>OW026519.1:111448920-111806420 GCA_932274085.1 Protocalliphora azurea | reverse complement strand
GCGTGAAAACGACACCCTTATAAATCTAACCTAACCTTAAATCCTATCAAACGCTTTCGACAGATTTAACGACATAAATTTCCTTTCATTTATCTTCTGTCTTATCGAAATCGTAAGTTCAAAAAGAAAGGTAGTAGTATTATAATTTTTGCTAAACCCAGAATGATCAATTTGGTCTTTAGTTATGTGCTCAACAATTTTTGATAGAATTGGAACTATAGAAATAGGCCGTAGGTTGTATATAGAGTTCAAGAAAATAGTAATTATAGGAGCACAGACAAAAGGAAATATTATTTTAGCAAAATTCAAATCACACCCTGAAACGTTGGGTCGAATTTTATAAAGCGCTGAGTAGACTTCTTGTTCAGTTATTCCACGAAACGAAAATGAATTATACTCAACAAAATTAAAATTCATTAATGAAGTTATTTTAACCTCAAGTAGTCAAAAAAGTTGTACTGAATATTGAAATAATGTCGCCAATAGGTGGAAAGTGAAAATTTGTAATTTATGTAAGACTCAGGAACTCAATTTATTGAAACAAAAGGAGCATTAATTTAAAATAATCCATCTACGGAGTGAATACGACAAAAAAGTTCAAGGTATAGGGCAGGGGCTTCAAAAGAACACCGATTAAACACCAAAGATCATGGACCATGAATAATAAAAATATGTGCATGTGTGTAGATAGCTATAAAAAAATACATATTATGAAATATTCGATAAGAAAAACATCATATTCTAGTGGGTCAATCTGAAGGAAGTTATATCTAAAACTATTACTTTTTTTTTTGTTATAATTTATATTCTTTCAATCGGGGGCGTGTAGTACTTTCAATAACAGTTATCTTGTAACGATTATTTTATTGTGAATGGTATAGTAACATTTTCGGGAACTGGTTAATTAAGTTCCCTAATTAAGATTTTTATAAATTATAATCGTAACGTAGATAGATAGTTAGATAGATAGATAGATAGATAGATAGAGAAGGTTGACGTGTTACAATCATTGTACCACGTCTCCACCCAGAGACCGATATCGGTCCATTGTGAGTCCCTTCATTCAAATAAGACAGAAAAAAAGTAGAGGAAGAAAAGAAAAAAATAGTGGGATAGGAAGAGAAGAAAAATAAACGCTGATAACTAAAAGTGTAGCCTAAGGTGTTAACTGCTGCACTAATCCTAGGCCATCCGCCTTGCTGATATGGAACCATTTTTATCAGCCCAATAAAAAAATAATAAATTAAAAAGAAAACTTAACCTACATATCACATATCATTAACTTCACCTTTCTTATTAAAAAACTTTAAAATCTCATATTTTATAAAAAATATAAATAATTTCGTTTATTAATTAAATTTAAATAATAACAAATGAAAATTGGTAATTTAATTTTAAAAGTAAGAATGGTCACCATTTAGTTATATATTTTATAAAATTTATCATAAAGAAAACAAAAAAAAAATATTTATGATTTAATATTATATGAAATTAAAACAAAGAAAAGAAGAATGTTGGTGAAGTTTAAGGGGTTATTTTTTTATAAAAACAAAGTGTGTAGAGAACGTAATATGGATATATTAAAATAAGCCATAACAGCAACAATAAATTTTAGTACAAATATTATGCGTATTTCAAAAACAATTTCATTCATAAATTCTTATATTCATATTACGTTTATTAAATATTAATTTGAGTGAAGGAAAGTGTATTTTAAAAATGTCTGACTGTATTCATTTAAGAATAAAAAAAAAAAACTCAACTTACATTTGTCCCACGAAGTAAGCAGGCGCCGGATACCCTTCAAGCATTTAGTAAATTCTTTTTCGAAATAGCTCACTTCTTCGCCACTCTTAGAAGTGCAATAGAAGATTTCTCTCAATTTTCCAACAACAAAATATATTAGTATACGAATTGAATCTTCTATACGTAACTTCTTTAATCACTATTAGAAGTTGTTTGGATAACAGTTACAGTTATCCAAAAACGAAAACACTATTTTTCAACACCTTTTCTAGCATTTGGAAGATTGTTGTTTACCAATCCACATAATCTGTCGAATTCGGCACTCTCAGATGATTAATAGTAGAATGTGCAAAACTTTACAAAAACAACGCACATTAGGTGCGAAATTTTATCATAAAATCATGATTTTGGCGATTGTTTACATTTCATAATAAGGAAAAGAACAAACAGAAAAGATATAATTTTGCTTAGTAAAAATATAAATTTTGAAGTGATTAAAATGAAAAAATATTGATTGATTAACTAAAATTATTTATGTAAGCTGATAGTGAAACAAAAAATTCATAAGTTTTACTTATAAAAGGAAAATTAAGAAAATAAGGTAAGCGTTTATCAAAACTAAAAAAAAAATTATTAATATTTCAACTAGTTCTGGGCAAGCGAATAAATTTTGGAAAACATTTTCTAAAAATTAAAATATGTTATTAACAATTTGAGGGCCAGAACGTGGGCAGAAAATTCTATATAAAATTCTTTATAACTTAAACAACATTTTTTAAAAGTGTGGGAGTTTGACTTATGTATGACATACCCGCAGCAAAAGTCGCTAATTTTCAGAGTAATTTTTTATAGAACAAAAAGTTACGAATATATTAAAAATTCAATTTCACAAGTGTATTCTGTGGAAGATTAAAATATATATATATATAGCAATCAAAATTTTGAGAATGCATTGCATTAGAGTATCCGAGAAATATTTTATCAGAGCTGAATTTTTGCACTTTAAATTAAATAAGTAGCGGTATTTATTTCTAAGTTTCAAAAATCTTAAATATTGACAAAAATGATTGAAAAAACTTTTAGGGCCAAGATCAAATTTAAATAATTATTTAAAATGGTACATCATTATTAAAATTGGTAATAGAGTATGGAAATGATTAAAATATCATAGTCTTTAATAAAGGGAATCCCCTTTATAAAAATGGAAACATTTGAAAAAGAAATTAGAGAAAATTTGTTATAAATATTTTTCAAATATTTCCAAAATTCTTAATAGTCAGCTATTTGTTCAGCGAGAAAGTATGATTTTAGAAAAATATATGGTGTTCGCCTTGTAAAAAGTGTAATACATTTGTTCTTTAATTATTTTTCTGTAGATAAACTGGCGATTTTAGAAAAAAATTAACTAAAAAAATTTTACTTATTTTAATTACATAGAAAATTCAATACAAAATTAAAATAAATAATAATGTAGTCTTGTAATATTTAGAAATCGTATATTATATTACTGAAAAACATTTTGGAAATATTGAATTACACATTTTCTAAAAATCATACATTGTCGCCGAACATACTAATAACTGCAGAAAATTTTGCAAATATTTCTAATAGATGTTAAATGTTCATTTGAATTCAAAATTTTTTGCGCAATTAATTTCATTGTTTTTTATAATAAATACAAGGAAGAGTTATTTTTTTTTATTTAAAAAATAAATTAGATTCAATAATTATTCTTATTATATTATATATACCTACTTTATTAAATTTGAAAGAAACAAATATTCTTTTATAATTTTGTACTTAAAATATTTTTTAGTATTGTTTTTTAATTTAATTTTTTTTAATGTTAATTTGAATTGAAAATATTTTTGTGTAATTAATTTTATTGCTTTCCATAATAAATATCAGAAAGAGTTAATTTTGTGATTTAAAAAATTTTAATATTTTTACTTTTGATAATTTTGTTCATTTCTAATTCTTCATTTTAAAATGTAAGTATTACTGGCATTATTATTTAAAAATTTTATGCAAAATAGTTTTAAAATTCTGCAAATATCTTCTATCGAAATTGTAACTACGTTGGCGCACCGAATCGAATTCTTATATAGTTAGAGGTAGCATCTTTTGAGTAACGCTTTAATAGGGATTGGAAGATTCGAATTAGGGTTTTTTATTAGACACTTTCTACTGCGGTATAGTAGATCTTAATACGTGACGTACAAAATTCACTAAAGCGTTACGAATTCTGATCTACTTAGTAACACCGTTCGGGAAGAAATGTGCCACTAAGAGATAGTTCCATTTGAGTAACGCTTTAGTGGGGATTTGAAGATTCGAATTAGTGACAATCAATATTGACTAAAGCGTTACTCAAAAGGAACTATCGCTTAGTGGCACAGTTCTTCCCGAACGGTGTTACTAAGTATATCAGAATTCGATAGTAAAAGCGACGCATATCAACTTCCTGGTGTGTCGATATAGTTACGCTTTCGATAGAATATATATATATATATATATATATATATATCAGAGCTGTAATTGAATCATTCTTTTCTGATTTTATTCGTTAACATGAATTTCAATTTGCATCTAATTCAAATGAATTTGTAAAATTAGTTGCAATTCGTTTTCAATTCAAATGAATCTGTAAAATTAATTGCAATTCGTTTCCATTTCAAATGAATATGTTAAAGTGAATTGCAAATCATTTCCAATTTGTTTGAATTAAATTGATTTTGAATTCAATCAAATAAATTAGAACAATGAATTGCAATTTAAATGAATCATATCAAAAATGAGTTGCAATCAATCAAATTCAAGAGCAGATCTAGAAAAATGGAAATTTCTCATACCAAAATGAAAATATTCAGTACAAAAATTTAAAAGCCTTGCCCGCAACATTAATAATATTTTCACACTATTTGATAAAAAATAAAAATTTAAATTTCTTTTAGCAAATTAACAAAATTTTCCCATTTTGATAGGATTTACGCCGATGCCTAATAATTCAATTCCTATTCTGCTGCTATTCTAGTATATCATGGGAATTTCAAATCTAAGAATTTATTGTCTTTGGACTATACTAGGTGATATACAAAACTAGAGTAATACTTGCTGTCTTTTAAATAAAAAATTAGTTGAATAACAAAATGCATCACTGTACTGTAGATTTACTTACAATATCAATTCAAATTTCAATCAATTCAATTCAAATGAGTTGTAATTGAATTGCTAATTCTTTTTTCTAATTCATTTGAATTAATTCAAAATCAATTCAATTCAAATGAATTGCAATTCACTTTGACAGATTCATGTTAATTAGAAACGTATTGCAATTCATTCTACAAATTCATTTGAATTGAAAACGAATTGCAATTCATTTGACAAATTCATTTGAATTGGAAATGAATTACAATTAATTTTTACCAAATTCATTTGAGTTGACTCAAATTTCATTCAATTCATTTTGTGTGTGAAAAGAATTAATTCAAAATTTACTAATGCAGTGCGTATAAATAATATATATATAATATACATAATATTTATATATATATATATATATATATATATATATATATATATATATATATATATATATATGATGCGAGAACTATCACTTTTGGGGTAACACTAAGAGACTAGGAGTCAACCCGGATTATGTCGGGACTGCAATTAATTTCAGGGCTATACCCGTTATTGACATCTCTGATAGGGACCTCCGGGCTGGAGCCGAAAAGCTGCATGGAGGTTGGGCGGTCTTTACGGACGGCTCGAAGGTGGAACTAGAAACGGATATCAGGCGGTCTTACGTATAGTTACAGTGTTTTTCAGGCGGAAATTATTGGCATTTTCAAGGCCGTAGAATTTTAGAAGAAAACGTTGAGAAGGATTCTGAGGTAACTATCTGCATGTATCGGTTAGGATTCCAATAAGGTTTTACTTCAGGATAATTAGGAAATGGACTTTAGGCAGAACGAATCATGCTTTGAAGAATAGAACGAACTGCAGAGTATCTAGAGCGTTATGGCCTACTGATAGATTCAAAACATCTTCTGGGTATGAATCAGGGAAGTTTAAGATTCATTGTGGGCATGATTACTGGTCACTCCTTAATAGGGAATATTATCAGCGCAGAAGGTTGAGGTGATTTGGGAGATACACAGTGCACGCTTAATGAATTTCTCTTTCTTTCTACTTTTATAGCTTCTTTCGGGCACACTAAAGGGACTGATAATGGTGAGTGGAAGCATACCACCTACCTACCTATATATATATATATATATATATATATATATATATATATATATATATATATATATATATATATATATATATATATATATATATACTGCCACTTGAATAAGGAATCACATCTTTTTAACTTTAATTAAGTATATCTCCTAAACTAAAGTTCAGAAAAAATAATAATTTCTTGCGCAACCAAATTTCAAAGTGTTGGCTTTAGTTTCCTGAAGAAATAAAAAATATACATATTTTGTTATACTAAAATTATGCATTTATTTAAAGACATGTATTTTTGTGGTACTTTTTCGTGTGTCACTTGAATAAGGAATATTTTAAAACTAAGCAAACTGTAGGTAGGGAAGGGTTGCCCAGCACTCATAAGAGTGCTTGTGCATCCACTCGGAG
This sequence comes from Protocalliphora azurea, assembly GCA_932274085.1. NCBI lineage: Eukaryota > Metazoa > Arthropoda > Insecta > Diptera > Calliphoridae > Protocalliphora > Protocalliphora azurea. The sequence continues at coordinate 111,800,024 of OW026519.1, read as the reverse complement.
ACCTAACGGTCCATTGTGAGTCCCTTCAAAGAATATAGAAAGAAACCAGAAAGAAACTACAGATAAGGTATAGAAAAGAGCAGGAAGGAAAATGATAGAGAAAAAAGCTGAGACCAAGAAAAGTATAGAAGAGAATAGAAAGAATCAGAAAAGGAAAAGTACTACCGCCCCAGGTCGCTCGCTCCACGCCAACGACCCGCTCTTAGCCAGTCTATTCCCATGACGAATCCTATTAGTCTATCGAGCTCTATTGTCGATATACTGTCCAATTCGTCAAGGAATCGACTGCCTAACCATTTCTGCCTACTTAGTTGTAGACATGGACAGTGACATATGATATGTTCCACCGTCTCTAGCTCCTCATTATCTTCGCACATTCTGCAAAGACCGGAGGAACCTCTATACCAATACCCTATCATTCCCCCTATGGGACAATGACCTGTCAGAATACCTATCATAGTCTTCAGGTTTTCCCCTTTCATGCCCAAAAGTAGATTTGTATCTGCTCTATCAAGTTTGGGCTATAGGACCCTTGAAAATCTGCAGTCCGTTCTACCTTCCCATGCATGATTGGTTCTATTCCGAATCCACTCCCTAATTAACCTGAAGTAAAAGCCTAGAGATGGTCTCGCACCGCTTTCACTTGCAGTCCTATCCAAAGCTGAGCCGTTCCTAGCTAATTCATCAGCTACCTCATTGCCATTTATCCCGCAATGACCCGGTACCCAGCAGAGTCTGATATGGTAATCTCTCATCAATCTCCTAAGAGCCTTCTTACAGTCGCTAACTAGCCTAGACTTGACAAAGTATCCTTTCAAGGCTTTCAGCGCTGCCTGGCTATCCTAGTTCACTAAGTCTTAGCAGGCTCCTTGCAGCCATTCCCATCACGAACTCCTCAATGGGTAGGAGATGCAGAATGACGTCAAGTGCCGCCTGAGGTGTGCTTCTTACGGCACCTGTTATGCCAATCGAAGCACATCTTTGGGCTTTAGACAGAAGATTCTTACGACTTCCTATTCTCATTGCCTCCCACCATACAAGACATTCATACGTCAGAATTGGCCTCACCACCAAGGTGTAAATCCAATTTACTACCATCGGTTTGAGTCCCCAACTCTTACCTATGGAGTTCTTGCATGTGTAGTAGGCGTTGAGACCTCTCTTAAGCCTCTCCTAAGTGTTCCTTTTCCAAGATAAATTACTATCAAGGAACACACCAAGATATTTTGCCTCCTTTGCCAGTCTTAGTTCTGTCCCCCCTAGTACCGATAGCCTAAACTGCTCAATCCTGTACCTTCTGGTGAAAAGAACTAGCTCTGTCTTCTCCGGGTTGACCCCTAAACCCTTACTAGTGGCCCGTGAGGACAGTTCGTTAAGTTCATACTGCATGACGTCGCTGATCGTGGAAAGAAATTTACCCGTGATCAGTATAACCACGTCATCAGCATAGGCAACGATTTTCCGTCCTCTTGCGTCAAATTGTCTTAGAATGACATTGACGGCTAAGAGCCATAGCAAGGGCGAGAGAACTTCTCCTTGCGGAGTTCCTATAGGCACTATCTTCCTTATGCATGCATCTCCCAAGTTCGAATTAATTATTCGGCTATTCAGCATCAAAATAATCCATTCGATTAGGAAGTTTTGAATGCATAATGATTCTAATGATTCTCTAATAGCCTTAATCTTAATGTTATTGAAAGCTCCTTCTATATCAAGGAACGCTGCCAATGTATATTCCCTATACTGCAGGCCGCGTTCAATGTAACTCACCACATCATGTAGCGCGCTCTCAACAGATTTACCCTTTAGATAAGCATGTTGAGCCCCACTGATGATATGGTTGTCAATTGTCGTCCTCAGATAAAGATCTATCAATCTCTCTAATGTCTTCAAAAGAAAAGACGATAGGCTGATCGGTCTAAAATCCTTAGGTTTCGAGTGGCTAGCCCTACCCGCCTTAGGTATGAAAATTACCTTAACCTCTCTCCACGTCTTTGGAATATATCTCCTAATCAGACATACACTAAAAAGCTCAGTGAGAAGTGTTAGTGCCGTGTCACTGATGTTCTGCAACATGGCTGGAAAAACACCGTCTGGACCAGGTGACTTGTAAGGTTCAAAGGTGTTCACCGCCCATGCTACCTTATCCATCGAGACTATGTCACCGACTACTTCACTAAGTTAAGCAAACTGTAATTTATATTTAAATTTTAGGTTATAAAAATGAAAGTTATTATCTTCTAGCATTCAATTAGTAGTGAGTACTGCCACCATTTTTAAAAATATCCTCAAAAATGCGATTTGGCATCGACTTGTTTAATGACTCTAAATAATTTAGCGAAATTGAACTCCATGCTTCCGTTATTGCATCCTTTAAGAATTCTATCGTCTCAAATTGTTTTCCTCCTTCATAAAATTTTCTTGCAAGCGAACCCCAGACATTTTCCATTGGATTCAGGTCTGGTGAATATGGGGGCCAACCCAAAAGTTGAAAACCTTGTTGGTACGACCAAGGTATGGGTCCAAAGAAATCATAAAATTTTGAAAATGCTTCCTCCAGAATGTTTTTGTAAGTTGTTGCAGTTTTGTTTGATACAAAAACCAATTCTATGGTACCATAATACGAAATGGCACCCCATACCATTATTCCGCCCTCTCGGCTGTGTCTGCGGCTCAAAAATAATTCCTCCTTATTTAGGTCATGGAAGTAATAGTTATATTCGTCGGGACCATCAATATTAAACTTTTTTCATCGGAAAATACAGCATTTAAACCATTTTTCGGACCATGTCATTGTATTTTTGGCAAACTATAGACGTTGTGATTTGCGTTTTTCATTAAATGGTGTTTTTTGCAGTTTTCGTCAGACTATGTATAGGCACTACTTTAAAATATGGTGCACTATTCTTAGACTGGCACTGACTCCACTTTTTTCACGTTTTTTTGATACCGACATTTCAGAATTTGAAGCAATTCTAAGAATTTTTCGTCTTTTGGAGTTGTTGTCATTTTCTTCCGCCCTTTCATGTTTTTTCCATATCTTTCCACGTTATTTAAATAATTTTACACAACTGTATTTCCTCTATTAATGTTTTTGGCTATTTGGACCGGATTCTGACTGAGATTTCAAAATCATAATTTTTTCTTTTCCAGAGTTATTAAGAACCTTACCACGTCCCATTTTGAATAAAAACTATTTAAAAACTATCAAATTAAAAATTCTCTAGCCGTTTATATTGAAAGAAATTCAAATCATAACTATCCTGATTAATATTAGAAGAATTCCTTATTCAAGTGACACACGAAAAAGTACTACAGAAATACATGTCTTTAAATAAATGCATAATTTTAGTATAACAAAATATGTATATTTTTTATTTCTTCAGGAAACTAAAGCCAACACTGAAATTTGGTTGCGCAAAAAATTATTTTTTTTCTGAACTTTAGTTAACTTTACTTAATTAAAGTTAAAAAAATGTGATTCCTTATTCAAGTGGCAGGCAGTGTATAATGACGAAGCCAACACAGCATTTGAGTATGGAATGCAATTTTTGATAATTTTAATAAAAGTAATTCATGTGGAACTCGATCAAAGTAAGAGACACAAAATTGAGTAAAAACAGCTAAGCTTGTGGTAGCAGGTCTACGGGACATAAAAAAATTCTGTTTAATGCTGATTATATGTTCAAATACTTCAGCAACATTTCTTAATTTCGAAATTGGTCTATAATTTGAAATTAAGTTCTTATTACCAGACTTTAAAATAGGAATAATGGTGGTAAATTTCCATTTTTGAAGAAAGATCTTCCCATAGTGAATAGTTAAAAATTATTTTCAATAGTATAATGAATGAAGGAAATTAAAAATCAAAAATTCAATCTATATCACACTTAATAAGTTAGAAAGTTTAGAAATTTCATTTAATACATCTTCATTTGAAATTTCCATAAAACCAAAATCAATATTACTAAGATTAAATCCATAATAACTAATATCATAGTTAAAATTACTTTGAAAACATTTAGCAAATAAATTAAGAGGGCCTTCTAAGGTATCAAATGTGTTAAAACGGAAAAAGATTTAGGATTATATTTTATAGAATTATTTATATTCAAAATGTGCTGATTATAAAGAAACTTATTAAGAAAGTTAAATTCTCTTTCATAAAAAGAAACTTTATTTTTATCTTCAATACTAAACTTTATTTCTAATATATTTTTGTATTCATTTAATTCATATTAATCTGTTTATTTATTGATATTTTTCGATTTATATGTTTCAATTCATTTTGTTCTATTGTCGTTCTTAAATTCAAAAAAAAATTCTTTACGTTGAGTTTGATTTTCCAGTAATGTTTTCCAGTTTAGAGTATCTACACGTTTTTGCAGAGTGGTAACATTAAAAAAATGTGTGCAATTTTCGAACTTCTTATTCAGATAGTTTTTCAATTGGTTCTACACTGGCAATTTTGCAACATTTGTGCAAAATATTATTCTATGTGGTTGTTGTTACATTTATAAAAATCGATGCACAATTCCTATTTTACAAGGGTCTCGGAAAATTTTAATTTTTGATGTTAATACCATTACAGTAAAATTCTTGTTTAAGTTATTTTATTTTTTATTTTATTTAATCAATATCAATACAAATGAAGCCTTCATGGGCTATAATACATGTATTGTCAAAAAATATCTATGTATATAATACAAAAAATTTATTATTTCCATATATAGATGTGTATAATAGGCGATATGAATATTGCCAAAATATATATAAATTAAAATAAGTATTCCTATATGCATAAGTTATTAAAAAAGACCAAGTACCACAATAAACCTCAAGACCACAGTTTATCCTAGACATAATAAATATGCTAGTCGATTTCTTACATGTTTTGATATATATTCTTTCAGCGAATAAAGTCTTCTCAAAACTTAACAACAACTATTAGTAAGGGAATTAATATGGTCACCAAAGTTTAGTTTTGAATCTATAACAACACCAAGACATCTAAGTGACTCAACAAGATTTATAAGCCGTCTAATAATGTATATCCTAGGCCAAATGATGTTGAGATTAGATAAATAGAATTGCAAAGCCTTTATTTTTTCCGGGTTAATTTCAAGACAATTCGAACACCTCCAGGTAGATATAGAGTTAACATGGTCCCTAACACAGATATTAAAATGTTTAATTTTATCAGAATCAGCTGTAAAAATAATAAAATATCGTCAAATACGTAGGATTTACAAAAATCATTATCTAGAAATGAGATGTAATCCTTCAAGTAGGAAAGAAAAATATTGGACCAAGTACGGGCCCTTAGGGTACGCCTGAGGTAACAGTACCTATACTGGAGCTTAAACAATTTAATCAAACATAATGAAATCTATCAATTAAATGGGAATATACTAGTTTACAGATTAATTTTGAAAAAAATTACGTTGAGTTTAATTTTCCAGTAATGTTTTCCAGTTTAGAGTATTTACACGTTTTTGCAGAGTGGTAACATTAAAAAAATGTGTGCAATTTTCGAACTTCTTATTCAGATAGTTTTTCAATTGGTTCTACACTGGCAATTTTGCAACATTTGTGCAAAATATTATTCTATGTAGTTGTTTGTACATTTATAAAAATCTATGCACAATTCCTATTTTGCAAGGGTCTCGGAAAATTTTAATTTTTGATGTTAATACCATTACAGTAAAATTCTTGTTTAAGTTATTTTATTTTTTATTTTATTTAATCAATATCAATACAAATGAAGCCTTCATGGGCTATAATATATCTATGGGCTATAAAATATCTATGTATATAATACAAAAAATTTATTATTTCCATATATAGATGTGTATAAGAGGCGATATGAATATTGCCAAAATATATATAAATTAAAATAAGTATTCCTATATGCATAAGTTATTAAAAAAGACCAAGTACCACAATAAACCTCAAGACCACAGTTTATCCTAGACATAATAAATATGCTAGTCGATTTCTTACATGTTTTGATATATATTCTTTCAGCGAATAAAGTCTTCTCAAAACTTAACAACAACTATTAGTAAGGGAATTAATATGGTCACCAAAGTTTAGTTTTGAATCTATAACAACACCAAGACATCTAAGTGATTCAACAAGGTTTATAAGCCGTCTAATAATGTATATCCTAGGCCAAATGATGTTGAGATTAGATAAATAGAATTGCAAAGCCTTTAGTTTTTCCGGGTTAATTTCAAGACAATTCGAACACCTCCAGGTAGATATAGAGTTAACATGGTCCCTAACACAGATATTAAAATTTTTAATTTTTTCAGAATCAGCTGTAAAAATAATAAAATATCGTCAAATACGTAGAATTTACAAAAATCATTATCTAGAAATGAGATGTAATCCTTCAAGTAGGAAAGAAAAATATTGGACCAAGTACGGGCCCTTAGGGTACGCCTGAGGTAACAGTACCTATACTGGAGCTTAAACCATTTAAGGAAACATAATGAAATCTATCAACTAAATGGGAATATACTAGTTTACAGAATAATTTTGAAAAAAATTAAGTTTTCTTTAAGTTTAGTAATAAGAATATTATGATTGATACGACCAAAGGCTTTGGTAAGGTCTAAAGATATCAATGTGTTATTTTCATGTCTATCTAATTTCTTTTGAATAGACTCAGTAAATGGAAGTAGTAGTGACGTAGTGTTGAGATTATGTAGAAAAGAATATTGGTTTGGATGAATTAACGACTATTGTTCAAAATGTGATAATATTTGCGAATTCATTATATTTTCAAGAATTTTTGATATTGACGGTAAAATAGATATTGGTCTTAAATGTTCGCAGCCAGAACGTCAATTTTTCATAATAAAATTAGTAGGCACAATTAGTAGTTGTAAAAATAGTATTTATAAGATTAAGTATAATTGGTGATGTAAATGGAAGATTTATCTTTATGAATTTAATGGGAATATGATCATATTCAGTGGAATTATATTTAATAGATTTAAGGGCAATTAAAAGGTCATATTCAGTAATGAGATTGAAGGAAAATGATTCAGAATCTTCCACAAATCTTCATCAAACTCACTAAGGTTTTAAGCTATTTAAAAATGAACTGGCTTCTACATTTATACTATAACTTTTTGGTTCAACATTACTTACACAGCGCAGTTTACGTATCCTACTCCTATTTGACTATTATTTAGGCCAATAAATAAACTTTCGCCATACTCCTGTCGAGTTTTTATAATTATTGATTTTGCTTTGTTTGTTAGTTTGCAATAGGATTCCAATTTTCATCAGTGCGATTTCTAAGGAAAGCACCATAAGCAAGATCTCTTAGATATTGTGCTTTAGAAATTTCCCTAGAATTCATCCATCTTGAATTTATAGAATTAGATCTAGTGCTTAAAGTGGGAACAATATTGTGAAAACTCGTCAACTAAATGTGTTAATGTGGACAATTGTAAATCAACATTATTTGTACAATAAATATCATTTTGATTTAAATATTCTTTCAATGTATCGTACGGAATGATTCGCGTGAATGGTGGTTCAAATACGTTATTTATATCATTCAAATTGATTATTGCCGTGTAATTTGTGCAATGAATGTTTATATCTGGTTTTTTATAAACTCTAAATTCCGTTGGGTCTTCAACATCGGTTCGATAGCGTAGAATTTTCTTTATAGCACAGTCTCGCTTTTCTTTGCTATCATCAAGCATTAATAGCAACATATTTTCCAAATGCGCATAATATGAATTATCTTTAATTACTGGATTGACAATACTGCATAAAGGAGGTTGTAGAAACCTTGACCAACTAATGAACTTGAATAATAATACACTACCGTACACGACAGAGCTGTAATACTTGATATTGAAGTACATGGGCACATAACAATTAATTATAAATTCAACCAGAATCCGTAAGTTTTCGGATGGATTTTCCGTTGTCACATAATCGTAATAATCTATCGGCCTTGATGAGACAGTGAGAATGTACAATTTTCCTTGGTTTAATGTTACCTAGATCCACCGAAACCACGCCGCTAGAAATTGCATGGGCAATGACGTATAAGCATATTTTTCAACGCAATTTTCTCAAAGTCGTCCACCACCTGAAAATAGTAAAATAAAGTAGTCAAATAATTAAAAACGGTTGACAATTATAATAAATGAGTGCAATTACTTACCGGAAGAATTTCACAAGTTTCGATTTGATTGTTCAGTTTTCCGATTGCCGATCTTGGTCCAGTGCTGGTTGATTTATACAAAGCTTGAAACAAATGCCGAAATGGAAGTTCGTTAAAGTGTAGAAGGCAAACGAACCAATACAATGGTTTTTTTTAACAGCAATTCAAATCGTCGTATAATTCCACCGTGTGGCGCAGTTTTTGTTGGCTCTCCATCAGTGCATATACCAATTAATGCATCCAGTGATAAATTTTTATCGTTGAAAAAATCATTTAATTTGGTTGTTTTGTATTCAGCCATTGCATGTTGCAGTCTTACGTAACCAATCAATTGAGAACTCGGTTGTCTCAAAATAACAAGATGCGGTTCTTTTACCATCCTAGTAATCCCATCAATTTTATCTCTCGTTACAGTATCATCTTTTCTACCATCGAATGAAAACGCTAACAAATTGGTGTCATCTAACTGAAGCACTTTTCGCCTGCATTTGTCTTTTTCTCTGCGAACTTTCGATTTACCCATGATGAGATCTTTCATTTCGAAATCTTGGAAAAAAGCGGTTCCCAATGCTGATGCTACTCTATCAGGCACACCAAATCTGTCACACATCAAGGCAAAGTTAAAACAATCGTATCTTTGTGTGTATTGTGAACCATTGCTTCTATCCATATATTCTTCAACCGATGGCGGTACGTATGTTGAATCATCGGGATGCATTGTTGGCATTGATGACATAACCGTTGCTCCTTGCTCTTCATTTTCCATCACAAATGCTAGTTAGTCTTCTCTGATTATGTTGATCGCGCATAAACTCTGAGGCGTTCTGGAACCAATCCGCATGCACATACAGATGCCTTCAAATCGCATTTACATTTTCCAATGTAAACATTTTGTTTTCAGAGATTTTACAAACTCTGGAAATGGATTATAGTATCTTTGCTTGCCTTCGGCTTGATATTGTTGAACAATCTATTCAATTTAATCAATACACTATTTTTCGGCATTATTTCCATACCAAGTTTTTCCCAAATTCCAATCAACTTATTTGCTACTTGAGTAGTGAATGGTTTATAGGAAAACTTTTTTTGATCTTCTTTAGAAAGTTCGCTCAAGTAAAAATAATATCTCAAGATATCCAGATCAGTCAAATCAGAACACGCATCTAAAAGAGTAACATCATGCTTGGGTATATGACTCATAGAGTTTTCGATAGTTGTTGATGTTCTTGTTGCTTCATCTTGCGGTGTAGAGGATGGTGGATTCATTTCGCTGAAAAAATAAAAAACAATAATTAAAATTAAATATAGCTTAAACCATTATCTTATTACTAAAGTCTGTCTACCTACACATTGTGTAGTATATACTTAAACTATTAATGGTTTCTTAATCTTAATTTTGGGAAATTCCTCTTAAATACGCTTATCTTTAATTGTAGGAAAATCCATGCGTGTTATATACCTAACAAAACATCAGACACAATCTTACAAAATTGTAGGAAAATCTATGCTTGTTTCAAACAATAATTTTTGTTAGTTTATTTTCTATTATTATGTTGTATTTAAAAAAAATATATAAACTCCAAAACAAAACAAACATAGCCATTTCGCTGATTGCTTCATTTAAAGTGCCAAAAATGGTAATTTTTTGAAATTTTTGTATGGGGACCCCCAGGGGAGTTCCAGGGGGTGTGCCACTGGCATGGGTGCGTCGGCCCTCCAAAGTTAGTGGAGGTCGGTCATACATTTAGGCTCGATTGGGGCACTTTAAATGGGTCAAAGTGGGATTTTTCAAAATTCGACCTTTGGGTCAAAATAAGGAACATCAGAATTAATTTTAGAGGTATGGTTCCTTGTGCAAAATTTCTTATTTTGATCCCTAGAATACGATTTTCCTTGTTCCTTGGGCGATTTTTTTGCGTCCCTACAAATCGACCCGCCCTAATATATATATATATATATATATATATATATATATACATACACCAATATATATATATATATATATATATATATATATATATATATATATATACACGCCAATATATATATATATATTTGTTTTGTTGCTGTTACAACAAAACAAATGTTGATGAAATTACTATCGTTATTGATGATATATATATAAAAAATACAACCTCAAAACATTTTAAAGTGTAAAACAGAATAAATACATGAAATGATGAGATTATTAAAAAAAACAAAATACTCAATTAGAGAAATGTCTGTTGGCTTAAAATGTTTTTTGCTCGTTAAAAATGATTATAACAGTCTGTTTTTGCAGAGTGGTAACATTAAAAAAATGTGTGCAATTTTCGAACTTCTTATTCAGATAGTTTTTCAATTGGTTCTACACTGGCAATTTTGCAACATTTGTGCAAAATATTATTCTATGTAGTTGTTGTTACATTTATAAAAATCTATGCACAATTCCTATTTTGCAAGGGTCTCGGAAAATTTTAATTTTTGATGTTAATACCATTACAGTAAAATTCTTGTTTAAGTTATTTTATTTTTTATTTTATTTAATCAATATCAATACAAATGAAGCCTTCATGGGCTATAATATATCTATGGGCTATAAAATATCTATGTATATAATACAAAAAATTTATTATTTCCATATATAGATGTGTATAAGAGGCGATATGAATATTGCCAAAATATATATAAATTAAAATAAGTATTCCTATATGCATAAGTTATTAAAAAAGACCAAGTACCACAATAAACCTCAAGACCACAGTTTATCCTAGACATAATAAATATGCTAGTCGATTTCTTACATGTTTTGATATATATTCTTTCAGCGAATAAAGTCTTCTCAAAACTTAACAACAACTATTAGTAAGGGAATTAATATGGTCACCAAAGTTTAGTTTTGAATCTATAACAACACCAAGACATCTAAGTGACTCAACAAGGTTTATAAGCCGTCTAATAATGTATATCCTAGGCCAAATGATGTTGAGATTAGATAAATAGAATTGCAAAGCCTTTAGTTTTTCCGGGTTAATTTCAAGACAATTCGAACACCTCCAGGTAGATATAGAGTTAACATGGTCCCTAACACAGATATTAAAATTTTTAATTTTTTCAGAATCAGCTGTAAAAATAATAAAATATCGTCAAATACGTAGAATTTACAAAAATCATTATCTAGAAATGAGATGTAATCCTTCAAGTAGGAAAGAAAAATATTGGACCAAGTACGGGCCCTTAGGGTACGCCTGAGGTAACAGTACCTATACTGGAGCTTAAACCATTTAAGGAAACATAATGAAATCTATCAACTAAATGGGAATATACTAGTTTACAGAATAATTTTGAAAAAAATTAAGTTTTCTTTAAGTTTAGTAATAAGAATATTATGATTGATACGACCAAAGGCTTTGGTAAGGTCTAAAGATATCAATGTGTTATTTTCATGTCTATCTAATTTCTTTTGAATAGACTCAGTAAATGGAAGTAGTAGTGACGTAGTGTTGAGATTATGTAGAAAAGAATATTGGTTTGGATGAATTAACGACTATTGTTCAAAATGTGATAATATTTGCGAATTCATTATATTTTCAAGAATTTTTGATATTGACGGTAAAATAGATATTGGTCTTAAATGTTCGCAGCCAGAACGTCAATTTTTCATAATAAAATTAGTAGGCACAATTAGTAGTTGTAAAAATAGTATTTATAAGATTAAGTATAATTGGTGATGTAAATGGAAGATTTATCTTTATGAATTTAATGGGAATATGATCATATTCAGTGGAATTATATTTAATAGATTTAAGGGCAATTAAAAGGTCATATTCAGTAATGAGATTGAAGGAAAATGATTCAGAATCTTCCACAAATCTTCATCAAACTCACTAAGGTTTTAAGCTATTTAAAAATGAACTGGCTTCTACATTTATACTATAACTTTTTGGTTCAACATTACTTACACAGCGCAGTTTACGTATCCTACTCCTATTTGACTATTATTTAGGCCAATAAATAAACTTTCGCCATACTCCTGTCGAGTTTTTATAATTATTGATTTTGCTTTGTTTGTTAGTTTGCAATAGGATTCCAATTTTCATCAGTGCGATTTCTAAGGAAAGCACCATAAGCAAGATCTCTTAGATATTGTGCTTTAGAAATTTCCCTAGAATTCATCCATCTTGAATTTATAGAATTAGATCTAGTGCTTAAAGTGGGAACAATATTGTGAAAACTCGTCAACTAAATGTGTTAATGTGGACAATTGTAAATCAACATTATTTGTACAATAAATATCATTTTGATTTAAATATTCTTTCAATGTATCGTACGGAATGATTCGCGTGAATGGTGGTTCAAATACGTTATTTATATCATTCAAATTGATTATTGCCGTGTAATTTGTGCAATGAATGTTTATATCTGGTTTTTTATAAACTCTAAATTCCGTTGGGTCTTCAACATCGGTTCGATAGCGTAGAATTTTCTTTATAGCACAGTCTCGCTTTTCTTTGCTATCATCAAGCATTAATAGCAACATATTTTCCAAATGCGCATAATATGAATTATCTTTAATTACTGGATTGACAATACTGCATAAAGGAGGTTGTAGAAACCTTGACCAACTAATGAACTTGAATAATAATACACTACCGTACACGACAGAGCTGTAATACTTGATATTGAAGTACATGGGCACATAACAATTAATTATAAATTCAACCAGAATCCGTAAGTTTTCGGATGGATTTTCCGTTGTCACATAATCGTAATAATCTATCGGCCTTGATGAGACAGTGAGAATGTACAATTTTCCTTGGTTTAATGTTACCTAGATCCACCGAAACCACGCCGCTAGAAATTGCATGGGCAATGACGTATAAGCATATTTTTCAACGCAATTTTCTCAAAGTCGTCCACCACCTGAAAATAGTAAAATAAAGTAGTCAAATAATTAAAAACGGTTGACAATTATAATAAATGAGTGCAATTACTTACCGGAAGAATTTCACAAGTTTCGATTTGATTGTTCAGTTTTCCGATTGCCGATCTTGGTCCAGTGCTGGTTGATTTATACAAAGCTTGAAACAAATGCCGAAATGGAAGTTCGTTAAAGTGTAGAAGGCAAACGAACCAATACAATGGTTTTTTTTAACAGCAATTCAAATCGTCGTATAATTCCACCGTGTGGCGCAGTTTTTGTTGGCTCTCCATCAGTGCATATACCAATTAATGCATCCAGTGATAAATTTTTATCGTTGAAAAAATCATTTAATTTGGTTGTTTTGTATTCAGCCATTGCATGTTGCAGTCTTACGTAACCAATCAATTGAGAACTCGGTTGTCTCAAAATAACAAAATGCGGTTCTTTTACCATCCTAGTAATCCCATCAATTTTATCTCTCGTTACAGTATCATCTTTTCTACCATCGAATGAAAACGCTAACAAATTGGTGTCATCTAACTGAAGCACTTTTCGCCTGCATTTGTCTTTTTCTCTGCGAACTTTCGATTTACCCATGATGAGATCTTTCATTTCGAAATCTTGGAAAAAAGCGGTTCCCAATGCTGATGCTACTCTATCAGGCACACCAAATCTGTCACACATCAAGGCAAAGTTAAAACAATCGTATCTTTGTGTGTATTGTGAACCATTGCTTCTATCCATATATTCTTCAACCGATGGCGGTACGTATGTTGAATCATCGGGATGCATTGTTGGCATTGATGACATAACCGTTGCTCCTTGCTCTTCATTTTCCATCACAAATGCTAGTTAGTCTTCTCTGATTATGTTGATCGCGCATAAACTCTGAGGCGTTCTGGAACCAATCCGCATGCACATACAGATGCCTTCAAATCGCATTTACATTTTCCAATGTAAACATTTTGTTTTCAGAGATTTTACAAACTCTGGAAATGGATTATAGTATCTTTGCTTGCCTTCGGCTTGATATTGTTGAACAATCTATTCAATTTAATCAATACACTATTTTTCGGCATTATTTCCATACCAAGTTTTTCCCAAATTCCAATCAACTTATTTGCTACTTGAGTAGTGAATGGTTTATAGGAAAACTTTTTTTGATCTTCTTTAGAAAGTTCGCTCAAGTAAAAATAATATCTCAAGATATCCAGATCAGTCAAATCAGAACACGCATCTAAAAGAGTAACATCATGCTTGGGTATATGACTCATAGAGTTTTCGATAGTTGTTGATGTTCTTGTTGCTTCATCTTGCGGTGTAGAGGATGGTGGATTCATTTCGCTGAAAAAATAAAAAACAATAATTAAAATTAAATATAGCTTAAACCATTATCTTATTACTAAAGTCTGTCTACCTACACATTGTGTAGTATATACTTAAACTATTAATGGTTTCTTAATCTTAATTTTGGGAAATTCCTCTTAAATACGCTTATCTTTAATTGTAGGAAAATCCATGCGTGTTATATACCTAACAAAACATCAGACACAATCTTACAAAATTGTAGGAAAATCTATGCTTGTTTCAAACAATAATTTTTGTTAGTTTATTTTCTATTATTATGTTGTATTTAAAAAAAATATATAAACTCCAAAACAAAACAAACATAGCCATTTCGCTGATTGCTTCATTTAAAGTGCCAAAAATGGTAATTTTTTGAAATTTTTGTATGGGGACCCCCAGGGGAGTTCCAGGGGGTGTGCCACTGGCATGGGTGCGTCGGCCCTCCAAAGTTAGTGGAGGTCGGTCATACATTTAGGCTCGATTGGGGCACTTTAAATGGGTCAAAGTGGGATTTTTCAAAATTCGACCTTTGGGTCAAAATAAGGAACATCAGAATTAATTTTAGAGGTATGGTTCCTTGTGCAAAATTTCTTATTTTGATCCCTAGAATACGATTTTCCTTGTTCCTTGGGCGATTTTTTTGCGTCCCTACAAATCGACCCGCCCTAATATATATATATATATATATATATATATATATACATACACCAATATATATATATATATATATATATATATATATATATATATATATATATATATATATATATACACGCCAATATATATATATATATTTGTTTTGTTGCTGTTACAACAAAACAAATGTTGATGAAATTACTATCGTTATTGATGATATATATATAAAAAATACAACCTCAAAACATTTTAAAGTGTAAAACAGAATAAATACATGAAATGATGAGATTATTAAAAAAAACAAAATACTCAATTAGAGAAATGTCTGTTGGCTTAAAATGTTTTTTGCTCGTTAAAAATGATTATAACAGTCTGTAGTGCTCTAAATTAAAATTACGATTTTGAATATTTTACCTATGCCACTAAAAACCATTTAAAGCTGTTCTCTTGGGGTTAGACAAATGAGACCCGATAATAATCAAAATGGTCATATTTATTGTATATTTTGAAAGGAAGTCCATTATTCTAAAAGAACTGAGGCAAAATTTGCTCCTCAATTAATTATATAAAGATAAGATGGGAATATTAGAAACCTAAAAGATCTTAATACACAGTATGCTACAATGTGAAATATTCGGACATGTATCTAGTCGATTAATTGTGAAAACTATTGTGCTAACTGTGCAGGCAGCCATAAAAGATGTGATTGCAAATTTAGCATTGTTAAATATGCAAACTGTATCCCGAATGTCCCAGTAGAAATTAAGCAACATGTCCAATAAAATTCAAACAATATTAGTGCAGAGTATAGTATTCTTTTTCAAAACACTCTACACCAAAAAACAACCCCGCACGTTAGTAATTGGGGAAATATCCAATCAACAAACAAAAATAATAATGAAAATTTGTTCTCACTTGAACTCAAAACTCTTGTTGAGTTAATATCAAATCTGAGTGAATATAAGTGGCGTGTCGTCAAATTTGATGTCATAACAAGTTTAGCATTTAAATTTCTTTCTCGATGAACAACGATATACTGAAAATGGCTTTATTGAATGTTCGTAGTATTCGATTTAAAAACAAGAGAGATATAGTCGGTCAAGCCCGGCCATATGATACCCCACACCATTGTGTATGTCCATCAAAATTCGTGGAGGGGTCTTATATTAGACATGTAGACAATTGTTGACCGATACTTTTTTTACTAAGTGTACAATAAAATATACGAATACAGAATATTACGTAAATACTAAAATTGTATGAATTATGCACTTTTGGGTGTTTCCCGAAGCTATGGAAAATTATGTGACGATCCTCATAAAATTTGTCATAGTGATTTATACTTATATAAAACTTATTCGTGTAGAATATAAACTTGATACTAACATGTGTATGTGATTTATGCACGTTAAAGTGATTTTCGGAAGAGGGTTTTATATTGGAGCTATGGTCAATTATGTAGACCGATCTTCATAAAATTTGGCACAAAGTTTGATAATTATACAAAACTTCCTTACACCGAATTACATTAAAATATTGTTATATTTAAGGCATTTATAATCTTTAAACCCTTATTCCGGGAGGACATTTGTATGGGGGCTAGGTGAAATAATGAAAGTCCTACGTGCCAAATTTCATTGAATTGTCTTCAAAAACTGCAACCTGTACTTTGTGCACAAAGTTTACATGGACAGCTAGCCAACCAGCCAGACGGACGTCAATAGATCGACTCAAAAAGTGATCCTGTCGATTGGTATACCTTATGGTGGGTGTTGGATGTTTTTTTCTGTGAGTTACAAACAACACAAACGCATAATACCCCAACCACCTATGGTGTTGTAGGGTATAAAAACGAATTTTTCCAATTCATGAAAAATCTCTATTAAACTTAACAACTTTTACTGTTATATTTACTTATGACTGTCCTTAATAAGTGTTACCATACTTATTAAGGAAAACATAAAACATGAGCTATTACCATTAAAAAACACCAAGATGATTGAACATATTGGGGTTAAGGTTCTGCTTCCAAAAGGCTTTATATTTATACTCTTGCTACTTTGCGGGTGGCTCTCGTTTAAAGACATATCGTAAAAACCAATTTATTTCAGACCTTAGTATGCTGACAAATCAAAAAAATCAAAAAAAAAAAAAACAAATATATTTTAGCAGGTGGGCTTGCCAAACTAATAATAAGAGTTAATAGTTTATCCTTATTAAAGTACACACTAATCCTAGGAGACGGCCTTTAACGTTAGACTTTTTCATATAATAATACAATTAAAACAGCAATAGAATGTAGTGTCCCAAAAAGAAGACAAATACTACCAAACAAACCACTGCCAAATAATATAATATTTTTAATACAATTTAGAAATATATAAGAAATTGGAAACATCACAGCAAATGGCCCATTTCAACAAACGTGTATATGATCAAACGTTTATAAAAATAATTCATGGAAACATTACAATATAATGGAATAAGGTATTTGCAACATTTTAGTCAAGATTTTTGATTTAAATAACAATGTTTCAAATAATCTCAGTGACGATGTAACTACTTCAGAAGTACCTGGTTTAGATGAAATTAATAACAAATGTTTAAAGAATATATAATATTTATACCGCGGAAACTTGCTCTAAAATAGAATCAAATATATTAACAACATATATATGGCTGCATAAAAATATGTTACTTTCCAACGGAATGGAAAAGTCAAAAACAAAATAATTCCAAAACCGAATAAGCGTAATGATTTCCCTAAATCTTGCAGACCTATTAGTCTTTTGCCAGCGCTCAGTAAAATTTTGGAAAAAAATAATTAAAGAAAAAATTCTAGATTTTGTTGATAGAAATGAAATTTTTCATCCTAATCAATTTGGATTCAGAAGAAAACATAACACTTCCCAACCACTTTTTAAGACAAGAAAGTTGGTTAAAAATAATTTTGAAATCGGGAAATCAACGGGTATGGTTCTCCTCGACATCAAACCTGCCTTAGATTCCGCCTTGCATAACGGGCTTCTTTTTAACTTAAAACGTTTTAATTTTCTAATAGAAATAATTAAAATTATAGAAAGTTTCTTAAATAATAGATCCTTTAACGCTTATGTTGGTGAAACAAAGCCTTACGAAGTTAATATAAATGCTAGATGCTCTCAAGGATCATGATTATCGCCAGTGTTATATAATATTTATACCGCGGATATCTGGACACATAACTTCAATATAATTAAATTCTTATAGTCTGCTTTGGTTGAAATAAATAAATAATAAAATAAATAATGCTATATATTTCACAAGAAAACGGAGACTTTGTTTCATACCACAGAACCCACTGCATTTCAATAACTATGATTTCCAGCGGAAAGAAAATGTTAAGCATTTAAGTGTAATACTGGATACATTAAATTTTAAAACTCACATTCCATACATTTTGTCTACAATCAACAAAATTACACAAACGATATATCTTCTAATAAACAGAAAATAAAAAAATATTAATTAAATCTATTTCTGCAAATTGCCACAGAAAGAAGCTTCAAGTAGCCCAAAACAAACTTTTAAA
Organism: Protocalliphora azurea; assembly: GCA_932274085.1. Taxonomy (NCBI): domain Eukaryota; kingdom Metazoa; phylum Arthropoda; class Insecta; order Diptera; family Calliphoridae; genus Protocalliphora; species Protocalliphora azurea. The sequence continues at coordinate 111,781,370 of OW026519.1, read as the reverse complement.
ATTGATTTTCAACCTTCCCTGGAACTAATGACATCATATACTTGCTGATTTCCATCTTATTAACGTTAAACAAGTTCAACGAAAATTTTGCAAAGAGATGTCAATACTTTCACCATAATCACATCAATGAGTTAATCTCTACATAATTTTTATCTCCTCATCCTAGTTTTTAAGTCTTTAGTATATAAGAATTGTTTTAAACAGATTTTTACTTAAATGTTTCCTCCAAAAATAAATAATATTAAATAAAAAATATAAATATTTTTAAAATGTTAAAGTAGAAAAGAAAATATAATTTGCTCTCTTTATAAAAATAAAAAAACAAGCCAACCTTGTGAACCTATTAATATTAAAAATATACAAAAAAAAAATGGAAATTGAAAAAAAGGCTTTATTTATTAAACGTTGAATGGAAATACATTGAAATATAATCGAATGACTAAAGATTTTCTTCTTCTAGTTTATTCCCTTCATCCTTAATAATTTTCTGTTGAATATCATTTACACGTTCATATGAAGCTTCTGCAACCCGTGTCATACGTTTTTGCAAATACATACAATCATCTCGTTGCTTTCGTAACTTCCCCATGCCTTGTTCCAACTTAGTGCAAGTACGAAAAAACTCGCTTATTTCTGGAATACCACCAAATTCTCCAGGATGATTGCGAAATTTTGATGTCATTTCTTCGGTCATGTCATTGAGACGATTTTCCATGTACTTTTCATCGAAAGAGTGTTTTAAATCATTGACAATTGTTTTAATCGAATCAGCACTGTGATCATACAAATGCAAATCTTTAATACGATTTTTTAAAGAATAAAAATTAATATTTTCAAAGCGCTCTCCTATAGATTGAAACAACTTGCAGCTTTCATCCAGGCTGTATTGCATTTGTTGGATATCGTCATCAATATTGCCAATATTTGAATAATCCATAATTGTACTTCTCGAGCTTTCTCTTCGACAGCTAGTAATATTAGGCGTACAAATTTCATTTATATCATTATTATCTGAGGAATGTTTTATTTCTTCAAATTCATTTGTATTGTCATCAATTTTGAATTTTTCGTAATCATTTTCCAATCTGTTACATAAATATATATATATATAAATATAAATATATATTTTACATTCACATACATATTAATTGTATCTATTTGTATTTATTTACCCTTCTTCATCGATAATTGAAACCAATTCTTTTTTTATTGTTTCTAAAAGTAAGTTGGTTGTATCTTCTTCACCTTTCATGTTTTGTTATGCAAACACAAATGTAATCAAACACAAACTGTGAAATTTAAAGTCAATGAATGTGTATAAATAAAAAATGTATTTGATTGATAAATTTTGTTACTATAGAAATATGTTTTTTTGCCTACTATTTGCTTGCTAACGCACAGTGGGGTCAAACGCAAATTTTTTGGTAATAAATCTGAATCTCCTAAACTACTGGTCGGATCAAATTGAAATGTATGGAAGAGTTGTAGAGGAGGACCTAAGCTTTCAGAAAAATCATCTTGTAGTCACTCTGTTATAACACGAGATAAGCTACAGGGTGTCAAAGTTGACTACCTCGAGTATGTAAAAGTTAAAAAAAATCGTAACTTGTACAAATGAAGTCCGATTTTAAAGATTTTTACATTTCTGGAAAGTGCTTGGCAAGATAAAGAAAAAATAAGCTTACTCATCTAAGTTATCTCTTACAGTTAAAAAGATATTTACGCTTGAATTTTTGATTTTTTGGCTCGACTTTCTTTCGTTTTTCGAGAATAAGTCCGGAGATGTATGAGGTAAAAATTTTTTTAAAATATTCTGTAATTTGCTACATATTTCAAAATAATATGCTAAAAGAATTTTTGGATTATCTCAATTCGTCTAGACGTGAAAAATATTCAAAGTCAGCACTCTGAAATTGGCATGAAAAATGGCTATTTTTTTACAAAAATATAGTACAATTCATTCACTTTTTTCTCAAAGTTCCGTTAATAAAAAATTTTTTTCCTTATTAATTTCAAAAGATAAGGCTTCACAAATGATTAATAAAGAAATTTTGAATTGATTTAAGTTTGCACCCTACATCCAGCATTCGCCGAAAATTGTCAATTTAAAAAAATAGTTTCATTTTTATCGATTAATAAAAAAAATGTCACGCGAGCTTTTTTAAATTTGGTACCCATATTTTTTATAGAAATAGATTTAAAATGATTTAACACTAAACTGCTTCCCGCCCGGCCAAAAACGAATGCAGGAGTGGAGATTTTATGTTAAAAGTCAGTTTTTTTAACGACTATTTTTAAAAGCATATTAAAAGCATATTAGCATAATATTTTTAATATTATTTCTTATGTAATGTATAAAACACAAATCAAGCTTTCATTCCTAAAAAAATTAATAAAATAGCTCCAATAACCTATTTTTGGTAATTTTTCAAAAATAAATTTTTTTTTTTTTTAAATAGCTGAAAATTCAAAAAAATTTAATTTTTTTAATACAACTCCACTAATTTTGCAAATACTTTAAAAATGTTAAAAGAATATAAAAATAGACTTATTTACCAATTCAACGATATATAAAATGTTGATATAGGTCATTTAATAATAGTAATATAATGGCCTCAAAACTACCAAGTCACGTCAAAAGTTGCAAAATTCACTATTTTGTTCCGAGTTTCCATATGTGTGTATACGTAACATTTTAGTTTTCTAATGTATTATGTAGGTATATATTTGTTATTATATAGTAGTAAATTCTTTATTTGAGTAATGTTTATTTAATTTGTTCTACATATTTACATACTTATTATACATATATCCCGTATATTTATTTTATTAAGAATATATTATCGAAGATATTATTAGAGATTTTCTTGAAAATAATCAGAAACATCAAACGTTAGCAAATTTTTAACTTCCTTAGCTTCGGAATCCTCTTTTTCTATTTTAAGAGTGATTTTTGGTAGCCATCGAGTTCTTATAGAATATATAACTGGATCTAATGATATTAATAAATATTCCATATTTTGCGCTATTTTCGAACATTTTCGGGTATTGAAGTCATATTGATTCATTGATTTCCAGGGGTATGTAATGTTAAGTAGTTCTTTAGTTTCGTAAGCAAAAATTTTAAATTTGTCCGCATTAATTTGTTTTTTGCTATTATTGGCTGCCAATATAATGTTAAAACGCTTCAAAATATTTAAGTCAATGCCTGTGATTGAAGATGTGAGTTCCGGATTTTCATAGCCATGTAGAGGTTTATTAATTTTATTAATCCGAGTTGTTCTTTGAATTCAAATTGAATTCTTTTCTTCTCCTCTTTTCGTAATTCGTGAAGTTCCAAATTGTTTTTTACTGTAGCATTTTCCTACCCGGGAATATTTCTGTACTTCATATCATATGCAAGATGTAAGCAGAACTCCAAAAATCTTATCCTTGCGTGGAGTGGTGATATTCCAAATTTTAAAGAATTTTTATTAACAAGGACTTCAGAATTATCCTGAAATTGTGAACTTATTTTTCCACATATATTACATTTCCATGTAGATGTTGTATCTGTTATAGCGTTTGCAACTTTTCCATCAATCATCGTTAATTGTTGTTGAAATGTAACTTTAATAGTTCTGTTTGATACTTTTACATATATTGGGGGCAATGCTTTAATTTCTTCTTCCAATTGGTTGACAATGCTGTTTATTGTAACCGTGGTTTCTTTTGTGTAATCAAAAAGGATTGGACGGCACAAAAATTTGGAACCTGGAGTTAAATTTATCCATATATCATCAAAAAGCGAGTCATTTCTTGTCGATGAGGAAGGCTTATTTAAGCGCATTCGAAGTGGTACCAGAGACGCTATAAACAGCGAGGAATAATTATTTCCAGAATTACTTCCATCCAGTTGTTTGTATTCCGAAAATCCTGATGTTCCATCGCAGCCCCATTTGAATATTAAAATAAGTTCAGAGTCTTTGCATTTTTCAATGTTATCATTGCTGAAGGTAGTTATAATTCTAGAGGCAGTATTTTCAAGTAATTGCAATATATTAACTTTAGCACTTTTAACAGAAGCATTAACCGGGTGCTCCATAGGCTGTAAAATATTACTTTTCGCTTCTCTCACTGATTTGCTACTGGGAAAGATATCATATCCTTTTTCGCTAACAGATTTCCTCAAAATCTCGTATTGGTTTCTTGATAATACTAAATTTAATATTAGAGCTAAAGCATCTTCAGAGGTAAAGGACGATGTTGATTTCGGTGTCACTATGCTTTGGATTATCCGATGTTATCGATTGGGAGAAGCTGTTGGTAACACATCTATAACTTTTTCTACTTCCTTTGGTTGCGTACGTGTTACTAAAGCTTTAAATGTATCTTTTATTTCGACATTCGTATGTGAATTTAGAATAGATTCCTGTTTGGTCCTCTTTGTTCTTAGCTGAACTTCATCGTAACTTTTTTTTGGTCGACCCTTTTTCTGCTTTCCGATGAAAATTGGTATTTCTCCCTCCAACCACTCTTCATTTTTCTTCTTGAACTTTGGTATTGACCAATCTGAAGCTTGCATCCTTTTTTCGTATGATTTATAAAAATTTTCGAGCTTTAAACTGTCTTCTGCAGTAAGAGTTAAACCAAAAGATACTACTGTATCAATGAGTTTTCTTATTTTTTCTGGACGATTTATAATATCAGATAGATTATCCCAGATTACTTTGCAAATAGAAAAGTGTTTTAATGTAATCTCCAAATTCACTAATAAATCTGCATATTTATAAGGATACTTATATATAGAAAAAGAATATTTATATCAGGTAAATGGTGACAGGCAAAAATGAATTAAAAAATTTAAATTTTTGCTCAAAACCCCCAATTTCATTCAGTTTATTTTTATGACCTGTAGTGTTAAACAGGTACGTCAAAAAATGTACCTATGCGATTGTAAAAAACTCATTTTTGTTATAATTCATTAATTAAGTAGCTAGGTAAATTATTTAAAAACTTAAAAAAATGTAATAAAAAACGAAGGAAAATATACTTATTTATGTACTTTAAATAAATTCATTAATAAATATTATTATCTCGTAACAAAAATATGCAATGCAATTGAGTGTTAGGTATACACACATATGGAAATACGGAACAAAATAGTGAATTTTGCAACTTTTGACATGACTTGGTAGTTTTGAGGCCATTATATTACTATTATTAAATGACCTATATCAACATTTTATATATCGTTGAATTGGTAAATATTTTTATATTCTTTTAACATTTTTAAAGTATTTGTAAAATTAGTGGAGTTGTATTAAAAAAATTAAATTTTTTTGAATTTTCAGCTATTTAAAAAAAAAAAAAAATTTATTTTTGAAAAATTACCAAAAATAGGTTATTGGAGCTATTTTATTAATTTTTTTAGGAATGAAAGCTTGATTTGTGTTTTATACATTACATAAGAAATAATATTAAAAATATTATGCTAATATGCTTTTAAAAATAGTCGTTAAAAAAACTGACTTTTAACATAAAATCTCCACTCCTGCATTCGTTTTTGGCCGGGCGGGAAGCAGTTTAGTGTTAAATCATTTTAAATCTATTTCTATAAAAAATATGGGTACCAAATTTGAAAAAGCTCGCGTGACATTTTTTTTATTAATCGATAAAAATGAAACTATTTTTTTAAATTGACAATTTTCGGCGAATGCTGGATGTAGGGTGCAAACTTAAATCAATTCAAAATTTCTTTATTAATCATTTGTGAAGCCTTATCTTTTGAAATTAATAAGGAAACAAATTTTTTATTAACGGAACTTTGAGAAAAAAGTGAATGAATTGTACTATATTTTTGTAAAAAAATAGCCATTTTTCATGCCAATTTCAGAGTGCTGACTTTGAATATTTTTCACGTCTAGACGAATTGAGATAATCCAAAAATTCTTTTAGCATATTATTTTGAAATATGTAGCAAATTACAGAATATTTTTAAAAAATTTTTACCTCATACATCTCCGGACTTATTCTCGAAAAACGAAAGAAAGTCGAGCCAAAAAATCAAAAATTCAAGCGTAAATATCTTTTTAACTGTAAGAGATAACTTAGATGAGTAAGCTTATTTTTTCTTTATCTTGCCAAGCACTTTCCAGAAATATAAAAATCTTTAAAATCGGACTTCATTTGTACAAGTTACGATTTTTTTTAACTTTTACATACTCGAGGTAGTCAACTTTGACACCCTGTAGCTTATCTCGTGTTATAACAGGGTGACTACAAGATGATTTTTCTGAAAGCTTAGGTCCTCCTCTACAACTCTTCCATACATTTCAATTTGATCCGACCAGTAGTTTAGGAGATTCAGATTTATTACCAAAAAATTTGCGTTTGACCCCACTGTGTAACGGTGGTTAAAGCGAAAAATAGATTCATGTTATATAAATACATTGGCTGTTGTTCAATTCCTTCTTTTTAAGTTAAGTATTTTTCAAGATTATTTTCAATAAAAAGAGTACAGCTTTAATTTTTTAGATAAAGCAAATTAAAACAAGTGAGAATAATGTATTCGGCTTGGCCACTATATATACCCACTATCTGCAACTTTTTAAAATTTCATCTCATATTGGAGGTGGGCGTACCACACCGAGTTTCCGAGTTTACATTGGTCCTTGAACTATTTATACATAATTTCGTTAATGTTTCATCTTATATGGGGGGTAGATATAAACCGAAGAGATATAAACCGAAAGGTATGAACTGAAATTACAACGGACACCCTGTATTACTAGAAATTGGGCCATAACTTCTTTGTTTATTAAATGATTTTGCCCATTTTCAATACCAATCAGCCTTATATAAGATAAATATTGAGTCCCGCTAGGTAGCCCACCTAAAAGCGTTTTAAAATTTCCAAAATGTAAAGAATTTCGCGGAAAGTCAGGGTTCCCAATAATCGAATAATCGAATATTAACGATGTATCATTACATTAGCAAACAAATACTTTTTTTTAGTAATAGTTTAGATCCTAAACAAAAACATTGCAATAATGGTATAGATCAGGAATGTTGAATAAATAAATTACCTTACGAAAAAATGTAAAATGTATAAAAATCAAAGTTCTTGAAATACATCCAGTACTTTTTAAAGAGATTTGTACATTTGTTGGGATAAAACTAGTGTTAACTACTTTTTTTGTATCCCAACTTTCTTTACAAAGGTTGTTTTTCTAATTCTACATTAAATCATTGAAATGATGCTGTTCATATGTAGTGAGCTTTATTGTGAACCCTGTTTTTCAGCGAAATTCTTTATATATTGAAAATTTAAAAATGCTTCTAAGGGTGTCGAACAAATAGACGAAACTATTCCTAAAAAACCTAAATCGGTTGTCGAAAACCATGCAACAACAAAATACATATAATGTGGTTGCCAAAAAATGAAAATAAATTTAAAAAACTATTTTTTTCAATTTCCAACCTAATGTTTCGTCTCTATGTGTATATCCTATGGTATCAAATGTATTAATTTCTGATCGGTTTTGATATTAACAGTCTTTGAAAATCGCTTCATATTGAGAGATTGTAATTTTTGGCATCCTTCATGATATTTTTGGGATAAGTTTAATGAAATTGAAATACAAAGACTAAAAATCGAAGAAAATATTGCAGCGATAGCTTATGACTTCTATTTTGACCCATAGGCGAAACTAATCTCAAAATATGCATTTTTCTTTCCCGGGTCAATACTTTTTTCCTTAAAATATGAAGATGTAATATAAATTTTGCAATTTTCTTGCAAATTCTATGCTAATAAACTTACACATGGACGTATCGAATACCTAAAACTCACATTTCTAACTAAAGAAGTTTAAATTAGTGACCGATTTATTAATATTAATTTATATACTGTGCCAATAATTTTTCGGCCTGTGTATAAAATTTTTAAGGGGCCATTATACGTTTAAAAATATTTGACGAGAATTTATAATAAATAAAAAATAAAATATGTACATATTTTTTACTTTTTAATTTTTAGCTTCGGAGCTTTCTCGCCAGTTAGACAACTGGTTAGGTGCTGCCACTTTATCACATGGTCCAGCTAGAACAATAATTGCTCCGTAAGTTAAACTATATAAATATGTACTTTAAACAGTATTTATAAGAAAAATAATGTTTTTACTCAACTTTTTATAGACATGCGGGATACACATATTGTGGAGCTTGTGGTGCTTTTGCCTATCGACAAGTTAGTCCCGCTGTAGTGTACGTAGTATTAAATATTATTGTAAATATTATATTTATCACATATTCATATATTTTCTCTTAGTAAACGAATTTTTATTTTGGGTCCTTCGCATCATGTACGTCTACGAGGTTGTGCCTTATCCATTGCTAAAAAGTATAAAACCCCGCTTTATGATCTCAAAATTGACACTGATGGTATGTGCACATGTAGAATTTATTATTTTTACATTAAAGTGATTTTCAAATTCTCTTAATTTTAATCAGTTAATGCTGAACTTGAAAAGACTGGACACTTTTCGTGGATGGATATGAAAACGGATGAAAATGAGCATAGTATTGAAATGCATTTGCCCTATATAGCCAAAGTTATGGAAGAGTATGTATTTTAGAAAAGCAAAAAAAAAAATTAAAATTATTTTGGTTATTATTGTCTATCTGATTTATAGTTTCAAAGATCATTTTACAATTGTTCCCATTCTGGTGGGATCTTTAAATCCAGATCAAGAGGCTTTGTACGGACGTCTGTTAGCCAATTACTTTACGGATCCACAAAACTTATTTGTGATATCATCGGATTTCTGCCACTGGGGTCATCGTTTTAATTATACCTATTACGATAGATCTTGTGGTCAAATCTATAAATCCATTGAAAAGCTGGATAAACAAGTGAGTTGAAAACTTAATCTAATAAACTATAGTATTTATTATTAAATAAATTTCTTTCAATTCATTTCTTTATTTTTAGGGCATGGATATTATAGAAACATTAAAACCTGAATCATTTACCGCCTATTTGCGTGAGTTCAACAATACTATATGTGGTCGTCATCCTATTGGTGTCATGCTTAGTGCAATTAAAGTTCTTCAAGAACAAGGTTACAATATGAGCTTTAAATTTTTGAAATATGCTCAAAGTAGTCAGTGTAAGAGTATGGATGATTCAAGTGTTAGTTATGCATCTGGTTCTTTAATATTTGAATGTTAAAATATTGTATAGTACTTTGCCTTCCTTCATTTCTATTCTTTTTTCAATAATATCTTTGAGTTTTTTTTCATCGGAAATCGAAAAATAATCGATTGAATGAATTTGTAGTATTTTTGAGAACTAAAATGCTTTCCATTTTGATTACAAAATTCTTTGTATAAAAGTAATTAGCTATTATACCTATAAATATCGCTAAATAATTAAAAAAAAAACTAGCAATAAAAAAATGTTTTAAATAAAAATATTAAAAAGTACTTGATTTGTACATGTACATCAAAAATGTGACCAGAAATTTTCAATTTATCTTAAAAATTTTTCTGCATACTATATATTCCCACGACAATTGGATCTACGACCGGTACGACCTGAGTTCAACACGGCTAAGGATTGTCAGCTCAGCAACAGCTGTATCAGAGATGGAAAATAGCTTATTTCATTTTGTACCAGTCATAGAAATAAAATGTATTTTTTCGACAATGGAGGCAACAGTTTTTATTACAAAATTGTACATAGAAATTGAATAGATTATAAACGAAATTTCTAGAAACAAAAGCAAAATAGTCCATTTTTTAAACCAGAAATAGTACATTTTTTAGTTATTTTAAAACATCGCAAAATAGTTTGTAAATTTATTATTATTATTTTTTAAATTCTTGTCAATTCACTGTTAATATTATTTGTTGAAAAATATATCGTTGGCTTAATTTAGTTCCTGATAGTTTCCTTCTAATCACACCTCCCTTAAAAAAAATGAGCTTTGATGGTAAGTATCAAATTTATAATACTTTTAGAACAGGACTACATAATTTAGAATTTCTTTTAATGAGTTTTGTAGATTTTATAAGCGTATTTGTGTAAACAACTCATTTGAGATACCCCTTTTCTATATTAAGCCATCGATATGTAGGTATAATACTATTTTCATAATTAATATTTACTGGAATACTTCACATTTGTCTAGAACATTCGTGTTCAGAAATTAAAATGTTATCTTAGTATAATTAAATATATTTATCTACAATTAAATTACATTCCCAAATTAACGTACATATTTATAAAACATTAAGGTTAACTTGTGAATGACATAATTATTAAATGTTTTTATTTTTTAATTCAGCCTCATTGTTTCACCATATTTCAAAAATAGTTTATTTTTTTTGGGATTTAAAATTTAAATGCCGTAACTTCTGGTAACATATTGCCAAGAAGCCTCCTTCGCAAATTATCTACTCGATCTACACCTTCGTATAGAAAACTGGAGTTCCCTAATTCAGCTCCCTGAGTTTAATGGTCTTCTCCAATATCAATCTCAGAGCTACTTTGCGATTGTGTTTCTGTGTTTTGAAAAAATAAGTAAAAGTTTTGAAATTTTTGTTTCAACAGAAGGTGGAATCATTAGAGTTTTCAATTCTAATTCTTATTATGTCAAATAACAGAAAATCAAAAAATTAGAAAGAAAAACTAAAAACATAAAAATATTTATGTTTACATTTGAATTACGTTTTTTAAAAAAAGAAAAAAGTTACTGTGTAGACTACAAATGCATATAAAATATAACATTGCCACCGGCTACTAAGTCAACACCAACAACTTCCCATGCTGCTTTCTATATCCTCCCATGGAGTTTTCGCAAAAGAACGTTTACTGGAACTGTAAATAAATGTTCTAGCTGGTCCAGTAGTTACTTACCAATGAAATATTCTTTGCCTTCAAAGTTGTTGGTAGTGAACGTAGAATCGGTCCATGAAGCTGATTCATTGGAAAAATTCTTTCACAAAAAATGTATTATTTCTGCTTTTTTCAGTTTTTTGATATATCGGTTTAACCCTTTCAGACCCGGCTATATCAATTGTGATATCTGCCTTTTTATTAAAAATTATAAGAAAAAAATATATACATTTTTTGTCTGTTAACCTGAAAGCAATGATCTTGTGTAGTTGTTTTTTCTCTAAAAACAAAAGAAATAAAAAAGTGGGAGAGCCAAATTATTAGTTTCGGCTTCAGTTTGATTGCGACATTCAGCAAGTGTAGACATGCGTCCACGTGGTGAGTATTTTCCAGTTATTTTTTTTTGCAAATAAATTTGAAATTTCACTGGTAGTAACTTATGTATGTTGATATTATGCAACGATTCTGTAGTTTTTAATGTAAAATTTGTCAAATTTACTCTTAATTTTGGTGGAAGGAAATACAGATATAACAATTGTGTTGGTCAGGCACAACATAAGGTTTCATTTTGTGCTAACATTTGTGCTATCGTACGATTTTTTTTTTCTAGGAAAGTTGATCGATTTGACTAACAATGACGATGTTGAGGCCATAAGAAAGACCAAGAAAGAAAAAGAGACAGAGAAAAATAGAGAAACTTTAACATATAAAACATTGGAAGAGTGTGGAACCTACAACCTAGTAATCAAGAACGATTACCCCTAAGCCACTTTATCCCCATTACGAATCCTATCAGTCCTTTGCCCACAACCTGCTCTAGTTCGTGTAGTATGTGACTCCCAAACCACTTCAACCTTCTGCGCTGAAGCCCTACACAATGACAAAGTATATGTTCTACTGTCTCTAGCACCTCCACATCACAGCACATCCTACAGAAATCTGACGCGCTAATATCACACTTATTCGTCATATTCTCTATTGCGGAGTGACCAGTAATCTTACTCACAATGATCCTTAGATTCCCTCGACTCATGCGCAGAAAGTGTTTCGAATCTGCTAGTTTAAGACTAGGTCATAGCGCTCTAAATACCTTGCAGTCCGAACTATTCCTCCATGCATGATTCGTTCTGCCTAAAGTCCATTCCCTTATGTCCCTAAAATATGCTCCAATTGGAATCCTAACCGATGCCTCCTCATAAGAACTGTCTAGCTCTGAGCCACTGCAAGCTAGCTTATCGGCTATTTCATTGCCGACAATGTCGCAGTGACCAGTAACCCAACAGAGTCTTATTCTGTCGGCATCCATTAGCCTTTTCAATTTCTTCTTGCACTCAAGCACTAATCTGGACCTAACAAAATGATTTGTCATTGCCAGTAGTGCTGCCTGACTCTCCACGTAGATAGTTACATCAGAGTCCCTTTAATGTTCTCCTCCAATAATCCTTAGGCCTTATAAATTCCTAGAATTTGTGCCTGAAAAACGATGCAACTATCACATATCCGTTCCCATAAAGTAGACACCTGCTCATATGCCTACTTCCATCTTCGTGCCGTCTGTAAAGACGGCACAATCTCCATTGAGCTTTTCAGCTCCAGCACTAACTTTCATTCTGAATATAGGATCATTACCCCTATTAGAGATGTGAAGATTATAACTAGTTTTAAACTCAAATAATAACTCACCTCTTTTGTTGATGTCCCTGCTTCTAAATTGGTTGCGGTGAGCATTCGCATTACTACTAAAAGAATGAAGAAGATTAATATTCAAATCATTCCTAGTCAGTATACATGTTCGTAACTTCTCCAATGTGACCTATAAACCACATACCTTGGTGTTGTTAATCCAAGGTTCCTAGTTAAGGGGAACGTCCACTTTGGAGTTTGTCAATTCGGTTGAGGCTGCTTCAAAGTGATACAAATTAATTTGCACCACTGATAATCTCTTTGGGTTTATCAGATTTAGAGTATATAAATCTGATCCCCCAAACCCAAAATTGACAACCCCCCAAAGACTTCAACTTCTTCAGAGACTCTTGATCTACTGCGAATTTGAAGTCTCTGCTTTTTTTCTCCTTCCAGGTCATGGGGTTCACAAGCTTCCATTGACCTGTAGGAAGACCTTCATTTTGGTTTTCCAATACTGTCAGAATGGTTCAACCTCTGGAATGGTTTCGCCCCCGGATAAAGAGTGTCGCACTTAGCAATTGCGTTCTTGAGAAGCTCAAAAGATTTATCATTCTCTTCTCACAAGGACGATTTCCATAATGAGCTTGTGCTCAATCTGTCGCCATTGCTCAATGCTGATCCTCCCATCTGTATCAAATTTGTCAATGACAGCAGCTTGAATACAGTTCCGCAATACTGATTCCTTCGCCTTTTTCGATGTTAAGGGTTGTTCGCTTTGTGACTCAGCTCTTTTAATAATCTCCCGTTGAGAGTCCTTAAGAAAGCTGGAAGGCGTGCGAATAGCCTTTTTGGCTATCGAAGTTTGCTGATCATCCCCAGAACTGGCCCTCTAGGTTTTGACCAGCAACACTCGATAAAGAAGACCGCATACCAGAGGTTTTTACAACCCCATGAGTGGTGACCTTGCTGGTTTCATCAATAAAGCTGGTCGGTTTCTGACGTGGTGTCTTCTTGCTAGAGTCTTCTGCTCTCCATAAGGAAATGTCGAAATAAAAGTAAGGTTCAAAACGAAATAAAAAAGAAAAACAAACAAATTTGACACAAATCAAATTTCTTTTATGTCTTTGATATTGATTAAGATGCGTTTTTGTTAATGGTTTTCTTTAAATTGACCACTACTCCTAATGGAAGATTCGTAAAGCGCAGATTACAACCACAGAACAACGACTAAATCATTGAGTTGAATTCTTGGCTCTTTTTTGTCAATATATAAACAACACAAAAATTTTTGTCTTTAAGTTGACGTAAACAAATATCGTTAAAAGTGTTAGAGAATAACGAAATCGAAAATTTTGTTGTTTACTATTTTTCACGATTCGATTATCTTTAAAACAAGTTACTCAATCGCACTACTGAAGTCGCGATATCAAAGAGATAATGAAAATAAACATACCCTAAGGATAGTAAAAAAATTAATATAGAATGGGAAACTCTAACTTCAGGGAGTGGCCTTCTTATCCGTTGCATCTAAATCTAATTGAAAAACTTTAAAGAATTGTCCAGGATGTTACTTCATTTCTTAAAGTTAAAAACGAAGATTCTTGATACTCAATTTTCAGAAACATGTAAGACATTGGATAACTGTAAAAGTCATAGGTTCTTGGGAGCTATATAACACAAAGGATATTTAACTAAATATTGTTAAATATTCCTCTCTTGACCGATTTTTATGTGAATATAACAATTTTTTCAAATGAACTTATTTATTTAATCGATAAATATTAACACTTTCTCTCATTTAATCTAAACAAATGTTATGGTTTATAAAAGGCTCCCATATAGCATTGCGGCATAAGTTAGAAGCTTTTTTGAAATCTTCGTATTTTATTTTTTAAGAACAAATTTTTAAAGGCTTAGGGAGTGAGCCTATTTATTTGCTAATTGTATATAACGCAATCAAATATATTGATAAATTAGCAGATAATATATGCAATGAAAGTGTTGGTTACAAAAAAAAAAAAAAAAAATAACAAATAAATAAATATGATTAATAAATAAATAATAATAAAGAATATATATATATATATATATATATATATATGTTTTTACGATACTACTATTTCCAACAGTTAAATGATGTTGTTGAATTGAAAACTGATAAGAAACTATTCCTCTTAAATAAACTAAATTTGTTCCGACAAATTTCGATTCTTTTCAGCTATTTTCGACTATTTCCGACTTTTTGACTATCTGGTAACAAAAAGTCGATTTCTCAATAATTTTTAAACCAAAAAGTCGATTTCGATTTTATTCAACAAATATAAATTCTACTTGAAATTCTTAAACAGATCTATGTCAATAATTTAGGAAGCACGCTCCCTCATTGAGCAAAATTTTTAATAATAACGGTATAATATTCTATCAAAGACTTTTAGGGTGTGTGTCTGCGTTATGGTAGGGATGATCAAGAAAATTCCAAAAAATAATAATGTCGCTTTCTGAGAGAATTATCTAACGTGTAGATTCAAATATTAGTATTATAAGATGTATTATGGGACTACTGTGGTGAGATTTTTTTTACACAACCATCTTATAAGATGAAATGTAAAAAAATACACATACATGAAAGTTTGTATGTGTGTGCAAGTATATTTTAGAAATAACTAGAAAAACAATGTTTTTTGTAAAAAAAAGAAAATATTTTTATAAAAATTGTACTAAAAAATGTCTTAAATAAAAAGGACATGTTTTATTTGTGACTGATTGAAAATAATGATATCTTATAGGATTTATTAGAATACGTGTATATTTTATTATTATATTATATTTATATTACATTTAACATAATATAAACAAAATGGCTACTTTCTTCTGCCGGCATTATCTCACATATCAGCGTTAATATCAGTTGTAGACCTGGGGTACGACGTATTACGAAGTGTTGCTAGAATCAAAAATCTTTGTAGGTCCGGAAGAAAACTTTATAAAATCAAATAATTTTTTGAAAAATATGCTACCAGAATACTCTGTTTACAAGCAAATAACCGATTAAATGAAATCCTAAAATTAGGTATGAAAATCAATAGGTGAATAATGACAATGTATTGTGTTGAGGTTTATTTGAAAAATAAAAAGTTTTATAAAAACAATTTATAATAATTTAAAATACAATACATAGTATACTAGATTTAATATAATAGAACACCAACACAACCACTAGAATTTAAATCACTTAAACCAAGATGTTTACGGCATTCATTAAACTTTCCAGCAGGTAACGCTTTATTTAGGATGTATGCTACCATATATTTATTACCAATATGAATTATTTGTATATAATTATTTTACACCAACTCATGAACAAAATAGCGTCGAATGTCGACATGTTTTTATCCAGCGTTATACACATTAATGCTATAGGACCTTTGTTGTCTGAATATAGTGTTAAAGGCTTCTTAGTATAACGATTTTATCCAAACTATTTCTTGACTTTCTGTATTCAGACTCTGTTGTAAAGAGTGCCACAGTAGATTGACGTTTTCAGTTCTAGGATGTTACAGAGCCTTGAAATTCCTTTGCCCAGTCAGAGTCATCCAGTGCATCCAGTTATTTCACCATCTGACTTTTGAGAAATTTCGAGTTTTAAGTTAATCGTATTCTGAACGCTTAATAGCAAACCAATGCGCTTTTGCAGTATTTTTGTTAAACCCAGAAAATGCCCCCTGCATATGCAATGTGTGGACTACTTATCTGTACTACATGGAGGAAACTTCCACAGCTTCTTGATATGGAATCTTTCTAATTTTATTAATATCTTCTTCAGAACATGGAGACAATTCTAACGATAATTTTTGATTGCAGTCGAGTGATGTACTAACTCTTTTGCCTTCTGTCATATTAAATCTTTTGATTATATCTTGTAAATAGAACTGTCGATCAATCCATAGCTTGTGTTACTTTCATGCCAAGTATAAAATCTGCATTATCCATGTCTTTTATCTTGAAATTTGACATGATATATATAATCTTTTTTTTAATGTAATGTTTTATCTCACAGACTTTTCCATCTTCCTTTTTAAAATATACAGTATCGAGCAAAAAAAATAAAATAAAATAAATGCAATGCTAGGCTATATGATTTTTGATCGAATTGATTAGGGCTATTGCGTCATTAAATTAGCCAATTTTATTGTGATTTTATTCTTTGTGGTCTTAACTAACTATTGTATGTGATTTGGTTTCAAATTGTTATAAATAGAAATAGCTATTACAAATATTGTTAAAACGGTTGTAAATTAATACGAGAAAAAAATCAACAGAACTTTTTTAATTTTAATAAAAATAATGATTGAAAAATACTGAAAACTATAATTTGATTGCATTACCATCAATTACTACCAATAAACATTAATTTAAGGTCATTTTAACTACAAAGGATATTCATGATATTAAAAAAACACTCTTTCTTCATTCTTTTTAAGAATGTAAGAATATTTTAGAATAACATTATGATGATGGTATCCGTGTGGAGTCTTTTGCTGCATTTACTCCTATCGGACGTGTCCTCAGGTAGCGGATAGGTCAAGGTGGATGGTAGCAGTGTCGAGGACCTGAATGGTTAGTTGGTGCTTAAATAATCTAACAACTAACAGCTCCCTTCCAATGCCTATGGCACAGATTGGTTGTAATCTTTAGCCTAGTCCGCGCACTCCGTCACTGCGCGAGATAGTCCTCCTATTACTGGCATACTCGTGAGACGAAATAGATTTTTTAAGTATTAACTCCATTCGGACAGATGACGAACGGTCGCAGGGCGACAAGACAGACACAGACACTACAGACGATTTAGTGATGATAGGAGTCCAACGAGACATTCTAGCACAGGAAAGTTAGATGTTGAGGAAAGTTAAAGACGAATCAGATTCTGGGCATCTCGAGGGATTCCTTTGCTGGGACCAGTGCCACACAGAAGCTCGGGGATCTCTGTTGGTCAAAATCCACACGGCTCTTCTAAGGGTCCCCAAAAGATGGTCATTAAATGGGCCAGGTCTGGGAATGACCAGCAAACCTCGATAGCCAAGAAAGCTGTTCCAACACCTTCCAGCTCTGCTAAGGTCCCCCACAAGGAGGTTATTAAAAGAGATGGGTCAGGAAGCGAACACAAATCAGAATGTAGGTCTTGTTACAGGTCAATGGAAGATTGTGAACTCCACGACCTGTAAGGAGAACCAAGGCGGAGAGTTAAGATTCGCAGTGGATCAGGAGTCTGTGAAGAAGGTGGAGTCACTGGGGGGAGTTGTCAATTTGATTTTGGGGGTAATTAGGCTTAGGTATGCTAGATCTGATAAATCCAACGAGACTGACAGTGGTGCAAATTAATTTGCATTACGGTTGTCCAATGTGAAGTTACTGGAGGCATCCGTGTACATACCATACGAGACGGCCGATCCACCGGGCATAGCTCTGCAGCATTTGGCGGAGCAAAGCAGGAGGATTATTCCTTCTCGGACCATATCACGATATCCTTCAGTCTTGACTTTGTGAAATCGAAGGGAAGGCCTTATAGAAACTCCAGAAGGACGGATTGGAAGTCCTTCGGTTAGTTAGTTGATAGGGATTTGAGGGATACGAAGGGCTGGAGAAATTCAGCTGAGGGTATCGAGGAAGTCGTGAATAATTTCACGGATGTAATTAAGAGTAGCTTTGAGCTCAGTTGCACGGTTATTTATCCTGGCAAACGGAAGTTGACGAAATGGTTACCCAGGGAACTTAGAATCCAGCGGTCTACAGTTAGAAGGCTGTTTAATAGAGTCAAGCTAACGAGGAGTCAGGCTGATTAGTGCAGCTATAGAGAAAGCTTCATTAAGTATAAAAGGGACATAAGACGGGTGAAACGGACATCATGGATGAATTTCTGTAAATCCATGGATTCCAAGGACCCTGTGGCACATGGATATATACAACGTGCGGACAACTCGTGGACGGAGTCTGGCTCGAAGTCCCTTAGCTTACTGATGGAGACTCACATCCCTGTCTGTAAGGATATAGAATCTGATGGGAGGACAGGTAGTGTCAGTGATAACCAACAGTCCGCTCCAGAAGAGGGTGATATCGATGCGAGAGACAAGGTAAGATGGGTAGTAAACTCAATTGGGCCATATAAGTCACCGGACCCAGATGGCATTTTCCGGCCATGTTACAGAATGTCAATGATAGAGTCATCTCACTACTCATGGAGGTATTTAGGCAATGTCTTAAAGTGAGATATATTCTCTATTAAATCCTATTACGACAACTAGAATTAATTTGACACTAAACGCATATATTTCGAATTTAGACTGTCTAGATTTACATATTTCTTTAAATATTAACAGTCCAATAACGACGAAGAATGAAATTTTAATTATTTGTCATAGGAAGAGTGTTAAAATAGGTATAATTCCTAGTTGTATTTCCATGTGTTAGAATTTGTTCCAAAACCAAAATCAAGAGCATTATTGCATTATCGGGTATTAAATAATATCGTATCATTGCCAAAAATATTATATTTAGCTATTGATTCCATCACAATGACGATCGAAACTGGTCGCGTTACTTCAGTCCAAAGTCACACAACGATGAATTATCCAATCAAATTAATACATCATCACTTACAAAATTTTCTAAACTATCACTTAGTAATATAATAGGTGTATTTCTTGAACTTATATCAGGAGTAATAACAACATCTTCTGAATAATATGTTTCTGAATCTGAATCGTTTTCATTACTAAACATATCATCAATCAACATACCATACATCAATTAGACTAACAACGCTATTTAAATATTTACCAAATGGGGTGTGGAATACATTATTATGCTTTTCATCGATATCCTCAAAAAATTTGTTTTAAAAAAATACAGCATTTCTGTCAATTATTACTTCATTTGTTTTTAAATATAGAAAACTGTAGACTTTAGATGTATCACAGTAACCAACAAATACAATTCTTTACCTTTAGTATCAAGCTTTTTTTGGTTTTTCGTTTTCTTAACACATAGAATAGTTATCCAACTCCCACCTTAAAGTATATCAATCGACTCAGAATCACTTTTTAAATCGATCTAAAGATGTCCGTCCGTCTTTTAGGGCGATTCCTGGAAGTGGGTTTATATGGGAGCTATGGTAAATTATGGACCGATTCTCATAAAATTTGGCAATACTGTTTCTACTTAAAAAAAACTTATTTGCGTCAAATATTGATACTTACATTCGTATGGGATTTATGCACGTTAAAGTGGTTTATATGGGAGCTATGGTCAGTTGTGGACCGATCTTCATAAAATTTGGTACAAAGATTGATACTTGTACGAATTTCATTAAAATATTTTTATTTTTAAGGCATTTTTGAATGTTTAAACTCTATTCCGGGGGGACATTTGCATGGGGGTTAGGTGAAATAATGGACAAATTTCAATAAGCTCAAATTTCAAAAACAAATTTCAATAAGCTGTATCATAAAAGTCCCACGTGGTAAATTTCATTGAATTATCTTTAAAATTGCGGCCCGTGCTTTGTGCACAAGGTTTACATGGACAGCCAGGCACCAGCCGTCCAGCCAGACGGACATCGTTAGATCGATATAAAAAGTGATTCTGAGTCGATTTGTATACTTTAAGGTGGGTACCACCTATGGTGGTGTAGGGTATAAAAATACAACACAAAAACAACGTATTAGCACACATATACTTATATATTTTTGTATGTATATATAAAATTACTGCTTATACAAAGGACAACAACCCTGCCAAAATTTTTTTTATCGAAATTTGAACTAAAGCGGCATCTCATATGGTTAATGACAGTCGAATATGATATCATTTTCTTATCTAAGAAAAGTCACCGTTCGGGAAGAAATGTGCCGCAATTTTAAACTTAGATGACACTATTTAGTGAATTCTTTATGTGCCGATATATTATCATTTAGAAGTACATCAAGAAAGTATCGAAATATAAATACGTTTTTAATGCAGTTGGAATATTTCTAGTAAATATTTTTAATTATAATTGAGCTAAATGCTTAGTTTATATTCAAACACACTATAATAACTCACTATAATTTTAAATTAAATATGAAATATTTAAAGCCAAAATCACTAATTAAAAATTAAAATTTATAAATTTTTTATTCAATACTTAAAGAACATATTGATTACTTTAAAAGTTGTGCATTTTCTGAACAATATTATGTAGTGCTTGTTCTTTATCTTCACTCAAGGAATGTAAACAGTCCCCCAAGCCAAGTTTTTTACATCACAATTCGATACTAATGTGATTTGTTATTGCAAATTTGTGTATTTTTAAGTGGATAGATGAAAAATTACCTTCCAAATGCTGGCAGATAACACACTAATAATCGTTATAAACTGCTGTTGTCAACTAAACTCCTTGCTTCTACAAAAACAACAACACTAATAACCATCATAGTATTGCTATTGCCAACTAAATTGCTTGCTTATACAAAAAACAACATTAATAGTCATTACAATGCAGTCGTAAAGTAACTCTGAGTTGGAGAACAACTTTCAGAACAACTAACATATATTTTCAATTCTTGGCTTATAACTCAGTTACTTACTTCATTCAAAAAACCGAAGTTCAAGCAAAATATTTTTAACCGTAGCTTAAACCAGGGCTTCAAATAGTCAAAAATGCATATTGTCCAATATCTCGGTCATAATTACCGGTTGAAAAACCGCGTTTTTTTGACATATCTCCGCTATTTATGAACCGATCTTGCTGAATTTCAATAGTAAAATTCTCGAAAGGATTTCCGATCGTTTGATTTATATATTCTATATAGCAGTTAGCGGTGGGCTTCATAAACGCCATTTCAACCGACAAACGGACGGACATTGGAAATTACAAACGGAATGGTAAACTTGTGTATAGAAATTAATTTCATTGGCCAAAAGTTAAATTTTTTGTTAACACCGATTTCCAAAATTTTAATGTATACTATTGAATATAGTAAACATATTGAAACTAATTTGACTCTTCTTCGATAAGAAAGTGGTGTCATATTCTATTGTTATAACTACATGAGGTGTCGCTTTAGTTCAAATTTCGATAGAAAATGTTGGTAGGGCAGTATTTGTTGATTGATGCACACAATCATTTTTTTATGTTGGACGTTTTTTAGTTGGAAACAGGGCTGTCAAGTGTATCGATTTTTCACCAAACGTGGCGATTTTTAATTGCTTTTGGCGACTGTATTTTCTGTTTGTCGACATGGCGAATTTTTTAGCCATTTATAAACAGGTGGCGATTTGTTTGGCTAATTTTTAAAATTTTATTAAATAGGTATTCAATTTTCTTACTAAAAATCGACTATTTTCAGTATTTGCTACCTAAAGAGCTTTAGTTATAAATAGCTTCAACTTAGTTTACGAAATTTTATTCCCAAAAAATATATTTTACAATACTTGTATAGTAAATGTTTCATAATTTGTTTTCTTTCAAATATACAGGCATGTCACAGAAATTTTTTGGAAGTGAAAATTTTAGTTTAATCGAATTCGTAACGTTTTCGTATTGCTTGTTAAAACCGCACTTTTTTAAGAAAAAAATGAGGTATACCTACATTGAAACCAATTGATTAATGAAGGAAAAATATTTAAAAGAATAATTGAAAAAAATTCTTTTAAATTAAATTCAAAAATTTTGGGTGTTCACTTAACAAAAATAGTATTTTTATCAACTTACTGCTAATTTAAAAAATGCTTTCGTTTCTTACTAAATTGGTTAACGTCGAATTTTTTTAAATGAAATTAATAAAAGTAATATACATTGTTTATTTACATTAATTTTTAAAGGTTTCTTACATTTAAATGAGATGAAAATTCTAATTCCACTTTACATTTTTTATGTGGATTGTAAATAACTTTTTTTCGTATTTCGATTTCTATAGAAGCTAAATACGATTTCAATTTCACTTTCGTATGAATTTGTGTTCTGTGACATACCTGATATAAGGGATATTAATAAATAAATAAAAACTTTCATGAATAAATTGAATGAATAAATTAATTCTTTGAATGTTGCTAATGTTGTTATTATTCTTTTAAAAATTATAATAAAGTTCAATAAATTTTAGAAGTTGTTGACCTAAAATGGAACGATATGTCAGAAAAAAGTGTATATTAGGTTGTGTTTTTGTTTTTATTTTTTTATTCAATTATTATTAGATATTGCAATTATCGTTGCGTTTGTTAAAGCTGAATTTACATTTATAAATTACACGAAATTTTAAATACTAAAAATTGTATTTTTAGAATTTCTTTAAAAAAAGTAAACAAAGATAAATTTGGCGATTTCTGATTAACAATTTGGCGACAGAGGCTCAAAAAATCTGACAACCCTGGTTGGAAATAGAAGCATTGCAATGACTCAGTGTGTGTTTTTTTGTATATACATATATATATATATATATATATATATATATATATATATATATATATATATATATATATATATATATAAATTTAGTAGCCATCAGAAGTTATCAGTGTGTGTGTGTTTTTTGTAGGTATAAATGTGGATATATGAAATATGTATATTATTTGTCGGTAAGGTAGTGAAGGGTATAAAATATTCGGTACAGCCGAATATAGCGCTCTAACTTGTTTGCAAATAGAATGGATTTTTTGGTGTTTGGTGCATTTTTAGCATTTTTCATTATTTTTTGCACCTTTAATAATTTAGGGATATATGAAAAACGAAATAGTCAAATATATCTATGTAGTCATTAACAAATTCCGAGCTAATCTATTTATGTCCATCTGTGTGAAAATTTCGATGCTTGTAACTTTCGAAAATGGTACAAACAAAAATTTTCGAACAAAAAACGCAATTTTGGAACTTACCACCTCCTATTTCGATGATTTATTAAACATCAGTTTAAGCTTAATTTTATTCAAATTGGTCAACTAACATTCGAAGATATGCCGATTTGAATTTTATGTACAAAGAATGGAAAGATGGTCTCTTTCGTACAACAACAACATTCCTCTCTCCTTACATATAAGTTCTGTGCGAATTCAACCCACTTGCGACAGAGAAAAACAACACGAAATAAGCAAAATTTTCCTTTAAAATTTAAGGAAAATTATACTAGCGACACATTTTTTACTAGCACTCATTATTTTTTATTTTTTCACGCACATTTATTGTATTTTAAATCCCGTAACACAAATATTTTTCACAAATCAACAAAAAAAAATTTATTTTTTTATTTTTGACATTTCTTTTTTGTATGTTGCAAAAATTTAAATTGAAGGAACAAAGTTGCTATTTTGGGTATTAGAAATAAAACAGAATTTGAAATAATTTTAACATTCATCAATAAGAAACCAAAAAATGTACTTATATTTATATTTGTGGATATAATCCGCATCAAAGGATTGAAATTTATGAAAATATAATTGTGATCAATTGTATTTAATGATCTTTGAATACTGTTTTGTGCAACTATGTGTGCTTATGATGAGTGGTTTCGGCACTAAACATAAAAATAAAATTTAACTGACACAATCTTAAAGTTATTTATTTATTTATTATTATTATTTTTTTTTTTTTTTGTCAAGCGTTCCATTCTTAGTATTTTTTGTTTATAGGAGATGATAAGATCCGATGCATGTTTAAAAATTTTTGTTTTCTACCAAATATAAAGGTTTTAAATATTTTCTAAGTTTTACTAAGTAAGAAAAAAGAACTTACAAAGAACTTACAATATTTTTTGGACTTTTTTAAAAATATTATAAATTTTAAATGTGATCCTGTATCTAGCAATGATCGAAATTCAAAATTTTTGAAAAAAGTTTAACTTTAGATTATGGTTTTGAAATTTTTCTGATGCAAGTAGGATAGAATAATAAGTTTTAAAAGAACCTTATGGTAAATTTTGTCCCATTAGCTCATATTGTGAAAAATAAGTTTTTAATAATAACAATTTTTATATCAAAAAAATTTTTAGTAAATTATATAGATTTGCTTAAACTTTCCTTTTTTGAACTCTCTATCAAACACTTAAAACAATTATTGAACAATTATTGCGATACCTATACACGATTACAAAATATTCCTATTCATATGTTTCTGAAAACATTTTCTAAATTTTTTGGTTTTATTTTAACAAAAGTTATAAATTGCTGATTAATAAAAAAAAAAAAACAAAAATATACAAAATGTTCAATAAGATATAATTTCCTGTAAAATTATTAAGCTGTGTTCCAAAAATAATAATATTGGGCTAAACTCAAGTTATCTCTAAATGAGAACCTTAAGTTTTATAACTAGTTCAACATGGATGGGCAGACGAAAGCAGAGATTGAATCTGAATTGAGTTGTACCTTTATAGGTTGGAGTAGGACCGTTGTGCTGGGGCGTAACTCATAATAATTGCTCAAACAAATTTAATAGATTGCTTGCATGTATGAATAATAAATATTTTTATTGTAATAGTATAATTTTAAATTTAGCATTTTTTCTGAAAAAGTTCGCTTTTTAACAGACATTTAGCATTTTTTTCTGAAGAAGTTCTAGCAACACTGCCTTGCGCCCACCAGAATCAGAGATTATATTGTGCTCATGCTTGGCCATTTTTCAAATTGACAATAAATTTGTATACGATTCGGGAAGATATAAAGATGATATAAAATATCGCTATAACCACTATTATTTTCACCAATTTTAACCTCCATGTTGATATCATCCATTAAATTTCCCTTTAATACAGAATTATTCGCTGTCATAATTTCAATTTCAGAACAGTGCTTTAATTTGTTGAGCAATAGCTTATTATTACACATGTGAAAAGTTGCGCCTGAATCAAAATTTTTAATCATTTGACAACATATTTGTAGCTGACAAGGCTAACATGGTGTTTTCTTTGAAATAATAAAAATGACCATAACGTTTTGTTTTCTTGAAGCTTTTCTTGTATTGAGGTTTTGAAGCTTAATGTGGCTTTGAATTCGTATATTTCATATCTTGCAGCAGCTTAGTATTCACGTAATTGCCTGATTTTTGGACACCAGAACTTTCAATTGCCAATATCATATTATAAATGACATTAAAAAGTCTTCCTTTGGATCGCAGTTTTCCATCCTAGTTTTAATTAACTTCCTCAACAAAATTGCTCTGCATGTAAGACCGGAATCATCAAATGCTTTAACAACATTATTCCACATTTTAAATTTTTCAAAAGGTCAAGACTAAAAATGAAACTTTTAATGTTAAATATCTTTTAAACAATAAGAGATAATTTTGCTTAATAGAATTCAGAAATGTAAAAAATATTTAAATTGGTTCACATTTATAAAAGTTACCAGCTCCGATATGTTTTTCACACTCAAGGTGGTCAACTTTGACCTACTGTATCCCAGGTTTTATTAAGATCAGTCTAGCAGTTTAAAAGATCCAGATTTATTACCATTTGTTTTGCAAAAGGATACACTGTGTTGTTGTAACAGCTCTGCTGTCGTTAGTGGTTTTTTCCTGAAAGATGGAAAAGTAAAAATATTCAATTATTTGTATTAGTGCCTGTTGGTGGTAGTGAGAGCTGCAGGAATTCCTAAACAAACTTACCCTATGTGTAAGACCAGAATCATAAAATGCTTTAAGAAAATTATTTTACATTTTCCTAGCTGTTGAAGCATCTTGAATATGCACAAAAAATAAGGGATCTACTAGTAAAACAAGCTTTGAACGTGCCATAACAATTTTTCTTGACTACAGATCAATGGGGCGGAAGTCAGTTGGTCTATTAGAACAATTAAATAGATGCATAGTGTCATGAGGGCTTTGTAGAAAAAGAAAGCAAAGATTTACTGTATCTCTCTCTCGCGATGGCAGTTGAGAATACTAAACCAGCCGGCTCTTAATTATGCCAAGGTGGATCTTGAGAGCCTCTCACAGTAAGAAATTGCAGGTTAGTGTTCGTTTAGGGCCCTATTGCATCTATAGCCATTTCATTCGCCATTTACAATCGGTCGACGTCGAGTGGAATGGCGTCCTAGATGTTCACGCGATAGCGAGGAAGTCAGCATCAAAATCAGAATCTGATGGTTGGGGGGACTTGGCTGGAGATATGCCATCAGAAACTGTTTAGTCAGCAATACTTTACGTTGCTGACTGAGAGCATCCTAGTCTCCTCATGTAAGTCACCCACATTCCTCATGTAAGTCGACACATCCGGCTGCAATACGGAGTGCATTGCTTTGGACTGTTTGTAAACCTCGCCACTGGGTGCCGCGTAGTTAAGAACAGAGCGACCTATCACCTTATATGTCGCTATAATGGTTTACTTATTCATGCCCCATGTGGTGACATCGAGAACTTTCTGGCCCTTATTCCTATTTCTCACTTTTTGTTTGATGTAAGTGGCGTGCGAGGAAAAGCGGAGGAGACTGTTGAAGACTACCCCTAGGGTTTTCTGGTTTCGTACCGTAGGGATAAGTCTGTCTTCGACAGAGATATCGAGAACTTCCTTATTTCCTTGGTCCAAAGGGTGAAAAGGGACATCGTAGATTTGGAAGTTGATAACTTAAGAATTTGTTCCTGTAAAAAGCCCGTAATTGTCGTCGTATCCAAAAGTTGCTTGAGATTTTCCAGTGCTACTGGACCAAGTTTCTTGTGCATATACATAGAGACGGTATCCGGACAGAGGGTTTTGGAAGGTTTTAAATTGGGGATTATATGTTGTTTAAGCAACATGCAGCTATATATTTGTACATCGTTTGATGTGGCACCAGTATTTAGCCATTGCTTTTTACAGAACACAACGTTTGGGGCATTTGGATTCAGGTATGTTTGAGCAAAAGTCCGGCATAAATTGTACACTTGGGGAAAAGATTTCGATTGATACAGCTGTTGCTGAGTTGACAATCCCTGACCGACTTGAATTCGGATCGTTTCGGAGCGTAGATCGGGTGCATATGGTAACGATACATTAGGGCGAAACAATTCTAAATAACAATCATGAATATTGAAAATTAACGTTATACAAATGAATATAAATGAACAATTGTTCTCTATGAAAATTTTAAAAATCAATTTTTGCTATAAAATATACATACACAAAAAATAAACTTTTAAAGAAATAACTTTATAGGTATGCACATATGTGTATACTGCTTATAAGAAAGAGAAGTGCTTACCCTAAATTTCTTGCGTCGATTTTCTTTTAAAACTGTCACTTAAAATTTTTACTGAACAAAAACCAAAAAATTTAGAAAGAAGTTTCGTCTAAAAGCAAAATTGTTAACTATATCACACTATGCAGTGGGGCCGTTCCTACGACAACGTTATACAAATGAATATGGATGAATTGTTCATTCATATAAAATTGTACTATACTTAAACAAAATCACTTTAAGCTGCTTAGTGTTACTATATAGCTTAGAATCTAAATATATCTTAGCAGTCAGTATTCTGAAACTCAATACTACATACAGCATATATGTATCTCCTCTGTGATACTGTATTTCATTTCTGTATTTATTTCAGCGGAACAAAGTTCCGCCGTTTCTCCATATATGAATAAAAGGTGTTTCTATATTTCAATATGAGAAAAGGCGATACTAATGATGATTTTATTGGAATATACCAATCAAAAAGTTGTCAAATGAAAAACAGTCAACAAATTAAAAAATAATAATTATTTAAAAAATTTATCTTTTTTTTAAATACAGAAATGTATAACATAGCTATAATAGCAGCTTAATAACATGATCAGCGAACCATGTTGAGGATTTATCGCCTACAATTAAGAGATCCCACAGACCCATTTCCAAATCTGGAGCAGCACTTTAGGAAATTGTACCCGTAATCGTATATATGTCCCTATATATCCAAAGGGATGACAAAAACATTTATTTCTCCACCTCTACGAATGTGCTCGAAATATCCATCCAATTTCTGCTACAACCCTAATAAATTGTCCAATATTAGATAAATCAATGGTACTGATAGCTGTACAGAATCTAAAATATTCTGATAAATGTGCATCTAACAGTGTTCCAAGCTGTGTTGTTATAAAATGTTTACATTCTCTTATATCTGCAATAACCTTCTTATTCAACATATCATATTAGTGTTTATTTTCTAAAGTTTATAGAAAATCTTATATTACACCTTTGTTTAAATCCGAAAACAGATCTAATATTTGCAATTATGGAAGTATTGCTAAATTAAGTGTTATTCCAAAACTTTTCGAAAAGATGGTTACTGAAATCCATTCGTATCAAGTTTTTTTTTTTTTTTTTGTTATTTTTCCCCATTTCACAACCTCAGTTATAACTGCATTTGATTCCGGTTTACAGACAGACACAATATATACAGATTTCAATAAAGATTTCGATAAAGTAAATCACGATCTCCTATTGTTCAAATTGGATAAACTCGTATTTTCTCCTGTTTTCTTTAAATGGATTTATACATATCTTAAAAATGGATACCAATGTGCATTATTTAGAGAATGTACATGGAAAACCTTTCCTGTTTTATTCGGTGTTCCGCAAAGTAGTTATATCAGCCCCTTATTATTACTAATATTTACGAATGATTACCAGCTTGCATTACGAATTCTAGAATATTAATGTATGATGAAGATGTGAAGCTGTTCCCTAGCTTATCAATCCCTATCAATGTTCCTTACTCCAATCAGTTCTTGGCAATCTTTATGATTATTGTATGATGAAACTAATGGATCTGAATTTAAGAAAGTGTAAACACATGATGTTCTACGGAAGAAGTCCAGTACTCTGTAGATAATAAACAATAAATAAATATCAACTTGATCTAGTCGATTAATTTCTTGATCTGGGTGTGTTGCTTGATTGTAAACTATCCTTTAATTCCCACGTTTCGCTAATCGTTAATAAGGCAAAAGGAGTTCTCGATTTCCTCGAGACCTGGGGAAGAGAGTTTAATGATACTTATGTTTCCAAGCTATTATTCACAACTCTCGTAAGACCAATCCTGGAATATGCTTCCGTGGTCTGGGATCGTCAATACGAAGTTCATATAAAGAAAATTGAATCGGTCAAGAAACAATTTCTCTTATTTTGTCTTCGTAATCTTCCATGGAATCCTAATATTAATTTACCATCATAATAAAGTCGATTACAGTTTATTGATTTCCCTACTCTTGAAAGTAGGAAAAAATATATGAATATTTAATTTGTAATTAATTTAGTAAACGGTTCAATTAATTCTGAGATCCTACTTCGTAAGACTGAATTCGCAATCCCAAATCGTCCAAGTAGAAGTTATACTCCTTTAAAAATCAAATATATTCGAACCAATTATGCCAACTTTGATTGCATGATATGTATATACAATCAATTCTACAGTTCATATATTAATTTTTCAGTAAATCCAATCCGCATTAAGGGAGTATTTTTAACTTAGTTAAATAAGACTTTATTATTGAATTAATATGAAAAACTATTAAATAAATAAAATAAGTAATATATATATATATATATATACATATATATATATATATATATATATATATTACTTACTTTGTTTAATCAGAGTTTTTTCAAGACAAACGTCAAAATTAACGCGAATTTATAAAAGGTGTATATATTCGCACTGATTTTGACGCTTGCCTTGATACAAATTTCTCTAATCAAATTGAAATTACGTAATTTCCCATACATTTTGACACTTGCGAAATTACATAATTTTGTGTAATTTCGGCGAAATTACATTGAAATTACGATGCCCATTTCCGTGCAACTCTGCACATGATTGGAAAAAATACTTTTTTTCAACTATGTACTGCATGTTTCAATCGTGAGAAGAAAAAGAAAACAATTGATAGCTGGTCTTAAATTTAAACCATCCGCCGCATTTTTTGAATTTTTCTTTAAAAGGAATTAAATGACGACTTTTTAAGATTATGTGGTAAATGGTGAAAAAATTTGAAATATTTCGACCTATTATATATTAATTTCAACAAATAAATTAATTATTTTGAGATTGTTTTAAAATATGGTGACGTTATAAAAAAATCCCGGAGAATTTTAAATGAACTAAAACTGTTAAAAACCAAAGCTTATGTTTATGAAAAACTGTTTAATACACCCAATAATACAAAATTTTTTGCTTTTATCATATTAAAATCCCGAACACTTTTTAAAAATTCTCAATGGTAACGCTTATATGTACTAATATATTTTATTGCCAAATGTGGATTCTTTTTCATTGTTAAAAAAAAAATCATGTAATATATACGTTTTTTTTATAAATATACTTTTTTAGAATAATAATTGATTTTTTGAAATTAATTTTACCAAAAAAAAAAAAAAAAAAAATGAAGTTTTCATTATAATTTATTTCATTAATGTTTTGTTTATTTTTTTCCTTTTTCTAATAATACTAGTCGGCAAAAACCCTCCCCTAAAGACGAACAGTTGGACTATATTAATTTTCATGTGCTAAACACGAATCTGCTTTCAGTTTTTTTCCATCAGGTCTGGATTTTTATAGGCGTGTATAATATTTCGCCCATATAAGTATAATGAGTATATTTGAACGTAACAAAAGAGCAGTGTGTATGATTTATATAAATTATACACAAAAAGATGCGGAATAAAAATGTCTTCAAGCTTCCCCAACATCATTTTTTATATTAATATTTTCGGAGTTAATTAGAAATTAGCGTCCGAAAAGAATTTTTCTTGCAAAATTGAAGATTTTTTTCTTAAAAGTTATTTTAAAATGCGAAAATCATAAAGCTAGTAGTGCTACGAATAAAATAAGAAAAGTATTATCAAAATTGATGCACAAATCGTGATTTTATTCAGAGTTAAGTGAAAATACCCATGTATGAGCAACTCTTTCAAGTCTTCATGAAGTTTATATTTTTCCACACCAATTTCTGAATAACTCCGAAAATATTGAGCAGAAAATAAATAATCTGAAGACAATTTTAATCGGCATCTATTGGAGTTTTAAAATAAAATAATAATTTTTTTTCCAACCAGTGTATCTCAACCTAACTGTACTCAATTGCTAATTTTATTTATAGTATCACCAGCTTTATGATAAAGGATTAGAAAGTGTACATATTTTATGGTCTCATGCTACAGAACATCAACGACACGCCACTAACACTTCTTACAGAGCTTTTTAGTGTATGTCTTATTAGGAGATAAATTCCAAGGAGGTGGAGAGAGATTAAGGTAATCTTCATACCTAAGGCAGACAAGGCGAGCCACTCGAAATCTAAAGATTTCAGATCGATCAGCCTTGCGTCTTTTCTATTGAAGACATTAGAGAGACTGATCGATCTTTATCTGAAGATGACAATTGACAACCATATCATCAGCGGGGCTCAGCATGCTGATCTAAAGGGTAAATCTGCTGAGAGTGCGCTGCATGATAGTTATATTGAACGTGGCCTACAGTATAGGGAGTATACCTTAGTCATTCTAAGACAATTTGACGCAAGAGGGCGAAAAATCGTTTCCTATGCTGATGACGTTGTTATACTGATCGCAGGGAAGTTTCTTTCCACGACGTCATGCAATTTAAACTTAACGAATTGTATTCATAGGCTACTAGTAAAGGTTTAGGGCTTAACCCGGAGAAAACGGAGCTAGTTCTTTTCACCAGAAGGTACAAGATTGAGCAGTTTAGGCTCCCGGTACTAGGGGGAATTGAACTTAAATTGACAAACGAAGCAAAATATCTTGGAGTGTTTCTTGAAAAGCTTAAAAGGGGTCTCAACACCTACTACACATGCAGGAACTCCATAGGTAAGAATTGGGGCCTCAAACCGATTGTAGTAAATTGGATTTACACATCGGTAGTGAGACCAATTATGGATGTCTAGTCTGGTGGGAGGCAATGAGAATAGGATCACAGGTGCCATAAGAAGCACACCTCAGGCGGCACTTGACGTCATTCTGCATCTCCTACCCATTGAGGAGTACGTGATGGGAATGGCTGCAAGGAGCCTGCTTAGACTTAGTGAACTAGGACTTTTAGGATTAATCAGAATAGGACATTCCAAACTTCTAAACGAAATCAAGTCTAGGTTAGTTAGCGACTGTAAGAAAGCTCTTAGGAGATTGATGAGCAAATATTATATTAGTCTCTGCTGGGTACCGGGTCAAGTGATATGAGAACATCTCTAGGCTTTTACTTCAGGTTCATTATAGAATGGATTCGGAATACAACCAATCGTGCATGGAATCGTAGAACGGACTGCAGAATATCAAGGGCCCTATGTCCTAAACTTGATACAGCAGATACAAATCTATTATTAGGCATGAAAAGGGGAAACCTGAAAGCTATGATAGGTACTCTAACAGGTCATTGTCCGATAGGGGGAATGAAAGGGAATTGGGAATGTCGCTGGCTGCGACAGTCATTCGTAAGGGGCGAATTTAACTCCGCTACACCGTCAATTGAAACACAGATTTTCAATTATTGCTTGGCTCGATGAAGCGCGTTTATTTCTAATAAAAGACTTAAATTAATAAACAAACAAACAACATAAATAAACTACACAACTCACCGCAGTGCTTTTCCCTTACAAACTGATTTAACTTACAAAATTATTTTCTCATGTACCACAAACTAGTGATGTGTATAACAAATTATAACACATTTCAAATAACGGTACCATCTTAACGAAACAATAATAATTCTTACACAATAATTTACATAAGACAAAATAAAATAACATTAAGGCAGCTCAAAAACAAATGAATACAAAATAAATAAATAAATGCTAATATTAAATGAAATTAAGGCAAATAAGCAATAATAAAAAAATTCATCGTAAACAAAAATAATAATAATCAAATAAATTCACTGCTCCTTTATAAGCCATTTGGCGACATCCCCACCCCCGTGGATCGGACACGATTCACTGCTCCAAGTCTAGAACAGCTAATTTAGATATGAGACGTTTTAGCACTCCACCCCTTGTCTGGACATCAGCACGTCGTACAATACCATCTTTGCCAGGAAACACATTCACTACTTGTCCTCTTATCCAATCACGACGGGAAACAGCTGGATTACATATGAGGACTAGATCATCTAGAGCAACCGGCTTTGTATATTCACACCATTTAGATCGTCTTGTTAGTGTGGGCAAATACTCAATAATCCATCTTTTCCAAAAATGATCTCGCAACTGACGTGCAATTTGCCACTGCTTTTTCAAAACTGTAGGTCTGAGCCGTATTTAGGGAACCAAGCAAAAAGGGATTAGGCGTCAAAGGTTATTCTCTGCTTCAATTAGAAAACTCTTAAAACCTTTTTCACACATTGTACCATACGCTCCCATATACCACCTTCTGCAGGATTTTGTGGACAATTAAACTCCCATTCAGTGCCCTTCGCACTTAACTCATCTTGAATTCTCTCCAAATCAAAAACCTCTTTAAAACGTTTAGCCTCCTGGTTGGCACCAACAAAATTGTCATTGTCACTTCGCATCTTCAATGGCGTACCACAACGATTTATAAAATTCCTTATGGCCAAATACAAGCATCGGTTGAAAGGTCAAAGGCTATCTCCAAATGTACAGCTCTAATAGTTAGGCACGTATACAAAGCTACCCAACGTTTCTCATGACGTCTACCGACAGTTATGGTTATGGGCCCAAAATAGTCCACGCCCGTATATGTGAACGGACGAATGTACGGGGTTAATCTATCACTAGGCAACGAACCCATAAATGGTGGCACTGGAACTGCACAGCGAATTTTACATGCATTACAATTAGATATAACTTTAGCCAGAAGTTTTCGTAGACGTGGAACCCAAAAAGACCTTCTTATTTCACCAATCGTGGCCTCAAAATTTTGATGCCTCATATTGTCGTGAACATAAGCAACAAACAGTTCAGTTAAACGATGACTAGCTGCATCAATACGGCCACTCAAAATATGGCGACAGCTTAAACAAATCGTTATTCTTTTGCAGCGCATCACCAGACTTCAAGACTTCAATTTCAAAGGCATAGCTTTCTAGTTGTGAAAGACGACATAAAATAGTTTCAGCAACCTTCAGTTCCTCAGCAGATAGGCCTTTTGTACTTTTTATGTTTAACCTTTTATGACAGGCATTTAAACCTCAGAACCCAAGCCATTGCACATTTGAGCCTGAGAAATGAAGAAAAACGATTAAAATCAATAACCAAATTTGTACTAACCAATAAAGCAAATTTTGGATGCAGTTCCTCATCACTGTTATCTTCAGTCTTCTCAGAATTCTTTTTCGGTCAATTATCTTCGTGTCTATATAGAAATTTTGGCCCTTGGAACTAGCGTGTTTCATTCGAAAAGTCAATTCGATTTTTAGCTCTTGTTGTATCATCGGCAAAATTCATATCAGTAGGCAACCATCTCCAATCATCTGGGCATGTAGAATCTAATATTTCTGTAATTCTGTGGGCAACAAAAGGCTTATACCTTCTACTTTCAGAACCAATCCAATTAATCACAGTTGTAGAATCACTCCAGCAAATAGTTCTTGACACTTTTATAGAATGATCTTTCAAATTTGTAGCCATCTGCGAGTTCCTATAACAGCTGCTTGCAATTCCAATCGTGGTATGGTCATAGATTTCAGTGGAGCACATTTTGTTTTAGCAGCAATAAATGATACTCCAATTTCTTCTTCCGATGTTCTATAACGACAATAGGCCAAGGCACCAAATGCGTCCTCACTGGCATCAACAAACACATGTAGCTCTAATTCACACAGCAAACCATTTGTAAAATAGAATCGTGCTACTTCTACATGGACGACGTTCTGCAATTCTTGACGCCAACCGTTCCAAATCTCTTGTAGGATCACAGGAAGTTCTTCATCCCAAAGTATACTATGTTTCCATACCTCTCTCAATAAAAGTTTGGCGGTTATCATAAAATGGCACAAAAAACCAATTGGATCAAAAACAGACATCACAACATTTAGTAACTCACGTTTTGTTTGACACCTTTTATCATTTATGACATCAGCATCCACTTTATGAAAATTTAGAATATATTTGAATGCGTCGCCTTTGGGGTCCCAAAACATACCAAGTACCTTCTCTGTTGTAGTTTCTAACTCAATTAAACTGGGGGGAGAAACAAATTTGATGATTTAAATCACCCTCTAGAGCCGTGACCACCTCCGATGAATTTGATGTAAAATTACGCATTTCGAAACCAGCAGCTTTATGTATATCTCGCACCTGTTTTGCCACTTCAATGGCTTTTGACGGGTTTTCAAAGCTGTCTACAAAATCATCCACGTAATTATGATCCAAAATTGACTTCACGGCTCTTGGGAAACGATTTTTATATTCTAGCGCATTGGTTTCCTTCACATAATTGGCAATACATGGTGAGCAGGCAGCTCCAAACGTCATCACAATCATTTCATAAACTTCAGGTATACCACTATCACCTTCACGCCATAAAAACCTCTGAGAACATCTGTCTTCGGCAGCTACTACCACTTGGTGAAACATTTCTTTTATGTCACCACATACTGCGACGGCGCCAACTCTAAAATTAAACAATACTGACGGCAACGGCTTATACTGTTGAGGGCCCTTGAATAATTTCGAGTTCAATGAGACTTCTTCTACCATCGCAGCCGCATAAATACCAAACGAATATTCCCCCGACTTATTAGGCTTCACAACACCAAAATGCGGCAAATACCATGTTCTCGAATTGGAGCTAACAATTTCATTTATTGGCAATTTTCGTTATGTTCTTGTAGGCTATACCAAATTCTGGGTTCTTCATCATCTTTCGTTCCATACCATGAAGTCTGTTAAGGGCCATGGAGTAACTATCCGGCAGGACGACGTCATCATTGCACCACAGTAGTCTGCATTCAAATCTTCCGGTAGCCCACTTCGTCGACTTCCCCAAAATCTCACGTGCTCGCAAATCATTTTTCGACTCGATCACTGGTAGAGCTTTAACACCAAAATTCTCCGTTTCAAAATAACTATTCACCATGTTCTCCAAATTGTCTGCCAGCAAACAAGTATGGCTTCCCGGGCGACCTTCTCGCATGCTTCCAAAAACAACCCATCCTAGAGGCGTATTTGCAACATATGGACCAGTATCTTCTAAAAGCACTATTTCATCAGGCAACCCTATATGGCAATGATCTAAACAAATAAGTACTTTAGGCGCCACACAATCATACGAGCCTACAGGAATACTATGTTTCTTTATCAAATCCGTCTTAAAACTTTGACTCGGCAAATTCAAATTTGTTACGCCATACACATTTCTCAGAGCATATTTTCTGTTCTTATTTACGCCACTTATGTGCAAATTAACAACAACTGCTGTTTCTTGTGCCGACTTACCACCATACCAGCTCAAATTCAATCGACTTTGTTGTCCATGCAGCCCCAACTCTCTCACCAGAGAACTATCCATCATCGTGACGGATGACCCTTCATCTAAAAGCGCATACGTTTTCAGGGAACAATTTGGCCCATACAGCACTACTGGCAACACTCTGAACAACAAATTACTCTTTCCACAAACACTTGAAACACAACTTAACACTGGCTCGGCGTTTGATGAATCTCCATTCCGCTCAACAATTCTAAATTTCTCTTGGACACTAGGCTTGGTGTCGTGTAATAATTTGTTATGTCTTCTCTCACAATTTTCAATTTGGCACTTTTTGCCGCGACGACAATCTTTACTTGAGTGCCCACTACCAAGACATGAAAAACATAACATCAACCTTTTTACTTCAATCTATCTATTTGGCATGCTCAAATCCAAAAATTTCTTACATTCATATACTCTATGTGGCCCAACACAAATATAACACTTTATCTGCTTCTCTCTACTAGCATGTAGTATCATTTTTCTTTTTCCATCACTGTTAGGACGACTTCCACTTAAACCAATAACTTGAACATTTTTTACCAAATTCGCAACACGTTGTAGCCAGTTGCTAAAATCCAAAACAGTAGGCCACCGACTTAATGCTGAAGAAAACTGGGCCCAATCAAATTTCTTACTCATAGGCAACTTCTGTACTAGTTCCCCAATCAGAGTTGGATTCGACAAATGTTGCTGGCCATCGGCTGTTTCCAAAAACGCTGCTAAATTTCTCACCTTAATAGAGAACGGCACTAACTTTTCAATAGCAGACTCTGCAATGGGCTGAACTTCTTTAATTTGCTGTAGCTGGCATCGTATTAGCAAATCCGAGCGCCCATACTGGAACTTAAGTTGCTCAATAACTGTTGGTACTTTATTAGGATGGATGAGCAACGACTTCACACACTCTTTAGCTTCACCTTTTAATGCCTTCTGTAATCTCAAGCAGTTTTCAAAATTATTGTACAAATACGCAGCTGTAGAATGTTCAAGGGCAGACAAAAACATAGGCCAATCTTCAGGGGCCCCACTAAATTCGGGCAAATCATAAATTTTACGTTGTATTGGCATTGGCGCAGTAACATGATGAACAGAATACGGCTGCGCAGTTAATAACTGTTGTTGTTGGTAACCTTGGGATACATTAACATCACTACTTACAAAGGAGGACGGCGTTGGATTCAGACGGTTAACTATGTTTTCAGGCGCGTTGTTTTCATTAGTATTTAACGGCGTTGCACTTAACGAAGTCGGTATACTTTGTTCAATATTAAGAATATTAGTATTCTGGGCTGCTTTCAGAGCTCTCTGGGCATTGACTAACTGAGCCTGCAAAATATCAATTTGATTCTGAAGACTTCTCATGTCAGTACTTAAATGGGCTGACGACATAGATTGTAGCGGTTGGCTTCTTACATTAGGACCAGGCACTAGTGGCGGGAGACATGGAGGTGATTCACTAAAAGAGCCTAAAAT
The DNA here is from genome assembly GCA_932274085.1 of Protocalliphora azurea. NCBI lineage: Eukaryota > Metazoa > Arthropoda > Insecta > Diptera > Calliphoridae > Protocalliphora > Protocalliphora azurea. The sequence goes on along the minus strand of OW026519.1, from coordinate 111,742,954 downwards.
ATTTTGTACTGATCCAACAGGCACTGTTTCTCCAGGAGCACTAATGGCTGCACTCGAAATCGTTTTCGTTGTTCCGGTGGCAGTGGAACTTATCGGCTGTGAAGGCACTATAGTATCAGAAGAAATATTTCGTTGATTCACATTTTTTGTTCCGGCAACTGTGGAACCACTTGCACTTTGGCTCATTGTCGGCTGTAGATGAGGGCTTTTTCTTACAGGCGATCGCTGCATTATAAATCAAAAAGTACGTTGTTATAGGGCACAGAAATTTTTCCGGCTGACAAGGAACCACACAAAACAATTAAAAGCAGCAATATTCCAAAAAATTTCACAAATATGTTCCGGCATACAAGAAACTTCAAAACTATTCACGTTGAATTATCCTTATTAATTTGCAAAAACCAAACTCCGGTGCCCGGCAGGCAAATTTTTTTCTGCAAATTAATAATCTATTCGCTCCAAGAAGTGCGAAATAAAAATTTGTCGCTGGCTGCGACAGTCGTTCGTAAGGGGCGAATTTAACTCCGCTACACCGTCAATTGAAACACAGATTTTCAATTATTGCTTGGCTCGATGAAGCGCGTTTATTTCTAATAAAAGACTTAAATTAATAAACAAACAAACAACATAAATAAACTACACAACTCACCGCAGTGCTTTTCCCTTACAAACTGATTTAACTTACAAAATTATTTTCTCATGTACCACAAACTAGTGATGTGTATAACAAATTATAACACATTTCAAATAACGGTACCATCTTAACGAAACAATAATAATTCTTACACAATAATTTACATAAGACAAAATAAAATAACATTAAGGCAGCTCAAAAACAAATGAATACAAAATAAATAAATAAATGCTAATATTAAATGAAATTAAGGCAAATAAGCAATAATAAAAAAATTCATCGTAAACAAAAATAATAATAATCAAATAAATTCACTGCTCCTTTATGAGCCATTTGGCGACAGAGAGATAGGTTCCTTCGATCTTTGCAGGATGTTCGAAGATAATGAGGAGATAGAGACGGTGGAACATATTATATGTCACTGTCCACGTCTACAACAAAGTAGGCAGAAATGGCTAGGCAGTCGATTCGTTGACGAATTGGATAGCATATCAACGATCGATCTGGGTAGCTTGATAGGATTCGTCATGGGAATAGGCTGGCTAAGAGGGTGTCGTTGGCTTAGAGCGAACGAAATAGGGCGGTAGTATTTTTCCTTCTATCCAAGTCTTTTCAATTCTTTTCTTGGTCTCAGCTTTCTAATATTTTTCCTTTCTTAAATTTTTTAAAATATAACTGTTATGTTGGTTTTATATGGTCAGTATTTGTTTCCGTGTTGTGCACTTTTGAGCAGTTCTGAAGGACTTTATTATCATTAGATTAAAAACTCGATGTTGGAACTTTCCGAACCTGTTACTCGGTTTTTGTATCCTAGTTTGCTTTGCATCTTTGTCGAGAAGATTTCATAAACTCTCCTATATTCAAAACTTATTAACCGATTTCAATTTAAAATTATTTAGAGATTTTTAATTTTTTTACTTTGAATTAATATTTCATATTGTGGTGGTGTATAGAAATAATCAAAAAAATTACAAATATTTTCCCAAGGTAGTTCGTTATTAACATTTTAAAGAAACTAGAAGTTTGATTTTCATAAAATTTTCACAATATTATGAGGAAACATGTGGTCATAGAAAATTGATTACAAAAAGTCTTTATCGTAAGTACACTGTTGTATTTACCATCGTCGAAAGTTTTGTTGCAATTTTATTCCGCATACGTAATATTATACCAAGAGCAAAATATTAAAGGGCAAAAGATTTAATTATGATCCCAGTTTTCCAAACGTACTAAGAGCCAGTTTATCACTTGAAGGTTAGCGATTAAATGAAATTTAATCCTTGAATGTTATTTTTGAGTTTTATTTGTTGGTTTAAACGGCCAATGTTTAGGGTTTAAACTTGTGGTAAAATATACATATACACACATACAAACAGATGGTGACCATAAAGTATAAATGTATATATTTAAAGAAACATAAAAACTATAATAATTTGGAAAATTTATATATAAGTTCCATTAATTATATATATATATATATATATATATATATATATATATATATATATATATATATATAATATATAATATATAATATATAATATATAATATATAATATATAATATATAATATATAATATATAATATATAATATATAATATATAATATATAATATATAATATATAATATATATTATTACTCGTAGAGACAGTTTTTCACTTCTAGATTAAATTTTTAAAATATAGAGTAGTTTTTATTGTTAATATTATTATTATTATTATTATTATTATTAATGGAAATTTGGAATAATAAATTAAATTTTAAGAGAAATACATTATAAAGTCGGTGTGTGGTCACAAAAGGAATTTCCAAAAGCTCAAAAATGTAACCACTCTCTGTCATTGATAAAATTATTACCTGGGGAATACAAATCATAGTTTTGTTATGAACATAATAGTTAAATTTAATACATAAATTTTCCAAATTATTATAGCTTTTATGTTTCTTTAAATATATACATTTATACTTTATTGTCACCATCTGTTTGTATGTGTGTATATGTATATTTTACCACAAGTTTAAACCCCAAACATTGGCCGTTTAAACCAACAAATAAAACTCAAAAATAACATTCAAGGATTAAATTTAATTTAATCGCTAACCTTCAAGTGATAAACTGGCTCTTAGTACGTTTGGAAAACTGGGATCATAATTAAATCTTTTGCGATTTAATATTTTGCTCTTGGTATATATATATATATATATATATATATATATATATATATATATATATATATATATATACAAATATACATATAAATATATATAAATGTCACTATACTATTAAATCTAATTAGATAAAATGCATTTTTACTCGGTTTTTATACCATTTTAACTGTTTTTGTCAAATAATTTTTGCACTTTATTAATTTAATATTGTTTTTACCCGGAAAAAAATAAATTTAAGGAATAATTTATATATTTTTTGAAGAAAGTTAATTTATTCGTTTACCCCAAAGTGAGTAATCATGTTTATTATCTGTACTAGTGTATTTATCATTTTTATATCATTTGTAACTGCGAAAGTGATTTTATAATTAAATTATTTGTTTCAAAATATTTTTAACCCGAAATTTTCACGAAAATTGTGATTAAACCCCTCAGAATTTTGAATATTTGTTCTGAATTAGTGAACAAAGTATAAAATCGCTTTCGTTATTATTATTTTTATCCTATTTTTTTTTTTTTTTTTTGAAATTAAACTTTGGTTTTTTATATTTACCCTTTATTTTTTGAATTTATACTATATATTTTTTTTTAATATTTTTTTAATTTTATACAACTTTGTTGAAAATTTATTGATTTTTTTCTTGAAATTTCCTCGTTTTTTTTGCAAAATTTATTTTTTGTTTTTAATTATTTTATCCCTTTTTATAAATTCTCAATTTTTTAACGATTGATAATTTTCAAGCTTTTTTCAATTAATTTTGAAATAATACTTTTTATTAAAAAAAAAAAAAACAAATTTATCCCATTTTTGAAGTATTAGTTAGATTTTTTGTTTTTAACAAATTTTTATTTGTTTTTTTCCAAAATATAAATTAAGATCAAAAATACATTTATCAGCTTTGATTCGTAATACAGATCGTTTAGCAGATTTTGAGGCTTATGTTGCTATTATACTCGCTTCTGAACACAGAATAGGACCATTAGTTATGCATGAAAAGGAACTTAACCGTTTATGTTTAAAGTCAAGATACTAAACTTTGTTGATTGAGGCTGAACAAAAGAAAAGTCCGCAAATTGTAGAGGTTCTATGCGTTGTATGGCAATAACCCCCGATTAACACCAGTTCAAAAACTGTATTATTTATTGCAAAAAACTGCAAAAGATGCCCATGATATAAACCGTCCCGTTAACTAACGATGTCTATGCAATTACATGGAAAAAGTTGGTTGAAAAGTTGGCCTAATTAATGAATAGCATCGTACTCTTTTAAGTTTTAAACCCCTATCCCAAGAAAATGACCCAAGCATAAAAAAATTTACGGCGAAATGATTGTATTACAAATCTTTCATTGCTTGAAGTAACCACAGAAGTTTTTTATAACGTAATGTTAGTATATATTTGTGCTACAAAGTTACCTGAAAACACTCTGAATCTTTGGGAACAGTCAAAGAAACTTTGTACAAAAACTCCTAAATGGGAAGATATGGACGCATTTCTGATAGTTCATTTCAAGACACTTGAATCGATTTCAGGCATAAGATAGTCTCAATCTCAATCCATTCAAAAATTTGAGTACTGCAATCCCCCGTAAAATTTCCAATTTTAATGTCTCGAAAGAATGTTCAAATGATTCAAGGTGTCAAATCAAGTTGGACACTTAAATTATAATTTTATATTAGTTATAAGAAGTTAATATAAAATAATTGTTCTCAGTGTATGCTACTAAGAATCTGTTAATGCCATAAGTTAATTTTCTCCAATAAAAAGTAATGTTATCGGGTTTCGTTAGAAGGCCGATGGTTTGGTGAAAACCCAAAAGGAAAATGATTGGCCTTCACATTGAAAAGGTAACTTATCATCTTGCTGTCTTACACTCAACATCTTATCATCATGCTGTCCTACACTTAACATCTTACCATCTTGCTATCCTACACTTAACAACTCAGCATCTTACTATCTTACACTTGGCATTTTACCATCTTTCACTAACCATCCTAGAGCCGTTACTTACGTCATAAAGAATGAAAATACTCTACAATAATTATTCCTAATACTTACTTTAATCCAAGTTACCTAAATCTAAGAAATCTTTTGTAATAAAGAACTGAAGTTGAACTGAAAATAAAAGAATACTTACCTCACTCCTGGATTTTTCCTGAAAGAAAAGGTGAGCTATTGTTGTAATAAGAACCAGCTACACCACTAATTGAACTCCTATTTTTCTTTATTCCCAAAGCCCCCGAAATTATAATTACTCTTAAAGAGTAATTATAATTTATCCTCCATTATAGATTGATAACCCCTTTTTTTCTTCAGTAACCCCCTCCTCGTCATCATCTATAAGGAGAATTTACATAAAAGTCGTACGTCAGCCTGATTGTATTCACAAGGAAAGTCCAAAATTTCGCGGCAAAAACTGTTTCAACCCTAACAGCTTGTCGTGGTTTTATGTGTCAAGGATCACATTCCCTAAGACTTAGTCCCTCTTTTTTAAGTCAGAGTGTTGATAAGAGAATGTCGACCGTTAAAAAAGTTAGATGTTGTACAAATTGTCTTGCGACCTCTCATGAATATAAGAACTGCAAAAGTATTCATGTTTGCTCCTTTTGTAAACAGAGACATCACTCCATGTTACATATAGATGTAAGGCCACAGAGATACGTTCCCAGTGTGGTTTCATCCCAACTACCTTTAGCTACTAGTTTTGCTATTACCCAGCAGACTACTCAGAGTACAAACCCTTCAACTTCTACAGCAGCTCAAAATACCTGCACATTTGAACCAAAACCCACATTCTATAGTCCTCTTAGGCTCGACTATATGTATAGTCCACATTAACGATATCAGATGTACTACCCGAACGCTGGTTGACCCAGGTTCGCAAGGTACCTTTATTTCAAGGAGGATACAAAGGAAACTTGCAATTCCTACATTTTCTGTGCCAACGATTAACGATGCTGGCATGATGGATTGTTATGCTGGAAAATCTTCAACCATGTCTGTTATAACTGTCAGATCTACGATTGACCTCAATTTTAAATTGAAAATTTGCGCATATGTTGTTGATAAAATTACCAGTCGGTTGCCCTCGTGTTCTCTTACTGATGTTGTAACCTCAAATTTCCCGATATTACAATGGCCGATGTTATGTGTACCCATATGGATATTCTTTTCGGAGGAAATGTTTATTCAAAAATTTTAACTACGGATATTAAAATACATCCAAATGACAACCTGATTGACCAGAGAACAGTTTTCGGTTGGATAGTAACTGGTGAAGTTCTTCAGTCTGAACTCCTACACTCTACTCTCAAATTGATATAAATAATCAACTTCACTACTACCAAACTGAGAATAGCATTTAATACTTCAAACCCCTTTTTTAATGGCGTGAGCTTGAATAATATTTTATACCCCGGGCCTGTTTTGCAGGCAGACCTTACGGTATTAATCCTAAAATGTCTACTTTTCAAATATGCCTTTAAAGCAAACATTGAAAAGATGTATCGCCAAATATTGATTCATCCCGATCAAACCAAATTCCGACGAATACTGTACCGGGAAAAGCCCGAAGTTGACGTAAAGGACTATGAGTTAAATACGGCCACATTGGAAGTGAAGTATGCACCTTATTTAGCGATTCGAACTCTCACCTGCGGCATCTGAAATTTTGAAAACCCAATTGTATGTCGATGTTGTCCTTCATGAGCTTGAAGATGCTTTTAGGAGACGTGTTGAAGTTACTCATGTTTTTAATTCGGCTGGTTTCATTTTGAGAAAATGAATAGCTAATCATATTCGTCTCTTAGAAGATTTACCCCATGAGAATCTCGATATTAAGTCTTACATTGGTAGGGGTTGTCGAGTTACTAGGAGATATGGGCTTGTATTTGTTTGTTTTGCAACAAAGGCAATTCATTTAGAGGCGACCAGTGATATATCGACGGAAACATTCCTCACATAAGGGACAAATGCACCACACGTTCCTCCACTGGGATAAAAAGGCACACAAAAGAAGGACCAGCTCGACAGCAACCCCCAGTAGCGACAATCCTAGGCCTCCGAGCACTTCCAACCCCAAACGCAGGAGAAATAAAAAACGGCGCACTAACAAAAACAACACCCTTGCTGCCCCCACCAGCATCAACAGCACCCTTATCTGCCGCAACAGGAGCTATATCAGCCGCAACAACAGCCTCATTCTCAGCAGCAGCAAAACCCGTAGCCACAGCACCTACAACAACAATAATTATAATGGCAGTACTCACAGTCGCATAACCCGGCAACAATAGTTATTAACGCAATGTCCGGACATGTTGTTTAATTTTAATATTTTTTTGTTCAATTTAATTAAAATTTAAAAAATGTTTTTTTTTTTGAAAAATGTACCCTATCTTTTATTTTTCAACTCTGTTTTCAGATGTTAGTTTTACCCGCGTTATCTTTAGCCTTCCTTGTTGCAGTATTGCAAGGGGAGCGGGATGTTTACGCGCATAGTGTAAACAGCCACTAATTATTGTTCAGTGGCTGTTTTCTATTTTTTACCCTGTGGCGGCATCATTTTACACTTTCGCATCTCCTTATTATATATATTTTTTGTAATACTTACTTACTTTTGTAAACCCAAAGTCTATGTTACAACTAATCAAAGAAAAAACCCAAGATTAATAAAAACCCAAAAATATTTTAGTTATTTATATATTTTTATTTATTTACATATTTTCGATAAAAATATTTCAAGCAAAACACTATCATTCATTTCGTGGAATAATATTTTTTGGAATAAAATACCCTGTTTTTTATTTCTACACATATGCATTATATACATTCTTTCGCTCCTAATTTTGTTTAATTCCAAGGTTGGAAACCGTAAGTATAACGCTGTCGGTAATGGTATTTTAAATTAATCGGTATCAGTATACCGGTACCGAAACTAAAATACCGATATATACCGTTATTACTTTACTTTTTTTAATAAAAATTCATAAAAAGAACTCATAATTATATATTTTTATATTTTATGTCATCTTAAAACATAAAATATAAAAATAGTTTATATTTTAAACCGCAATTTAGTTTTTGTCTAAAATGCGCACAAAATTTTTGGCACCAACTCCTCATGAAGTGGGGAAGTGGGGGGTATGGTGACAAAATTTACGTTTTAAAATAAACCTATTTAAATATTTCGTTAACATCGCAGGTCAACACTAAAAAATGTAATTGAAAATGCATTCCGAATCCTTTTTTGGACGAATATTCATTATATTCATTTTACTAGAAAAACATCTTGTTTCAAATTTAATCCATTGAAAATATACTTCCCCAAGTTATATAACTGTTTAAATAAGAACTGAAACAAATATGTATATTACATTTTGTAGAGAAGAAATAGTGCTACAAAAAAGTAGTACTAATTATGTTCCTAAATTGTCTAGAAGTTCACTAGAAGTTTTGAAAAGATTTAAAAGTTTACGTTTAATGCGCCTCATCCATGGCATAGAGAGCATGAATGTACGATGAATATTTTTTTTGGGAGGTGGGGGTTTCAAAAGTTTAAATGGCGTATCTACCTGCTAACATATTGCCTCCATCGCAAATGTTTTCGAATTTAGCTCCCTTAATTTTATGGTCCTCACCAATATCAATCCTATGAGCAAAAGTAAAATTCTAGAAAAACTGTATTGCGGTACAGTGACTTAGCCAATGTGAGATTAAGACGCAAAATTTTCGAAGGCCAAATAAAAACCCGCCTATCTGTATTTAAGATATAATTACAAAGATGCGAGAGTTGTTCCCACCGCAGAGTTACTTTACGACTCGTATGATCAATGTATTATCATCGATCACGAAAATTACAAAATAATCAGAATTACAGTGTAAAAAATGTGTGAATAATATTATTTAAAAAATATTAAAATTTATAAAGGAGGTATAAGAATGGGCTCTATAATAGTGGTAGTTATGGCAGCCAATTCCAAATGTTATACAAATTTTGAAATCGCTTTGATAGAAAATTTATGATCATCAAATTCATTTTTAAAACTATAATGTAACTTTCTAGTCAATTGTATAATTCTCTCAGAGAATATTAAGAAAAGAACCGAATATAAATGATATAGGAAAAAAACCTGAATAACGTAATAGATCTTAAGCCTCGTAAAACAGTGACATCATGGATCTCTATACACTAGCTGACTAACTTTTGGGAAAGTTTGGACAAACGAAAGTATTAACAAAATTTACTATCTCAAATTGTAAAAAGTTTTCAAAAGTAGGGGAATGCAAAAAAAAAAACAAATTTGTAGCTCAAAAAAATTTCAGAATGAGGACTTTCTATTTGAGCTCGTTTGAGTAACTTAGTCGAACACACATGCTTTATCTAGCCCAAGGGATATAAATTACGTAAAATTGTTTTAGGAAATCTTTGAAACAAAGATATTTGTTCCACAATCTTATTATACACAAGATTCCATGAACGAGTTGTTTATTTGAAAGTGGCCTAACTACTTTCATTATAAAATTCGGGCTTAGTCATAAAAATAGTTTAATGTTTAAGTCATAGTTTTATCCTAATTCAGTGTATAAACACAACGAGTCCGGATTCCTTTACAGAGCTCGCATTGTTAATTTAAACAAAAACTTAGATGGCAACAAAAATAAACAACAATTTTATTTATTTTCTTTTCATTTATTTATTTACTTCAAACTTTTATCAATTTAGTTTACGAAATTTTTAAAAATATGGTAATATTTTTTGTGAGAGAATAAAAGCAACAAAAAATTCAGAGAGAATTTAAAATAAAATGTATTTTTTAAGCAAGCCGCATTGTGCATTTTTCTTACAAATTTGTATGGAAATTTCCGGGCCTAGCTTGTTGTGTTTATACATTTAAGTTCTCTTCTTTATGATAGGACAGCGTCTGATTAAATAGTACAGGATCTATTAAAAATATCCTCGTTTTGTGACGTTCTGGAGCATTTCCTGGAGCTGAATAATTTAACGTGCTTAAAATCGCTGTTTCTTGCTTCTTGAGCCTCTTCTGTAACCTCTCCAAGTGGAAGAATATTTCGTTCAATTATAATTTCGCCACGGCACAATACTTTATGTAATGTTGGTGTCATTTCTTTCCATGGATATAGAGAAACAAGTAGTTTAGATATTTCTGTTGCATATTCTCCAAATCGAGCAGAGTTAATTTTGTGCTTACTATTAATTGCCATTGATAGTATGTTAGTTCTTTCAAGTAACTCTTTATTAATACCAGCTATTTTTGATGTATCTTCGAAATTTCCGAAAAATCTTCTTGCTGTGTTTCCATCATTTGTACTACCATCAGTCGGCAGAGGTTTGTCGATGTTTAATCTCGTCTCTTCTCTGAATTCATCCTGGATTCTAATTTTCTCAGATATTCTTAGTTCTTTCGCTATTTAGAAATAAACCAAACAAAAGGCCCAATTTGGGGTTTTTGGAGAAAATACAAATTTTTAATTGTAATAACATATTTGTTTATAAAGATATCTTAATGAAATTTGCAGGAAATGTAGATCTTATTAATATAAATAAAAGCGCGTTAACCAAATTTCAATCAGGGATAGGGTTTTACTGAATTCCCAAAAAAACTAATGAAAATTCCCAAAAGTGGGATTTTTTACATTTTTGGCTATAGAATTCACATTTTACACAACACATTGAAGATTCTTAAAATATATTCCGCTTGTCGATTCGTGCTTTGGGATTTGAGAAAATATGGTCTAAAATCAAAACTTTCATATAAAATGGGTCGAATTTGGGAGGGTGTATACCATGACCAATTGAGTTATTGGGCTTGTTTTTTATCTTAAAGTCATCTCTATGAAGTTACCTTTCAGAAAAGTGCAAAATTATTATATGTTGCTAAAGAAAATTTTATTTTATTTTTCGGCTAAAACACACAAAAAGTAATTTTTTGCAATTTTCAAATTCAAAATCGTTTATTTTTGGACTCGGTAAAGATATCGACTTCAAATTGTTTTATTCAATAGATAAGTTTGTTCTTTAACTAGTTCAGAAAAAAACTAATAAACTCGGTTGGAAATACTACGATATATATAAAAAAAACTGGACCAAGAACATGCAAAATTATGGTGCTTAAAAATTCAAACGCAAATAACTCGAAAACTATAAGAAAATTTTTTATGTCAGAGGTACCTAACTTTGAGCCGCCTTAGGTTCGCCCCTGAGGGATTTGTTGTGCCCCTTCCTAACTAAACATTGTACGCTCCTCTCCTACGCCTATACCAAATTTTATGAAAATCCAACCAGCCGATCAGAAATTACAGAATTATTTCCAAAAAATTTCTATTCTGCCTCACTTTGCACTGATGCATAATCAACTTACCATGTACTAAGGTGCTACAAATTAATTAATTATTTATTGACCACATAAAAAATTAATAACAAAAAACTTAAATTATTAATTTTTTTAGTTAAATTTTAGTATTTTAATGCCATTTTTTATAGCATTTTCCTACATACGCACTTAAACTAATGAACCACTTTAGCGTTATTAATAATGTGTTGATGAACCTTTGTTTTGGTTAATTTGAAAAATTCGGTTTGGCATTGATTCGACTAATCTTTGAAGAAAATCACTTTCTTCCAGACTTACTTAATTTTTAGTTTGAACTCCGTTATTGTCATTATAGTTTCATTCTGTGCATTTACTGCATAAACTTTACGAACGATGTACTATATTCATTGAACTACTATTTAGAATGGTTCGATACATGAATTGCAGCGTTATCATGTTGGAATATGCAATCTTCATCCATTTTTTCATTCATAAATGAGAGAAGACCATCTTCCAACAGTTCATTTTAGTTAGAATACTGTTCACTGTTCATTTTAATTGGAACAAACCATATTTTTGATTTTTCTGCAGCAGAAAAAGCTGCGAAACCAAAACACTGCCTCCACCGAAATTGCGTTTCGACATACGTATTTCGTTCGAGCTCAAATCATGCCAATAGCAAGAATATGAAACGGGACCGTTAAAATTGAATTTCTTTTCATCAGAAAAGATTACTTTATTCCACTCATCTGTCCATTTAATACATTTGCACGCAAATTTTAAACCATTTTCTTTATGATGCTGTTTTAACATTGGCTTACATTTTGGTTTCTTCCATTTTATGTTACCATCTGTTTGCAAAATGTGTGCAACATGTCTGGAAGTGACAAGAAGGTCAAGTTTATTTTTATTTGTGTAGCATTTAATTTATTCGGGTAGCTTCTTCTTTTATTTTATTAATTTCCCTTTTTGCTAATTTTTGATTAACTTTTGTTGATTTCCGCACTCCGTATTTCTGCCTTTTATTAAGAAAGAATCAAATAACTCCTTCCGAATGTTTAATTTTTCGTCCAATTTCTCACGAAAAAATTGAATTTGAATTTCTTCCTGGTCTATAAGAAAAGTTCCTTTGTGCTTCCTTTAAGCTGATGAAATTTCCCAATTAACGCAAAAATATTTCCAATAAACAGAGATGTTATCATCAGGAATTTACCTTAAGTGAAACAAACAGCTAAAACTGTTAAAATTTTTTAATATATATATATTTGCAATAACTTTTTACACAAATTTTTCTCGACTGCGTTCTATTCTACTGAAGTGATCACCAATATGTTCTGATTGCTAAATTAAAAAAAAAAAAAAAAAAAAACAAAAACAAAAAACAAATATTTCTAACATAAAAAAGTACCGTTATACCGCGAGTTATTGTAAAAACACAACATTGTTTTTGGTTAAGAGAAACGAATATACCTCAAAGAAAAACAAAAATTTGAAGTGCGTTTATAGTAATATGCACCATTTTATGTATTTTATTAAAATGTGGATTTTATTGTATACCATTGAATTAATTTTTGGCATGTTCAACGGATTTTTTTTTTTTTGGAAATAATGTAAAATATATTAGGACGTTTCTTTAACAGCAAATTGTCGTCAAAAATGCTACCGATCCTATCTAACATTTAAAAGCTTTTGAAGGCACCAAAGAAAACTTGTTGAAATTAACATATACTAGTGCGTAAATTGAAATTTTCCTTAGCAATATTAAAAGATGTGTAAGTATACTTTAAATACCATTCATCAAAATAGAATTTACGAACACACATTTTTTATTTAGTCAGTTATTTTTCACCGTTTGTTGAATTTCTGAAATGTTAGATAGGGCCGATTGCTTTTTTGGTAAAGAAATGTTTTGTATGATCTTATGGAAGGTGTCAAGGGTATATAGAAGTAATTCAGGCAGTTATAAGGGGAGCGTGTGAGTAATGCAACAAGGATCTCTAGAAGTTCTGAAGAAAGGCCTTCCTCTTGAAAAATTATAAATAACGTAAAAAATATATTTGAACTGTTATCAAGCAACGTAAAAAAAATATATATATTGAAAAATAAAAGTTATTAGGAACGGGAAAAAATTATTTTCAAAAATAACTATTATAAGGCAAAGTAAAAAAAAATTATTTAAAAAAATGAAAATTATGAACAACAGTAAAAAATGTATTTTAATTTATTTTAAATTATTTTTAAATTATTTTTTTATTTAATTTTCTAAAAAATAAAAGTTATTGACAAATAGAAAAAAATTTTGTCGACAATAACCGTATCCAATAACATAAAACATAAATATTTTTCTTTACTCAACTTTTTCAATTTGAAAATATTTTAATAGTTATTTTTGGTCTCTGATATTTTTTTTTTTAACAAATGAAAAAACATTTTGAATAGTAAAGATATTTATATTGATTGAAAAATAAAAAGTTTTCTGATGCTTGGGTCTTTGCTATGTTGATACTCCCATTTAGTGGGCATTTATTTTTCTGTATGTGCAAGAAGGGCATCTTTTAGGGCATGGTAAGACGTAAAACGTTTCGTTATTCTATTTACTTTACAAATTGGTTCGATATAGTGACGGGCAAAACAATCACAGATAAAAAAATATCTCCCCGTTTTTCTAAATGTATTTTGGTAAACTGTATATTAAGACGTTTTCCCGTTTTGTCAAGGTACTACCTTAAATCCATTAGAACTTTTTTAAACTTCACGGGAGAAAAGTTCGGGTTTCCATTGAACCATGGTATAGTTAAAGTTGCTGGATTAAAGTTAATACGTTCACCAGAAGGAAAAGGATTAAAAACATGTTTCATTAATGGTACTGAGAAACATGTAGGAGGTTTGTTATGGTCTGATGTTTTTTGCCGACCACTATATGGGAGCAATTTATAAAATAAATGGAATAACTAAACATTTTATGTCTAACCATGGCCTGAAAGTTGCCATTCTTGCACTTATGGAAGATTAAATGTCCGTTAAGTGGAGGTATCTAAATATCAATAACCGTTAAAAACCCTATATAATTGTGTGAAAAAGTGTATTAATCTCAGTTTTTAAGTAGTTGAGACAACTACTTGGTTTTAATCTCACAGAAAATATATTTTGGATCATATGGGAAATTGTAGATCGCGAAATAATACGCGTATAATCTAAAAACAAAGGACGACGTTTCCCACCTAGATGAAATAGCAAGGTTTAAAATTTCTGAGTAGATTTTTAAAATTGAAGTATCTCTATACCACTCAGATATGTAAGAGTTAAAAAAAATATGTATATTTTACTAAATATTAATAAAGTTAACATTTGTATTTGACAAATCAAAAATGTGCTTTAGTTTTGTCTCGCATAAAAATTGTATATTTCATATTTCTTTGACATTTTTAAGTTTTTAGTTTAAATAATGAAACTCAATTCGTTTTGCTTTGTTTTAAGTAATTTTGATCAAGTGAAAATAAATGAACAAAAAGAGTTGAAATCGAAATGATTTTCCCATCGTTATTCATCTATGTTTTAATAAATGTTATACGTGAATAAATGTTGTGCCGTTAATTTGTTATTATACTCAGTAGCTATGGGCTAAATTTTACTGTAATAGCATAATTATTTTTCCTTAAGATGAAAGTTAAAGAAAATTCACGCAAACGAATAATTCAATTTATAATATAAAGCAATGTCGAACATATAAAACAATATCAAGGAATGCATGTGTGCCGCGAAATACTGTTTCTTGGGTCATCAAAAAATATAGAGTTTACGATCACCGAAAGATGCTCTTGTAGCTGAAGAAAAAGTGTATTTTCAGACTGTAAGACCGCAGACAAAATAATAAGAATTTTAAACGAAAATCCCTACATCTATAGAAGAAAAGCGGCTTATTCGTAACTTTTATCAAAAAAGTTATAAAAAGCTGGCTTAAATAGGAGCGCTAGGAAAAAATGTGGAATGAAAAGAGAAGCAGAGATATTGAGATAATTTATTTATTGCAAAAAAAAAAAAAAAAAAATAATAAATAAATAAAAAAAAAATGTTATTGGTCCTGCAAGCCATTTGTACGTGCTTGGAATGAAGCACTTCGTTCATAACTAAAAGCTCTATTAACACCGACTGTATTCAGAAAATATTACTTCTTATCATTAGAAAACATAAAGTATCCTAATTTTTCTAGCCTTATGGTCAATTAAACGTTTTATTAAAAATTAAATTTATTCCATTTATTTTTTTAATTATATCAATTATTCAATTGCTCTAAATTCAAATTTTCTCATATTTTTTCACTAAAAATAAAACAATTTCCATACAAGCAAAATAATACGAATGTGATTCGAATTCGTATCGCTTATTGCCACAATAGGCAGTACTGCTAGATAATCATCTAGGTTAAAAAGGAAGATATTGCTAGATAATCTTCTCTAAGATGTAATAAATATATAGAAAAATTATCACTAAATAAATCTTGAAATAATATAATAAAGAAAACTTTTACATCTTGTAAAGCTAAAACGCTCACATAAAATATCCATTTTTTTGCTAAAATATAAACAAATTTCTTCAATATTTTTTTTTAATGTCTTAACAATTTTTCGACAACTGAAAAAATTATGACTGAAAAATAAAAGTATTGCATTAATTTCTTCCAGGTGATCTCAATGGGATATCATCAATTTATTGAAGAGGTGATAATCACCTTACTAAAAAAAGGGCGATATTTTGAGGATAAAAATAAAAAATATTGAAAATTTTATATATTTTTTACTGTTTGTTTAATCGATATTTATTCCCTTTTATATTTACTAATTTTAAGATGAAATGTATTTATTTGACATTTTCCATCCCTGAATTATTTATTGTGAATTTGGTAATAATGTTTTATTTTCGTTGTTCCTTTCGGAACAACTTCGAAACTGTATTATAATTCTTTTCTTTTCTTTTTTTTTATGGTCACTTGGTTTTTAACTAGCAAAGATTAAACATCTCCTGTGGCTCCTTTGGAATCCCGTTTATACATAAGTATTTTAAATAAAATATATTAAACATCTCCTGTGGCTCCTTTGGAATCCCGTTTATACATAAGTATTTTAAATAAAATATGTAAGTTAAAATTCAAAACTACTTGGTCTTATTCCTTTGGAATCCCATTTATAAACGTTCAGGTAACCCCTCCTGTCCTTCATTTTATTTAACATTGATTCCCTTGTGCTCCCCAAATACTCCCTTTAATTAATAAGATTCATTAATTCGAATGGATCCTAATTTAAACATATGACAACAAATATTATTATTGATGAGAATAATATTTCTTATTTAAAGTAATTATCCTCAACCAAATTTGCATTCTTAATGTGCATCCTTAAATGCATAATTAAATAAAATATATATTTTAATTTGCAAAATAAAGTGCAAAGTTAAACTGGTTCAAAAAGTTAAATTGTTCGCTGGGATTTGCGAACAAAATTTTTTCAAATTATAAATTGTTAAAAACGTTTTTTAATTGTTCGCTGGGATTTGCGAACAAAGCTTTTTTTTTTAATTATTTATAAATTGTTCAAAAAGTTAAATTGTTCGCTGGGATTTGCGAACAAAATTTTTTCAAATTATAAATTGTTAAAAACGTTTTTTAATTGTTCGCTGGGACTTGCGAACAAAACTTTTTTTCTGATTATTTATAAATTGTTCAAAAAGTTAAATTGTTCGCTGGGATTTGCGAACAAAATTTTTCCAAATTATAAATTGTTAAAAACGTTTTTTAATTGTTCGCTGGGATTTGCGAACAAAGCTTTTTTTTTTTAATTATTTTATAAATTGTTCGCTAGGATATGCGAACAAAAAACACTTTTTATTGAGATTAAACCGAATCCGATTTTTGTAAGTAAAATTCTCTTCACACTTATGTATCTCATTTATTATTTCATGGTAAAGTAATAGTAACTAAAGTTTTTATAATAAGAGCTTTTTCCTCGATCGTAAGAGAATATAATAGGACAGTGTGTACCACTGAGAACAAGAAATACTTAACGTTTTTCACTTCTCTTTTTGTTCTAGACAAAATCTTCTCTTTATTTGAGGATATAAAAAGTGGTTGTTTTGTTTTTACAAAAACAAAACTACACAAATTACGGTACTTTTTTTACGTGCAATTTGTTTGTGGTTTTTTAAGAAAATTTCATGTTTTAAACACTTTTGGATGAATATACGATGATGAAAATATGTACATAAATTACATATATATGCATGAATATAAATGAGTTTGTGTGATGTTATTTGAAATTGTAGGTATTTAGAATGATATACAGAATGATATTCTACTCACTGTTCTTTCCTTGTTGTTCAAATACCTGCCATCCCCAAGAAATGGAACTTTCCTCCAGGTTAATCCAGCAAATTTTGCTCTTCCTTTCCGCCAAACCGTAGTCCGACAAAATCACGCCAGGGATTTGTGTTGTTTCTGTTGTAGGTATTTCTGTTGGTTTTTATTATTTTTTGGATTTTCAAGCCAGGGATTTGTGTTGTTTCTGTTGTATTTCTGTTAGTTTTTATTATTTTTTGTTGGTTTTTATAAATTTTTGTTGGTTTTTGTTTTTATTATTACAAATCTTTTTTAATTTATCACACTTTCTTAATTTATATTTTCTAAATATAATTTTCTCAAATTATTATTTTGTCTTGTTAAAATTTTTCCGTTTTCTGTATTATATATTTTTTTTTTTTTTTTTTTTAACACTGTCGATAGTAATGCAAGACTGAAAAGAATATTTGTTTGCGGAGAGCTTTGGACTGTATGCATTTGAATATGTATAGGGTTGCCAAAATTCGTTTATTTTATTTATTTGTAGGCTCGATAAGGACCATGTTTAACTTTGCACTTTATTTTGCAAATTAAAATATATATTTTATTTAATTATGCATTTAAGGATGCACATTAAGAATGCAAATTTGGTTGAGGATAATTACTTTAAATAAGAAATATTATTCTCATCAATAATAATATTTGTTGTCATATGTTTAAATTAGGATCCATTCGAATTAATGAATCTTATTAATTAAAGGGAGTATTTGGGGAGCACAAGGGAATCAATGTTAAATAAAATGAAGGACAGGAGGGGTTACCTGAACGTTTATAAATGGGATTCCAAAGGAATAAGACCAAGTAGTTTTGAATTTTAACTTACATATTTTATTTAAAATACTTATGTATAAACGGGATTCCAAAGGAGCCACAGGAGATGTTTAATATATTTTATTTAAAATACTTATGTATAAACGGGATTCCAAAGGAGCCACAGGAGATGTTTAATCTTTGCTAGTTAAAAACCAAGTGACCATAAAAAAAAAAGAAAAGAAAAGAATTATAATACAGTTTCGAAGTTGTTCCGAAAGGAACAACGAAAATAAAACATTATTACCAAATTCACAATAAATAATTCAGGGATGGAAAATGTCAAATAAATACGTTTCATCTTAAAATTAGTAAATATAAAAGGGAATAAATATCGATTAAACACTGTTTGTTACCCAATTTTCTTTAAATTGATAAAAATCCAATATTAGAAAAATATTTCTTTGATGATTTTCGTGCAAATAATAAAAGAAAGATATTGCGTAAATTTCTTCTAGGTGGATATCTTCCAAATGTTTGTAGGGTTATCGGCTTTAAATTATTTTTGTTATTATACTAATTATAGAAGTAATCAAATACAATACAAATAAAAAATACGTGATTTGAATAATTGAATAAACATTTTTTTAATAGGATAAATTTAATAGAAATATGACTTTAAATTTCCTGTGCACAGAAAAATTTAAAAAAAAAATCAATTAAATTACACAGGTCAACAAAATCGCAAAAAAATTATTATTCCTTAGACTTGATATAGCGTAGAAATTTTAATAAAACTATTCTATCAGCTCACGTTTTAACCCATTAACTACCAAAGAAAATATGCTCTCTGAGGAGTTTTTAGGTAATATAATTTTCTAGATAATAGGTCGAGCAAATTATTCACTCATGTTTTATATACAACAAATGGTACTACAAAAATATATAAGTTGAGTCTCCAGCTTGCCAAACATTGCCCCTAGAAGTCTTTAAAGTTGTAACAATCAAGAATTTATCAATTAACTCTCATAAAACTATGGAAAAATGAGGTGTAAGTACCAGGTGTAGAGGAGAAATTTGAGTTTAATATAACTAACACCATAGATTTCAACAATGGTAAAATTTTTAAAATCCCACTGACAGAAAATGCGTAGACATCAAAAGTTTGAAAAAATCAAATAAATCAAATTTAAATAACCAAGTCAAAGAATAGAAAAAAAAATATGTCATGAATAATTGCGCGTAATTCTCATTTGTTTGATCCTGGCAAAAAAGAGCCCTTCGAATCTTCAGGGGTAAATTTCTCAGATATTAATAATGTAATTCTTTCCCGAACGGACCGTTACCTAGTGTCTACATTAGGCAAATTTTTATCAAAACAAACATCAAAATCAGTGCGAATATATACAAGGTAACCTTAGATAAACAGCTGATTATTATTTTGGTTGTTACAGTTGTCAAACTGCATATATAAAAACAATAATGAATACGCCATATTGTTGTTTTTATGCAACTGTTGCCACCTTCCACAAATACGCGTTAAGTTTGACGTTTGTCTTGATAAAAAATATCTAATGTAGACACTATGTTAGAGATTACTAGGATCTTATTAACGTTGAAATATAGCTTGAAGGATTCCATTGCCCTGATCAAAAATAAATAAAAATTAGGCAAACTTAAGCCAGAAGTCATTGAAATTGGTCCAGGCCAGACAGTTGACAAAAAATGGCTCAATATTTTAAGGAGCGAGAAAACAAAAATAAATTTGTAATCGACTGCGCTAGAAATGTATGGCAACCCATTGGCAAGGAAATTTAACGAACATTACAAAAAAATAATACAGTCAAGCTCAACTGAAGAAACATAATTGTCTGGAGATAGTGTTTATAAAAAACCGTCTTTTAAAAAAAACCGGTTTAATGGTTAACTGAAAATTGGGTGAAATTAAAAAACCGTTTTTTTTCGATTAACCGTCTACTTAAAAACCGGTTAACCGATATTTTAATAAATGTTTGTATTTTAAGCTTAATAAAAATAATTTTGGTTAAAAAGTGTATTTTCAGCTTATAAGCTTAACACTACACCAAGTAATAAACAATGTTCTTTATAAATAGCTACAGATTTACATCGAGTTTATAATGTTTTTTTTTCAGCCTTTTGGCTAGTTAGTTTTAACATAATTTATAATTATTTAGGCATCTTTTAAATGTTTCCATAAAGTTTTGTAACTTATATATATATATATATATATATATATATATATATATATAATAATAATAATAATAAAATTGGAAAAATAATTAACCTTTATCCTAATATAAAACCTTATTTTTCTCTTAAGGTATACATTAGTAGGTATGTATGTAATGTAAAAATTTCTATCGCATTTAATTAAAGTTCTTTTAAATGGAATTCTTAATTATCTATCCGATTTTGTTACACATACAGTTTTAAAATAAATTGAACTAAGAAAATATAAATATATCACCTGACTACTTGTTAACTCAAACAGCAAGCATTTTTAGTTCTTCCAAAAAAATTTCTGTTATTTTAAATTCGGAAAATATTAACAAAAGGAAGAAATTTTTTAAAACCGATTAACTGACAAAAAAAAAAAAAAAAAAAAACGAATAAACCGGTTAACCGAAACACTATCTGGGATATTCTTTGTGGTACGATGTTGGTCCCATACAGTGAATATCGGACACTATGACATGATTCCAATACAGAGACATCTTAGGAATACTATGCTATATGTTAAAGAAAATATGCATCTCAGATGGGTAAATCGAAATAGTAATACTAAGCATACTTGGAAGCTGGTCTATGATTATTTTAAAGATAATGGAGTGGTCTTATTCAACTGACCAAGTAAGTCCCGAAAACCGTTGTAAAAGAGTTAAAAAATAAAATCGCGAACAAACAAGTTCCCGAAAAGGATCAATTACGAATTTAAAAAAAAGTGATACAAAATATCAGTAGATCTGCCGTAAACTCATTACAAGAATCCCAAAGAGAATAGACAAAATCATTGAAAATAAAAGTGGATACACGAGATAGTAATAAAATCTTGAAAATATTAAGAAAAAACCCAAAGTTAATTTGTTTGTACCTTCACTGGAGGTATTTAATTTAATAGGTTAATAGCTTTTTTATTAAAATATAAAAAATTTTCTTGCAAAATTAAAAACTTTTTTCTTAAAAGTTCTTTTAAAAAGTGAAAACGCTTTATATTTCTGTTTTTATCTTTAACATAAAGAATAAAGTATATAAAGAATAAAATAAGCCATGTATCATCAAATTTGATACACAAATATTGACTTTATTCACAGTTAACTGAAAATACCCATGTATACCCACAATCTAGTGGATATATATATATACTGATTCTTTTTTATTGGCATGATTAATATTCAGCGGTCACACTTGTATAACTCGAGAACGGTTTGAGAAAATTTAGATAGATAAAACTTCCATAGATGCCGATTAAAATTATCTTCAGGTTATCTTAACATTATTTTTTTTTTATCCGGTCAATATTTTTAGAGTTAAGGAGAAAAAGTTTTACAAATTTTCATGAAGAGTTTATATAATTTTCGCCACTAATTCTCGAATGACTCCGAAAATATGGAGCGGATAAAAAAAATGTTAATATGATTTGAATACAATTTTCGTTTGCATCTTTTGGTGTTTCAATTGTCTATCAGACAACACGTTCTCGAGATATAGTAAAATATACTCTTGTAAGTGCTTTATTAATGGGGAAATATTTGTCAAACCCATAAAAATCAAGACCATATTGAAAAAAATGTAGACATATTGAAAAAATGTAGAGATTCGTGTTCAGCACGCCAAATTCCATCTATTTTTGCTTAAAGAAGAAAAAAATTTTCTCATCGTGTGTCTCCACTTAATTGTAGGTATGTATGGGTATTTTCACTTAATTGTGAATAAAATTAAGATTTGTGTATCAATTTTGATGATACAAGTAATACCAGCTTTATCATTTTCTAAAAGAAATTTTCAGGAAAAAAATTCTTCAATTTTACATGAAAAATTTATTTTTTCCAACACTAATTTCTGAATAAGTCCGAAACTTGCGGACAGATAAAAATTAATGTTAAGATGACTTAAATATAATTTTAAAATTTCTCCAGTTATGGTAAAATATACTCGTTTATTCGCCTTATTAAGAGGGAGATCCATAAAAAAAAATCAAGACCTGATGGAAAAAAAACTAAAACCAGATTCGTATTTAGCAGTTAAAATTCCATGTTGTCCACACATTTTTTTTTTTTTTTGAAAGAGGACGAAAATTTTTTTGCCGACCATTGTACTTTTTGAATTTAACTTTAAAAATTTTTCGTCATGAGCACTTGAAGAAAAATTTTGGTGGTGTATTTACTTTTTTGTCCATATGTGTATATATATAAAAATGTATTTTTGTAGCCTTTAGCGTGACTTTTAACTGTATATATAAGACACCAAGACGAAGCTATGTGCAAAAATTTGCTTCCTTTTCTTTGTATACTTTATTAATTAATTAAAACCGGATTCAGTTGTCAAAACCCTAATTCATGCAACAAACAACCCAATACATGCAGTCACATTTACATATATTTTGTTTTTGGGTTAAAAAAAAAATGAGTAAATTTTTGGAAATTTAGTTTGAAGTGCCTTTCACATAAACTTCTAGTTATATTCCGCGTTAATTATTTTCAAAGCTACAGAGTTGCTACGGTTAACACAAAATAATAATAATAATTATAAAAAAATAAATAAAATTCATTTTACATGCTTATGTATCCTCCTCTACACATGTACCAAATTTTATCCAAATCGGTAACCAAGGGTCAAAATTTTTTAAATTTAAAATGGAATTACTCTATCACACAATATTTTTATTTTTTCACGCACATTTATTACATTTTAATTAACGTAACACGAATATTTTCCGCAAACCTCAAAAATTATTAATTAATATTTAAGAAACAGTCGAATAAGTATATCATTTTCTTATCGGAGAAGTGTCATTGATCGGGAAATAACGTTCCTCAGCTCTAATACATTTTACATGACACTTTTTAGTGCTTTCTTGGGGTATCGAAATAGTATTATTTAGAAGTGTAAAAAAGTAATCAAGAAAGTATCGAAATATAATCGCATTACTATAATACAAATGTACAAAGTTGGAATATCTCTAGTACATATTCTCAATATTAATTGAGCTAAATTACTTTCCTTATATTAATATACACAATCATTATTTTTATTAAACTTAAGGTACGTTCACACTAGTCAATTATTTGATCAAAATGACGTGACCACTATACAAAATATTTCCTAATTTTTCTTTTTTAGTGGGAAAACTTTTTTTTGCTTATCACTAATCATAGCCATTTTATCAAATATTATTTGACGCTGTTTTCTCTATAAAATATTTGTAAGATCAAACAACGGTAAACAATATTTTTGTAAAAATAGTAGTCACGCAATTTTGATCAAATATTTGACAAATGTGAACATAGCTTTATTGTTATTTTAAATTAAATATGATATGTAAAAAACACTTATTAAAAATTAATTTTTAAATTAATAGATATTTTATGCAACACTTTGAACAACAACATTGATCTGGAATGTAAACAGTCGTCCAAGTCAAGTTTATTAGAGCAAAAACCTTGTGTTTTGTTATTGCAAATTTGTGTACGTTTGAATGAAAAAGACACTTTTTAATGAATGGATGAAAAAACTATCTTCCAAATGCTGGCAGGGTATGATGTGTGGTGAAAGTTAATTTTTCTTAAAGTTAAATCTAAATCTTATTAAATCTTAAAGTTAGTTTTTTTTTTACTACAGAGTTAGATTTTTTTGACAGGCCTTCCAATCGTTGTATTCTTTGGTATGTAAGTTTGTTTAAGATTGTGCAAATGTTTGTGTTTTTTCTTTTTACTTTCATTAAAACAATTTAAAGAGATATATTAAGCACAAGCATACATATTTTTTTATAATTTTATATGGTTTGCGTTATGTAATAAAATTCGTAAGTGTAATAAAAATAGATAACCGTTATCAATTATTCATTTTTATTTTTTCTTCAAATATTTATATTTATGTTTTATTGGATTTTTTTATTGCAAATAACAATTGTTCATCATCATTGAGTGTGTTCATAATTATAGAGTTATGCTTATTTAGATAGTGTAAGAGAGAATCTATTCTTCGAATAGTTTTTACATTTTAAATAGTCAATTTTACATTCAAAATGAATGTTCAAGTGCGTTTTATTTTTTCTTCTTTTCTTTTTATTTAATTCAAAAAGTGTGATTGATGGATCGAAAGATGGTTGTGGTGGACGATGATAAGAAATAATTACCACCAACCATTCGAAGAATTATTATTAGCACTAGTTGTAGCGGTAGTTCCATGTCCTACACAATGAACACTGCTATTCAGTTGAGAGCTTTGCTCTTCGGTTGACGTTTTAGAAATTTGTAAGGAATTCATATTTTGCACAAATCCCTCCAGAGTATTTTCATCCAAATACGGCGATGTACGGTGACTGGCTGGGCCAGTTGGTCCATTTTTTATTAATAAATCCTTAAAATCCAATATTGTATTATGACTGTTATCGCCTGCTAAATTTGTTGATGGTGTTTGTTCGAAATCGTATTTCATCGAAGTTTCCAATTCGTTTAAATTTAAGTGCATATTATTACTAGGGAAAATGGTAGTTGCATCTATAAAATAATAATAAAAATACAAAAATTTTAAATTAAGGAAAAGTATTTGTTTAATTTTTTTTTTATTTATTTGCAATACAAAAAAAAATTTAAAAGAAAAAACTTGCTTTTTCGAAGAATCAAAATGCTGCAGTGAATAAATTTTTTGTCTTTAGCAATCTTACAACAGTAGAACATGAACAATATGTTTGTTACTTACCATTGTTGAAGTCATTTATTGGATCACGATAATTGCCTCTAAAATTTGATTGATTTGTTTGTCCAGCGGTATTTTCATATAAATTTGTGGATGGTGGTCTATTACCATAGACCGGAGTAATTTCAACGTGGTGAGCCTGTGGCGATTGGGCATTGCGGACAAAATTTGAATCATTAACATTATGTATAGACACCTTCAAAAATAATAAAATAAAAAATAACAAATGACGTAATTAATATCAGCGCATGTAAAGCAATTTTTTTTAATTAAGAAGTAATGTCTGGATAATCTAAATTTTTTTTCTAAATGTATTGTATTAATTTAAACTTTATTACACAACTTACCTCATTATTGAGATTCTGTCCCGGTATTAAATTTTTTAAAAAAGAAGCATCATCATAACGTATAACACCTGTGTTTGGTATACCTTCTAGGTATGAATTATAACCAGTTATAGAGGGTGGTGGTGAATCGTCACCACAACTATGATGTACATGGGCACAAGCCGCGGCTGAATTACTATTGCCGCCACTGCTGCCTGTAAAAACATCAAATCCATTGTAATACTTAGATTGTTGATATTTTTCCTGTAACGATAAGTCAGTCACTGATACACCACCGCTACCACCTCCAACACTCACTCCAGCATTAGCAGCACCTTCAGCAACAGTACCCAAAAAAGATGTATTGCAACCTACTGTAGAGGTGGGGAGGAAGTAAAAAAATAAAATTTACTTTTGAACTAGAATTAGAGAAATCTTTTTAATTCAACATACAATTATCGTTTTTATTTAAGGGCAGTGTATCTGAACCAAAATTCGTCCATTGTTGTTGTTCGACTTTGGTTTTTTGTTTTTGTTGTTGGGCACTTTTAATTTCACTGCCAATAGCGGAAATATGGCGTTGCTGTTGTGGAGTAGGACGTTGTATTACAGCCGCATCTCCGATTAAACCTCCCACAACACTATTACCACGTGTAATCAATTCAGGTCCATCAATACTGGTACAACTGATGCTAATATTATTGTGTGGTGTATTTGTTTGTACCGTGTCATTTGAGAAATAAGAGAATGATGATAGATTGCTACCACTAATTGTGGAAGACTTGTTATTGCTGTCATTATGTTGCTGCTGCTGTTGTTGTTGCTGACGAGTAGCTCTTGCTGCTTCAGCAGCCGCTTCTTGAGGTGTATAATAATTAACATTTCCGCCGAATTGACGATATCCTCCCATAGCTAAGCCACTAGTGACAGCTTGGTGTAATGCCGGATTACGTATGGTGTACATACCATTTTCATTCTTTATAATAGCTGCTGGTTGATCAGCTGGCAAGGGAGCTGGCATTGGAAAACCATCTATCGGACGACCTTTTAGAAAATAGTTATAACGAAATCAATTTTAAAAATATTGCTAAATGGTAAGTTTTTTTATTTTTTTATTTTGTTGACGTTTGTTAAACGATAAAAAAAAAGATATTAAATTTAAAAATAGTATCAATTAAAAAATATTGATTCCAGGAAAAAAAGTGTACCAAATTTACAGAGTACTTATTTTCCAAACGTGACATTTAAATTTAGACGGATATTATCAATTCGGAAGTCTAGCTCTGAAACTCTGGATCTGTTTATGGAAACTCACTTTCCAGACTGTAGAGTAGGAAGCAAGTTAGGGGAGATCTTCAGGCCTTCTGCCTTAAGTACTGAGAGACTGCAAAAGTAGTGGGTGATACAGTCACGATGGAGATATAAATCTCCTGGCGCGGATTGTATCTTTACGACCATTTTCAGAACATCGACACGTAACTCTCAGAATTGTTCAATGTATGCCTGCTAATGGGATATAATCCATTTGGGTGGAGGGAGGTAAAGGTTAATTTCTTACCCAAAGCCGGAAAGACAAGCCATTTGAAACTTAAGGATTATAGATCGATCAGCAATACAAAACAAAAACAGTTTATTCATAATAGTCTTGAATAATTATAAAAAGTTTTATTGAATGTTAATAAGAAATTTTGTTATTCATAATGTTTTTGTTTTATAAGCATTTGATAAAACTGTATAAAATTTAAAAATTTCATTGTTGGTGAGAACCTACTTTAAGAGTTTGATAAAACAAAATTTGAGAAAAACATCGGCCTTTTTTGCAGCTTAAATGCATTTTTAACATAATTTAGCAGTTTTGGACAAATTCTTTGTAACTATTTATAGAAAGATGGATTTATAGCTCCCGGGAACATCTTTTACACAAATTTGACCAATTAAGGATTTTTGCGAAAAAAGAATAATTTCTTTTAGGTTACTTAGAGTAAGAAAATTATGTTCGATCTAATAAAAATGCATATGCTATGAAATATGATGTGATGATGCATAAAACATATTCATTAGTTAAGTACTCAAAAAGATTATTTCGATTTTAAGGTGTTATTTATTTGCCATTTAGAAAAAAGTGCTATTGATCTGAAAGGTTTGTAAAAATTATGACAATCCAAATTTTTTTATAAATTCGCTATAGAACATATTTCAAATATTTTTACACTGAGAACTGGTTTAAGGGAATTGACAATTAACACAAAAATTTAAAGTTGTTGAATGAAAATGGTGTCATAGTAAAAAAAGTAAAAAAGAAATTACTTTCCGGAAAATGGAGGAAAAAACAATAAAACCGAATTAAAAATAAACTTCGAATTGTACATTCCCCACAACTGACTTCAAGAGAGGAAAGAAAAATAAAAGAAAATGTATGGAATGATCCGTTTAAAAGGTCGTCTAAAATAGCTATTGAGTTGAGTGCTTCTGCAAATATTATACGTACATTAATAAAAACAGCTAGGTGTAATGTATGTGTAGCACGAAAGAGACCTTTTGTCTTTATAGAAAGAAGCGGCAAGAATTCACCGATGGCTACACAGAAAAAATTTTGTCTAAAATCTTTCTAAGTAAATCATTTTTTGGATTTAAATTAAATTTAATAAAAAATAATATTTGGTTTTAATATTCTATTTACACAGAAAAAATTATGACAATTTTTTAACTTTAACTTTAAATAAAATTTTATAAAAAAATTTGTTTGATTTTAATATATTATTTTATTGCTTGTAAATTCATTCTAAACTAATACGAAAAACGATAACAATTTCTTGTTTTTTGACAAATAAAATATAAAAATAAATTAAATTATAAAAATGTTGACAAAAAAAAATATAAAAAGGTATGTCAGTTGAATTAATTTAGAAAATGCTTCAATTGATAACGATTGCGTTTCTGTTTTAGATGGTTTTGGCCACTAATGAAATTTGGAAATAGTGTCGTGTCTTCTTTTATTTCATATATATCTTTATATTCATATATGTATATTTTATACACTATTATACATGAATACATAAACTATTAGCTATGGCACCATTATTTTTCACCAACATAATTACACATTATCTACATACTATACCCCCGCCAACATTTTCTATCCAAATTTGCACTAAAGAGTAACCTCAATTTGTTATTAACAGTCGAATATGATATCATTTTCTTATCCAAGAAGAGTCACCATGCGGGAAGAAATGTGCAGTAGTTTTAATACTTTTTTAATGACACTATTAAGTGCTTTTTTAATGTGTCAAATTGGAGTCATTTTGAGGAACATAAAAAGTCGTTATTTCTGTCGAAATTCTAATTTAATACTATCAATATTACTATCCAAACATTGACTAAATAGTATCCACATTTATTTTAAAATAGTAAAAGGAAAAGAAGTTATTTTCCTATCGAAGAAGAGACATTGCTCGGGCAAAATTTTATCGCAGTTTTGATACTTTTTAATGACACTATTAAGAGCTTTTTTTTGTGTGACCAATTAGAGTCACTTAGGGTTATTCAAAATCGGTTTAGTTCTGCTTAGGAAAATCTGGCTTTAAGTATTCAATTTAAGAGAAGAATTTTTAGATATAAAATTACACCAAATTGCTGATAAAAATATAAGTATTGAAATCAGGCCCGAATCCACGAGGGTAGGGGTAGTATAGGAAATTTACCACAACAAACCATGCCATAACAAACCTATACTTAAAATTTTTATATTAGGAAATAATACACTCTGCTACAACGAAAAATCACTCGAGAAATGACATAGCATATGTGATAGGCCTTCTTGCAATATAGGAATTCATAAAATGTTTTGAATCGTAATCTCCAGAAAAGTTTAAATTTATAGGCGAAAATGTGAAAAATCCTATTTTTGGGATTTTCAGTTTTTTTTTTTTTTTTTTTTTGTTTTGCTTTGTGAAATGTGGGATTTCTTCTACAAGAATCTTAAAGTTTTTTACAATTTCTCATTTTAAACAATCAACGAAAATTTCGTTAATATATCCAAACTAACAAAGATTTTATTACAGATATAATATTTATATTTTCTCCAAAAAATGTTACTTAGCTAACATAATTCTTCATTATGTAGATAAAAATTTAAGTCAATATCTTTTATAGAACAGAATTTACGCTACTTTAAAATTTAATAACATGTAAAATATTTGAAATCGGATAAGAAACAAAAAATTGGCAAGCATTGTAATGTTTTCACGTCAGAGGTAACCTATTTTGAGCCCTATATGCCCCATATGCTCCATATGGGGGCATATGGAGCCCCCATCCAAATTAAAATATATACGCTCTTCTGCTACTTCTATGTGAAAACTTGTGTAAATCCAGCCAGGCGATTAAAAGTTAAAAATTTTTTTCCAAAAAAAGAAATCGAGAAAAAAATTGTGTCAAAACGTGGTGGAGAAGCAGAATTTTTACGGCAGATTCGATTGCTTGTCTTTGAAAGTAACACATCAACTAAGTACCAATGTCTTCTTCACATTTTTTGTTTTTAATTTAAAAACAGTGTAATGGTTTTTTTACTTTCAGAAGGTCGAAAATCCAAATTAATGTTATTTGTTTTTGTAAAATTTTTTACTATCAGAATACTAGAAAGAGTCATTTTTTGATAGTGGATAAAACTATAACCTAATTGCTGGCAGGTACACTGTGTATTACCGTTAAACTATACTTCATCTAAAAAGTCTTCATTAATTAATTATATAAAAGTTTCGCTTCTCTACATCAAATTTTCATACATGCATTTACATGATAAAATACAATACTAACATTCGATCCGAATTATTGCATATACTAAAAAAAAAATATTAAATAAAAAATAAAAATTGTTTGAAACTCTGCAAAAAATTTAATATTATTTTTATTGATTTTAATACACAATATTATTGAATTTCTTAATAATTTTCAAATATTCGAATTTATAAATAGTAAAAATATTTTAATAAGAAAAAAATTAAAATTTTTTCAATAAAATATTTACGAATTTGAATATTTGATTTCACTAATTCAGTGATAGGTCCGATTTTAGTAAAAAATATAATTGGTTTTATGAATTTAGTAATAGAATACGAAATTTAATTTTTTCTGTGTACATAGCGAAACCAAATGTGTTTTGAAATAATTATTTTATTCGGATAAATCTAACTTTAACATTTTCGGACCAGAAGAACGACTTTTAGTTTGTAAAAAAAGGGAAC
This sequence comes from Protocalliphora azurea, assembly GCA_932274085.1. NCBI lineage: Eukaryota > Metazoa > Arthropoda > Insecta > Diptera > Calliphoridae > Protocalliphora > Protocalliphora azurea. Next base: position 111,712,173 of record OW026519.1, on the reverse strand, counting down.
AAATCAAGATTACCGGCACTGTTGATTTTTTAACAAATTTTCTTTTCGGCAAAAGCACTATTTTTGGTTAAAAAAAAGTTACATAAAAATTTTTCTCCGCTCTCCGTTAGTTTTCGAGTTATAGGTACTTTAAGTTATGATGCAAGAATGCATTTTCTACTTCCTCCTTGAATGAAAATGAACAATATGGGTATCATTGGAAAGGTCTTGAGGATCTTGTAACTTCAAGTACAGATAACTCGTAAACTAAGAGCGAGCGGTCAAAATTTTTTACACTGCTTTAATCACAAATAAAAATGCTACTGAATCATTATCAAAATTATTTAAAAATCAAGTGTGCTGGTAATCTTGATTTATGCCAAAAAAAAGGTTGAAGAGCTGAATCCCAAGCATTATATAATACTGTTAGGCATGTTTGTTGCAGTGGCATGGTGTGTTGTTGTATGTCGGCAGGCAGTGTTGGGAATTTAGTATTTATTCATTAAATAATGTATAAATCTGTGCACCTGAATATTAAAAAAAAATTGTTTAAAAAGTGAGGAAAATTTGCGAATTTGTGGGAACTATTACATTCAACAGGACAATAAACAGCACAGCTGATGTGAAAACGAGGAATGCATATAACACGCCTTATATGCCACAAACATTCCCAGAGGATAATTTGGAAAAACAATTGTCAAATCATACATTTTCTAGTAAAAATTGCCTAAGAAATTACTTTCCGGAGAATGGAGGAAAAAATTGGAGATTACAAGAAAAGAGCACTCCATGCCTAATCGTCAGTAAGAAATAAATTCGTCTTAAAAATTCCTAAAGAACACCTAAAAGTTAAAGTCCAATATAGTAGTCAAGCCTTTAATGAGGTATCAAAACTATTGCTGCGCAACTTTATTCAGTTTTTGTAAAAGTTGGGATATTATTTTTTATTCTGTGAAAGAACTAAATACTTTTTTGTGTTCCTTTGTAGTTTATAAATAAATACATAAAATACGCTTGTCTTTGAAATATTTTTTGATTCAATTTATAAAATGTTTTATATTTGCTGTTTATACTTTTATTTTCGTTAATTTTGTGCGCTCAATTTTCTTTACATTTTATTGCATGATTCAAAGTGTATCCTTGATATTAATAAGTGCTTATAATCTTTTAATGAGGGATTTTATCCCACTCAAAATAATAACACAAAAAAAATATATATATATATATATATATATATTAATGATTATTTCACATTTTTGTGTGTTTTGTTTTTTTTTTTTAACATGATTTTTTTAATATGCACAAACTTGACATCTGAAAAACCGTGCGCCAAGATAGCGTCGAAAAACCTAATTTAAATTCCAAAAACGGGGAAGTCAAATTAGCGTTTTTGGGAATATGAGATTCATATTTCCCGTCAATGGGAATAGGAATTAGATACTTAGTTGAAAAATTCAATACTTTTTTTTTAATGTTTGTTTTCCAACTCCATTGTAATTCTTAATTAGTTTATACAGTAGACACTCGGAAATTCGAAGTCTCAGAAATTCGAATCAGTAATTTCATTACATTTATCGCTCTAAAATTAGAATCCAAAATTCGAATTTCCGAGCGGTTTTTTTCTTTTTTATTGTAAACACTAAAATTTTGACAATTTCGTTTAACCAAATACAAAGTCCCATTTTAATAGATGATGTCATTTCTTGTTGATGTTGTTAGAGTTTAAGTCAGTTTTTTTGGTGTTTGTATATGTACATATGTATTTATATTATACATACTAAAATCAAATGAACTGAATTGTTATTTTTTGTTAAGTTTTTTTTATAGTTTTTATGTTAAATGAACTAAAATGAAACAAATTTAGTTTTTTATATCTTTATGGTCAAATTTTCCAAAATTTTTGTATAAAAACACGTTTAGAAATTCGAATAATTCGGAAATTCGAATCGCCCTAAAACAAAGTGGTTCGAATTTCCGAGCGTGTACTGTATATATATATATATATATATATATATATATATATATATATATATATATATATATATATATATATATATATATATATATATATATATACTCAAGCAATATAAGATATTGATTAACTACTATTAAGGGTTAGTTAAAAAAACATGTCTTGCATTTGAAAAATATTTGAATTTTTAATGGCCTATAAACCAAGAACGAAAATTTGTGCATCACCTTAATTACATGTACTGTTATCACACGAACTATTGGATCAGTGCCAAAATTATTTATAGATTAATAGTTTCGGTGAAAAAACAAAAACCCAGTTGTGACAGCACTTTATATGAAAACGCCTTTGTTATGAATAATTGTGAAATCTACTTTTCAACAGAAAATTTGACCTGCTGATAATGAATATTTCTGAAGTAATAAATATTATAAATAAATATTTTGTTTATGAAAAATTATTTTTTTTTTTTTAAATCCGTTTTTTTTTTTTTTTTTTTGAAAAATAGGAATATTAAAAACATTATTAGTAAAAAATTTACTTTTTGGTAAAAAATGAGTTTTTAAAATTGCTTTTTAAATTTGATTCTCTTACTAAAATTTTAATTTTTCACCAAAAACCTAATGAATAATTATTAAAAAAAATCAATTTTTCATAAAACACATTTAAGTAAAACAAAAGAAATAGTTTCTATTGATTGTTTGAATAATTTCAATATAACTGCAAATTGTATTCAAATATTAAACGAGCGGAGTAACAAAGGCTATTTATTATTATTTTGTAGTGAGAACAAACCAAAACTCTGGCGGTATTGGAATCCGCGACCCTCAGACTGACAGACTAGTTCACTTTTTAAACAAAAATATAATTAAAAAAAAAAACAATCATTTAAATCATTTATTTAAGCCCGAAAGGTTACTCTTCATCGTGACGGTTGCATATCTTCATTCGAGGGATCTACATATCGCTCATTTACTTTAAGAACGTATTAACTCAAAAAAAAAAAGAGATTTTTGAGTTAATGATGTGGAAATACGTGTTACATTAAGTTTTATCATCTGTAAAAATATCGTGTACAAATCTTGAATGAGCTATATGTTTGTAAGTGGAAAAGTTGTCGAAACAAAGTGTAATTAAAATATTATTTATAAATTAATTTAATCTGAAACTAAACATAATAATTAATAAAACTAAATAAAATTTGAAGTGTTTTGCAACATATGTAAAATTAAAATATGTAGAATAACGTTTGTACCATCAAAACAATTGCAACATTTCAAAATTAAATAGAATTAAAAGGCTAAAAAATTAATTGTTCACTCATATCTTTGGTGAACAATTTAAAATTACACCATAGATTATTAATGCTTTATATTAAAGATTCTCTAGTATAGATCTTTCATTAAACAAATAGCTTTTTTGTAAATAATTAAAACTTATTATAATACTTTTAATAAAACTAAAACCTTACCTAGATAGTAAATGTTCTAAGAATTACATACCGTACGTAACATTTTTTATTTGTTTATTGTTTGTTCTGACTTTTTTAGTTTGAAATTACATATTATTCTCTATTGCATTATATATGTATGTAGTTTTTTAAAAACTAAAAAATCTACTCAAATATTCGCATTTCACAGGGAGAGGCATTATCAACTCGGTGCGTATTTGAATTTGAAATAACGAAATATGTACGCTTTGCGCAACACTTACTTAAATGTTAATAATGGTTATTCATATGTAATTTGCCTTTGAATTTTTTATATACTGCACACAAATATTTACAAATTCAAACTCAGAAATAGAAACAGCCTCTTCTATCCCCAAAGAATTTGTGTCCTGACACAGCCTTAAGTAATTTTATATAGTAGCTTATAGCTTGACGTAGCCTCGTTTCCATGGAATATTGAATCCCAAATTTTTCTGACCGCTTTGAATGAATTGGATTTCCTGAAAAACTGATTGGCCGATTTTTTGCACGGAAAGCTTTCTATAATTCTTAGCTTATGTACTTTCATGTCCTATATAGCTTATATCTTCACGTTGCCTCGTTTCCATGGAATGTTGGATCTCAGATTTTCCTGAACAATTTGGACAAACATAGTTTTCTCAAAAAAAAAAAAAAAAAAAAAAAAAAGAGGTTTTTAATACATTTATCATTTTCCGAACGCATCCCAGCAAAAACTTTGCTTTCCTGGTAAGCTAGCAGGTATAATTGGAAACAAAAATAAACTACTTATTTTTTGCCTGAATAACTAGTTATTTTTGTTAGACTCGTCCACAAATTCATGTAGTTATTTTTTGACTCTAGGGGTACTCAAAAATATGTACCTAAACGAAAACAAAAAAAAAAAAAAAAAAAATTCCGTCAGTGAGACTCGAACTTGGACACACACTAACCATTGTTTCTACTGACTAACGTCTTACTCAGTACACCATCTCGCACATAGCATCCTAAACGACAAAAACTCTATTTAGTTTAAAATATCTTTTCAGATATTTTGTTATAAAAAACTAACAGCTTCAGAATGGGGTTGAACCAACAACCTTCTGGTTGTTAATCCGGCGCTCTAGCCAACTCATCCACGTGATTGCAGTATTACTGTTGTTTGAGGACAGCCTATTTTGACTGTCCGTAATTTATTTATTTAAGAAATAGAAATTTTTTGGTAAATTTAAAATACTTTAACGTTCGTCTGTTCGCTACCAAAACACAAAAATCACTAAAAACTTTATTTACAAAATTCTTCCAATAAAGTAGAACAAACGATCATAAGTAAATAAATAAGGGCTACTGTGTTGTTGTTGTTATTCTATGCTGAGAGACAAATAAAAGAAATTCACCACTAGCAATGTACATATGTGCAAAAAACAAAACAATAAATAAAATATGTACCGATATTGAATTTTTGTTTACAACAGCACATTATGAGATGGTAATACAAAACAAAATAAGAAATAAAATATAACCTAACGGTTAATAGCCAAAATAAGTTATAGTGGACCATAAAAACAAAAGTTACATCAAATTACAGTGGGATGAGTGGCAAAAAAATATGATTAATTTAAATACAATAAAAAATGCAAAATAAAATAGAAATAAATATAAAATAAAACAATGAATTTAACAACATATTAATGAGTATTATACGGTGACCTAACAATTAGGGTGGCTCAAAATAAAAAAAGTTTATTAAATCTAACATAAGTAAAATGCCTTAACAACTGTGATATTATACTTTTGAGTACTTATTAATGTAATACAAAGTAGGGAAATAATAATGACGCCTCATTACCAAGAAACTACTTTAATAAGTAGTTGCTATTACCGAAAACCAAAAAGTTTTTGCTGGGATTTTACATGGAGTCCCAGGTGGTAGTGGCCCTTTTGGATAAATGGAGTTTTCTTAAAAACTATTTGGGGGTTTAAAGAAAAAAAAAAGTTTTTTTTGTTCCCAGGAGATTGTTTTGTTTCGTAATTAATAAATTTTTCATCTTCCGAACGCATTTTACATGGAGTAGTAGTGGCCCATTTGGATATATGAAGTTTTTTCGAAATCTGTTTGGGCATTTTTTGAAAAAAAAAAAAATAGTTTCTCGTTTCCATGGAATTTTAAATCCCAGATTTTTCTGACTAATTTGGATGAAGTGGATTTTCTGGAAAACTGCTCGGAAAGCTTTTCATACTCCTTTATTGATCTTCTTTCATGTCTTATATGGTTTATATCTTGACGTACCCTCCTTTCTATGGAATCTTAAATACCAGATTTTTCTGACCAATTTGGATAAAATAGATTTTCTATGTACAGAAAACGTGCCTTATTTTTTATATGACGCAAAAAAAAATATAGTTGTGGTAACCATAATCTAAGAGCAACATATTATGATTGGAACATATGATAAGAGCGAAAAATAGAAATGATTATAAGTAATAATTATTATGATTCCATTTTGTCATTTTGTGTCTGATTTTATGGTTTGTTTTTTCATGTTATAATTCTAGTTTTACATATAATTGAACAATCTTACTTCATAATTATCCCATTCTACAAGATTATGATTTCACGTTATTATTATCGCATTCAAATAGAATGCGATTTCCTTAATAGAAAAATTAATGCTAAATTCTCTTCCCAAACGGAGACCATTCAAGATTTGTACACGAGATTTTTACAGAAGGTAAAACTTGGTGTAACACGTATTTCTACATCATTAACTCAAAAATCTCTTTCTTTGAGTTAAGATGTTCTTGAAGTAAATTAGCGATATGTAGATTCTTCGAATTAAGATATCCAACCGTCACGATGAAGAGTAACCTTTCGGGCTTAAATAAATGATTTAAATGATTGTTTTTCTTTATTATATTTTTGTTTAAAAAGTGAACTAGTCTGTCAGTCTGAGGGTCGCGGATTCAAATACCGCCGGAATTTGGATTTTTTATGAATAATTATTCATTGGGTTTTTGGTGAAAAAATTAAAATTTTAGTTAAAGAATCAAATTTTAAAAATAATTGGAAAAACCTCATTTTTTACTAAAAAGTAAATTTTTTACTGAATAATTTTTTTAATATTCCTATTAAAAAGAGAAAAACTGATTTAAAAAATAATTTTTCATAAACAAAAAATAAATAAAACTTCAGAAATATTCATTATCAGCAGGTCAAATTTCTCAAGATTTTCGGTTGAAAAGTAGGTTTCACAATTATTCATAACAAATGTGTTTTCATATATAAGGTGCTGTTTAAATCACAACTGGGTTTTTGTTTTTTCACCGAAACTATTAATCTATAAATAATTTTGGGTACTGATCCAATAGTTCGTGTGATAGTAGTACTTGTGATTATGGTAATATACAAATTTTCATTCTTAGTTTATAGGCCATTAAAAATTCATATTTTTCTGAATATCTCTATTAATACACGTAACATCTAAATTACTAAATTAAAGTGACAATTAATTACTTCAAATTTACTAAGAAAATCTTTCATATAAAAAATATTGTGTTAAAAAATATATGTGTATATAAAAAAAATATTTCTGTAGCCAAAACGAAAAACTAAATAACTTAAGTTATGTCGTGTTCCATTTTCTTAATTTTTAGAATTGTTGTATTTCATTACATACTGTGTATATTTAAAAAAATCTATTTATAGTTCGTTTGATTTTACCCTTTTTCGAAATGTAAAAATTGTGTATAAATTAACATATTCTTTTTTTCCTTATTTCCTATATTAAAATTTATGATTGAATTGAATTTGAAATATGTAATTTTTTAAGACAATCATTTTATTTTCATAGTATTTTGGAAATGGAAAAAATGTATAACCATAGATATTATATGAGCTAAATGTTAATTTTATAAAGGGAAAAACAAGTCCTTTAGTTTTTTGCTATATTTTTCGATAGTCAATATACACATCGGTTTGAAAAATATACCAAATAATTTTCCTACGAACTGCGGATATATTTACACGGTATCATCCTAAAAACGATCTTCTGAAACGTAATAAAAATCAATTATGTAGTTTTTCCTCCAAAAATTATTAAAGGTAATTAGCATAGTTTTTAACATTTTCCAAAGCTAAACGCCAGTACTTGTTTATACATAAATGCACCTTTATGTATATATATATATATAGTAGTCATATTTACAATCATTTTTATATGAACAAGAAAGTTTGCACTTTATATATATATATATATATATATATATATATGAATATATATATGAATGTATGCACAAAAATGCAGGGAATGTACGGATATATAAAAAGTGCTAACTTTCTTGTTCATATAAAAATGATTGTAAATATGAATACGTAAGTTTGAGTAGCGCAAAACATACATATTTTGTTGTAAAAATATAATTCCCTTCGTAACGACATATGAACCTATGTGCTATTTCAAATTATTCTATTTATTTCTTAAAATTTTAATTTAATAAAAAAATAAATTTTTGCTTTGATTACAATAATATTGATTAAATCCAATGCGTTAAAAAAATAAATATATTTAAATCAAGTTCTTTTGTGTGATTTGATTTCTTAAGAAATACGGGAAATATATATATATATATATATATATATATATATATATATATATATATATATACATATTTTGTTGTAAAAATATAATTCCCTTCGTAACGACATATGAACCTATGTGCTATTTCAAATTATTCTATTTATTTCTTAAAATTTTAATTTAATAAAAAAATAAATTTTTGCTTTGATTACAATAATTTTGATTAAATCCAATGCGTTAAAAAAATAAATATATTTAAATCAAGGTTCTTTTGTGTGATTTGATTTCTTAAGAAATACGGGAAATATATATATATATATATGTATATATATATATATATATATATATATATATATATATATATATATATAAATTTTTTCTGTCAGCAATATGGATTTTTCGTAAATATAGATTTTTTTTATAAAAAATCTAATTTTTTTTTAATAAAAAATTAAAATTTTTATATCAAAAACATTTATTTTTGATTCTGTGTATATATAAATTTATCATTCCGTTTGTAATTTCCACAATTTTCGTCGGAGAGCAAAAAGGTTTATATTTTCTGCATCCTTGTAAGAAATGATGTCGATAGGACGATGTCCGTCTGTTTGACGGTGAAATAGCGTTTATGAAGCCCATCAATAACTGCCAATATATATATATATATATATATATATACAGCGTGTCTGATGAAAGGACACTGAAACAAAAATTTGGATTGTCTGTCGCTCCGAGCAGATGGACCATAATGAGACTTGTTAACAATTTTGCCGAGCATGGGTCAGTCAAAAGAAGACCTTACCATCGAAACCCTTCAGTTTGGATGGAGAAAACAATCGCATCTTTAGCTGCTGCCATACAAAACAATCCAAGAGTTTCGACAAGAAGCTTATTTGCTCAAATGGGTATAAGCAGTCATTGAGGTGAATTATGCACAATGATTTGGACTTATTCCCATATAAAATTCAAATGGCCAACAAACTGAACGCAGCAGACTTACCGATTCGCCTGGAATTTTGCCAGAAATTGCTTCAAATGGTAGAAGAGGACGGAAACATGTTGGCCCAATCGATTTAAACGGCAACATAAACAAATAAAATTGTCGAATATGGAGTGCTTCTAAACAACAGATACTCCATGAAACGGAATTGCATCCACTTCGTGTCACATTGTGGTGTGCAGTTTCATTACGCTACATTGTAGCGCCCTACTTCTTCGAAGAAAACGGTCATACTGTTACGGTTACTGGAGACCGTTACTTGAGCATGTTGAGAGAGTTTTTCTATCCAGAATTACGCCGAATGAGAATTTCTTTCAACTCTGTGAGATTTCAGCAAGACAGTGCTGAAATCTCACAGAACCCGGCCTGTTATGACAGAATTGCGACGAAAATTTCCCAGTAAGCTGATATCCAGAAACTCCACATTCCATTGGCCCCCCAGGTCGCCTCACCTTACTGCACCTGAATTTCTTGTGGGATTATTACAAACAGGAAGTCTACAAAGCAAAACCAACAAATTTGAATAAACTAAAGCAATTCATTCGAGAAACAATTACTGCTATTCCTGTCACAACTCTCCAATGCCACACATGAACTAGCAAGGGGGGGGGGGGGCATTTAAATTCCATTATTTTTAAAACTAATTAAGCTATATTTATTAATTAAATTTATTGATCTTTAACATGAATAAAAGAAAAATGAATTATTTGAGTTTATTAATGTAGCATGTATATATTATATACGTTCCTATAAACGATATAATGGTACTTTTTTTATGTAAGAAATATTTCAGAACATATTGGTGATGACAACATCTCTGTTTATTGGAAATATTTTTGCGTTAACTGGGAAATTTCACACACAAAGGAACTTTTCTTAATCCCGAAAAAAATTCAAATTCAATTTTTACGTGATCAATGCGAAACAGAGAAATTGAACGAAAAATTAACCGTTCGGAAGAAGTTATTTGATTCTTTCTTAAGAAGGGGCAGAAACCAACTAAAGGTTATCAAAAATTAACATAAAGGCAAATTAACAAAGTAAAAGAAAAAGCCACCCGCAATTAATTAAATGCTACACAAATAAAAAATAAACATGACCTTCTGTCACTTCTAAACATGTTGCACACATTTTCCGAACAGATGCTAACATAAAATGGAAGAAACCAAAATGTAAGTCAAAGAAATTAAATTTTTAAGATTTATATTCTGCTTTGAGAACGAGCGAAATTCGAATGTTGAAAAGGCAATTTTGGTTTCGACAGTGTTATGGTTTGGGCAGTCTTTTCTGCTGCAGAAAAATCAAAAATATGTTTTGTTCCATCATAAATAACAATGCAATTTATAATGAATTGTTTGAAGATGCTCTTCTCTCATTTATGGATGAAGATTGCATATTTCAACAAGACAACGCTGCATCCATGTCTCGAACCAATCTAAATCGTGGTTTAATGAACATAGTATTCCATTATTCCGGATTTAAGTAAAATGGAGAATCTGTGGGCCTGTAAGGTTTACGAAAAAAATGCACAGAATGAAACTAAAAATTAAGCAAGCTAAACTAAAAATTAAATGATTTTCTTCAAAAATTAGTCGAATTAATGCCAGACCAAATTTTTGAACTTATCCAAAACAAAGTTTCATCAACACATTATTAATAATTTGTTCATTAGTTTAACTGCGTATATAGGAAAATTCCATAAAAAATAGAATTAAACTACAAAAATTACAATAAAAAAATAATGTACATTTTAAGTTTTTTGTTAATAATTTTTTAAGTGAAATATATATATATATATATATATATATATATATATATATATATATATAGATATAGATATATATATATATAGATATATATATATATATATATATATAGATATATATATATATATATATATATAGATATATATATATATATATATAGATATATATATATATATATATAGATATATATATATATATATATATATAGATATATATATATATATATATATATAGATATATATATATATATATATATATATATGAAAATTGATCGGTCGAATATTTGGACGAAAAGCCTTTTATAATCCTTAGGTTCCATGGAATTTCAAATCGAAGATTTTTTCTAATCAATTTGGATGAAGTAGATTTTTTTGGAAAACTTTTCGGACGATTTTTTGCACGAAAAGCTTTTTATAATACTTAGGTTATGTACTTTCATGTCCTGTGTAGCTTATGTCTTAACGTCGCCTCGTTTCCATGGTATTTTAAATACAAGATTTTTCTGACCAATTTTTTGGAAAACTTCTCATGTCCTATATAGCTTATATCTTGACGTGGCTTCATTTCTATGGAATATTAAATCCCTGATTTTTCTGACCAATTTGGATGAAGTGGATTTTGAGGAAAACTGTTTGGCCGAATTTTTGCACAGAAAGCTCTTTATAATCCTTAGGTCATCTTCTTTTAAGTCTCAGATTTTTCTGATTTTTCTGATAGTGGATTTTCTGTGCACAGAAAATTTTTAATATTTCTTAGATGATGTACTTTAATCACATTTCTTGTTTATAAATTGATGTCGTATTTACCTTGATTTTTATTAAAAATGCTACAGTTAATTTTTCATATATTGGGTATTTTTTATTAGACCAACGAAATAAAAAATAAATATATGCATATATTTAGGTTTTTTATATCCCTTTTCCCATTGGCGGGAAATACGAAATTACTATTTTTCACATTCCTAAAAACGCTAATTCCCCGTTTTGGGAACTAGCGTTTTCGACGCTCTGTCGACGTTATCTTGGCGAAAGTTTTTAAATCTGCCTTGAAATAGAAGTAAAACTAAAATATTTTTTTAAATTATCGAAAAATATTTCAATATTTTGCTTATCACTAATAGAAAATTGAGAGGAAATAAACAAAGCATTGCCATTAGAAAACAAAAACTGTTTTTAATATATTATGAATAATGTTCATTTATAAAAGGTTAATAGGGATAAAACTGTTTATTATCTATTTTGTACACTAAATTCCAAATAAGAATTTAAGTTTATAAGTCCAAAGGAGCAGCAATATAATATATAATATCAACTAACAATATTACTTACATATGTATATTGAAATAGTACAATAAAAACATCTTTAAAAAAGAAAATATCCAGGTATTATATCCAAAAAGGGCTATCTGCAAAACTCCAATTGTTCTACGATTTATTAATAATAGTACGTCTACTAATCCTCACACATAAAAATAAATCTTTTAAGCCCATCATTTGTGAAGTTATGTATTATAAAATTGTGTTTTAAAATGTAAAGATAGACTTTTTGTTTATATATAATTAAAGGTGTAAAAGATAAAATTAGAAAATAATCCAATTCAAAGCAAGGTTACAACATATTGTTCTATGATTTATTTTGTATTATCAATATGACAGATATTTTAAACACCTGCCAATTTCTTTTATTAAATATTAATTACACTATGTGGCAAAATGGAAGAAGTTGAATATACTTTCGAAATTTCCTATTGTGGGCTGTAGGTCGAGCTGAGTAGATAATTTTGTAATTTTTGGATTTTTTGAATTCTTAAAATTCATTCGTTTACCAATTTAAAATTTTTTTTCGAACTTAAGATAGACGAGAAATAAAGCTTTTTAAATATATATATATATATATATATATATATATATATATATATATATATATATATATATATATATACTATACTAAAATTATGCATTTATTTAAAGATATGTATTTCTGTGGTACTATTTCGTGTGCCACTTGAATAAGGAATTCTTTTAATATTAATCAGGAAGGCTATGATTTTAATTTCTTTTAATATAATTTGATAGTTTTTAAATAGTTTTTATTCAAAATGGGACGTGGTAAGGCTCTTAATAACTCTGAAAAAGAAAAAATTCTGATTTTGAAATCTCAGGGTTAGAATCCGGTCCAAATAACCAAAAACATTAATAGAGGAAAGACAGTTGTGTAAAATTATTAAAATAACGTGGAACGATATGGAAAAACATGAAAGGGCGGAAGAAAATGGCAACAACTCCAAAAGAAAGACGAAAAATTGTTAGAATTGCATCAAATTCTGCAATGTAAGTATCAAAAAAACGTGAAAAAAGTGGAATTAGTGTCAGTCTGAGAACAGTGCACCGTATTTTAAAGTCCTGCCCATACATAGTCCGACGAAAACTGCAAAAAAAAAAAACACCACTTAATGAAAAACGCAAATCACAACGTCTACAGTTTGCCAAAAATACAATGACATAGTCCGACAAACGGTTTAAAGTTGTATTTTCCGATAAAAAAAAGTATAATATTGAATGTCCCGACGAATATAACTATTACTTCCATGACCTAAATAAGGAGGAATTATTTTTGAGCCGTAGACACAGCCGAGAGGGCGGAATAATGGTATGGGGTGCCATTTCGTATTATGGTACCATAGAATTTTTGTATCCAACAAAATGACTGCAACGACTTACAAAAACATTCTGGAGGAAGCATTTCCAAAATTTAATGATTTCTTTGGACCCATACCTTTGACGTACCAACACGACAATGCTCCGATTCATACCGCCAGAGCAGTAAAACAATAGATTAATCAACAAAGTCTTCAACTTTTGGATTGGCCCCCATATTCACCAGACCTGAATCCAATCAAAAATGATTGGGGTTAGCTTGCAAGAAAATTTTATGAAGGAGGAAAACAATTTGAGACGATGGAAACCTTAAAGGATGCAATAACGGAAGCATGGAGTTCAATTTCGCTAAATTACTTAGAGTCATTATACAAGTCGGTGCCAAATCGCATTTTTGAGGTTATTTCTAAAAAAGGTGGCAGTACTCATTACTAATTGAATGCTAGAAAATAATAACTTTCATTTTTATAACCTAAAATTTAGAAGTAAATTACAGTTTGCTTAGTTTTAAAATATTCCTTATTCAAGTGACACTCGAAAAAGAACTTTAGTTTAGGAGATATACTTAATTAAAGTTAAAAAATGTGATTCCTTATTCTAGTGCCAGGCAGTGTATATATATATATATATATATACATAAAGCTTAATTTCTCTTCTATCTAAAACCGCTAAAAAACAAAATGTTTTTAATTTTTAAAAATGTGGTCTACAAGGTACACTAGGTCATTTAAAAGATATATTTTCACTGTCAAACTGTGTTATTTAATTTATTTTTTTAATTTTAATTGGTTTATTATATTTAATTTATGATATCTTACAAATCAAGAGATATATTTTTGTCGTTTTGGACTATAAATTATATATATATATATATATATATATATATATATATACAATCGCTAAAAAAACAAAATGGTGGTAAAAAATTTATTTTTTAAATATTTGTATTCCCGCAAGTCGTAGAAAATGGTTTTTTTTTTTTATCGATAACCGCACATTTTTAGGGTGTATCGAAAATTTTAAGAATGACATATTGATATACTAAATGTGGTCTACAATGTACACTAGGTCATTTCAAAAGTATATTTTCACTGTCAAACAGTATTATTTGATTTAATTTTTTGATTTTAATTGGTTTAATATATTAAATTTATATCTTAAAAATCAACAGATATTTTGTTTTGTTCTGGACTATAGATTTTTTGTAATAGTTTAAAAAGAAATCTTAACGTAAATGCGTGAAAAGAAAAATCGTAGGCGCTTTAGGCAACGGTTTCTCCCCAAGCCTTATCCAAACTTTTTCAATTTTTAAAAAAGTTTTTTAATTTCTTTGTAAAATTCTCAAATGTCAAAGCGGAGATAAAAAAATTATATATATATATATACATATATATATATATATATATATATATATATATATATATATATATATTGGCTATATAACCCCATATGTTGGTTAAACACACAAAAAATATTTTCCGAGTCACGCCTTTTGCACCGGCTGGATGATCATTTTAATGCAAAAAGTCAATTTTTGTAACAAAACTTCCCCTGACTGAGTTTTTCGGTTTTTTGGCATAAAAAGGTGGAAGTTTTTCTCAAAATTATATTTAAAATATAATCTTTACTTTCATAAAATGTTTATACTATTGCTTGGAAACTAACAAAAACTTTTTCTTCTTTGGTAATTTTTAGCATTTTTCTCATGTATTTTATGAAAAATGTAAATACATATTTACATTGCGGTTGTACTTGTAATATGTTTGCATTTTTCATACAAAAATATGAAAAATTGTCAAAACTTTCAAGGTTTATTTTTATTTATTTTTGTTCAGATGTAAGCTCTACATATAAGTATTTGGTATCTCAGAACTTGTAAGATTATGAAGAATTATATCAAACAGAAATAAATTAAATGCGACCATGACACGAAAAACTTAATTTTAAATTTTAAGTATATTTTTGAGAAAAAATGTTAATATTTGGACGTAAATACAATTGAAACGAATGAAGGTATTCCAATGAAAATTTGGCACAATACAGATTAGTGCTGTGCAAGTATTGAGTAATAAGTATCGAGTACCGAGCATTTACTCTTTTTTTTTGGATGCTCAATACTGATATTCTATTAAAAATATTACGGCTAAAATACAACTCTGATACAAATAATTTTATTAACTTTTTTTTAACGTTGAATTTAAAGTTAACGTTTTTATTTATTTTATGTTATTTAATGCTAATTGGATAAATATATCTGTTTTATTAAAAAAAAACTTTAATAGAAATTATATTTCAAATTAAAAAATCCGTTGTAAAAGGCGAGGCTCAGAAAATATTTCTTGTGGGAGTTTATAACCAATATATATATTTTTTTGATCTCGGCTTTGACATTTGAGAAATAAAAAAATAAAAAACTTTTTCAAAATCGACAAAGTTTGGATAGGGTTTGAGGAGAAACCGTTGCCCAAAAGGCCTCGTATTTTACTTTACACTCATTTACGTTGATTTCTTTTGAAACCATTGCAAAAATTCTCTAGTTCTGAACAAATATATATATATATATATATATATATATATATCATAGAAATATATATATATATATATATCATAGAAATATATATATATATATATCATAGAAATATATATATATATATATATCATAGAAATATATATTTGGAAAATAACCCCAAAAATATGATTTTTTTTTTTTTGAAGTTTCAGTTCCAGATTGGGTTTATATATTTATATGATTCTTACAGCAATATTATTTAGATTTTGTAAGAAATTTAGTGGATATTTTCAAAAATTTTTTGGACCCAAATTAAGTCCCCCAAGTTTAAAAAACTTTTTTTGACGAATTAAAAAAAAAAATACATACCAGAGGTCTACCCTCTGCCCACGGGACCAGCTAGGGATCTGTACTCCTCCAAATTAACTTGAAGTCACATCAGCTCTGAAATGGTATTTAGATATATCCAACGTTTCATAAGTTATAGAATTATTTCCAAATAAAAGCGTTTTGGGATCACTGTGTGTCGGCTACTACCCCTTGTAAACCATCCCCACCTATTTTTATATCAATTGTGAAACTTGACAAAATCCTCAGACTTTCATAGTAATAGTTCTTTATATATGCTATATTTAAGATTTATCTTGTATTTTCACCTCAGTTATAATTCTAGATAAGGAAATTATTCCCACACAATTTTAAAACTTTTGCTTTAATAGCTCTTCATTTAAGCGATAAATAATTTTTACTCCAATGATAATTATTATTTTGTTTATATAGAGGATTACCATTCCCTCTGATCGAATTTCAAAATATAGTAGCCTATTTAAATTATGTTAGTTTTTTAAAAATTATAGATTAAATGGTAATTAAATATATATTTTTTACAATGCAAAACCCTCTATATAGTTATTTGATTTATGTACATTGAATATTTTAAAAGTGTAAAACACTATATTTTTCTTTAAAATTGCCAATATTTTAAAATATTTAAAGCAAATTATATGTAAAAATTTAAATTTATTTGTTGTTTTCCATATAAATTGTCGAAACGAATTTTTCATTCAACATTGTGGAATAGGCAGTTAATTTTAGGTTTTAGGTTTTAAACAAATATTGTAAAAGAAACTGTTTTAAATACTTGCAAAATAAGAGAAATAAACAGTTTTTTTTGCTCTCCCGATATTTTGTATTGTTTTTATTTTTTATTTTAGTTTATTTTTGCTAAACTAATAATTTTTATTCACAAAAAATTAAAATTTATAGTGATTAAAATTTAAAATTAAAAAAAAATGGGGAAATGCGGCATCAATATTTTGAAAAAAAAAATTAACAATTTTTTCATGACATTTGGCAATTGAAATTAATTTTTTTAGTGCTGTATGAAAATAACAAATGAGTAATTCCATTTTAAATTTTGACCTTTGGATAAAATTTAGTGCTTGTGTAGAGGAGGATGCCCAAGCGTGTAAAAAAATGAATTTTATTAATTTTTATGTTGAAAACAGTGGCAACTCTATAGCTTTGAACGTGATTAATATAACTTTTTTAAAAGTCGTAAAGTAGCTCTGGATTGGGGAACAACTCTCGCGTTGATGTAATTATTTCTTAAGTACATCCAGGCCGGTTTTTTTTTTGGCTTTCGAGAGAGTGGAGATTTTGTTAATTCACTAACATAAAATTTATTATATATTAAAAATAAATTAAAATCAAATCAAATGTTTTATTAATCGTTTCCTTAATTAAATATAAATTAAACCTACACAACATGTTTAAATTCTATAAAAACTGTACCTAATACTAAAAAAAAGTATCATAACTCCAAATAAATCAAAGTATTAAAAAAACAAAAGAAAATTCAAAACATATTAACCTTACAAATAATCATTTAATATTGAATTTTGTGAAAAATAAAAAAGCAAGCAACAACAACGCAATACAAGAGAAAAGAAAAGATCACAACAACAAAATTTCTTCAGTAAATTCTTAATGCTTACAATATGTAAAACTACAACAAAATAGTCAACCAATGCAATAACTACAACTACTAATATTAATGAATACAAAAACAACTATATAAGAACAAAATTATGATATCTACAACGACAATGATTCACTTCCATCTACTTGCCGATGTTGACACGTTTGGAGGCAAATCAGAAGAGTTGGAGCTGTTTATTAAGAATGCTGATGCAGTTCGGCAAATTGTTGGGTCAACATATATCGACTAGTTCGATCTAAGAATACGCAACAAAATCATTGAACAAGCAAATATATCGCTAATAAATAACAACAATCCAACAAAGTGGGAAGAGGTTTCGGTAATATTAAGAATAAATTTTAATATTTCAGATAGTGTAGAGAGCATAATCAATAAAATAAAGACAGCTGAATTAAGAACTTCTGTAAATCAATTTTATGATTACATGGAAACTTTAAAAACAAAATTAAATTTAAAAACAAGTATTGATAGAGACAATGAGCAATAGTTTATTTGTACAAATAAAGAAAAAATGATATTGAAAATGTTCATAACCAAATTAACCTAAGTTAATTTTACAATCCAGAAACAATTATTCGTTATTAAATACGAAAGAAATTCTAATTGATACAGGTCATTTTTATGTGAATAAATTACAAAATTCACAGTTTTCACAGTCTTCTTCATGAAATTTTCAAATTAGAAATTAATTTAATGTAAATCGTAATAGAAATAAAAATAGAAATCATTTTCAATTTTCAAATAATAATCAACATAATGCAGGTAATTTCAGAGGAAATAATTTTGACAATAGTGACGAGAACACAGGCAATTTTCAAAATTTACCAACAATAGACATTTTTATAACAAAAAAAAAACAAAATAATCATAATTTTGACAATGGAAATACCAATCAGAATTTTGATAATGGAAATTATAATAATGGAAATTTTAATAATGACATGAATTTTAATTATAGAGGAAATGGCAGTGGAAATTATAGCAATAGAAGTTCAAATAGAAATACAGCTGGTAATAGTAGTGAAGAGACAAAGAATAGTTTAAATGAAACCATTCCTATGGATGTAGATTGTGTTGAAGTGTCAAATTTTCAGTTACAGGCCGAAAAAAAATTACAAAAATCTACCCCAATAAGTTAGTGATAGGTACAGGTTATTGGAAGAGGTTTATTTCAGCCATCTTTTCAAACTGAATTAGAATATCCTATCACTTTGAACAATATTTGTTCTAAAACAGTTACAATCCCATTCTTCAAGAAATTTAATTTACCAAATTGCAAAATGGAAATGTTGGAAACTGAGATATTTAGTGAGTTTGATTGAATAATAGGCTGTAATATTCTAAAACAAATAGGTGTATATTCGTTTCTCTTAACCAAAAACAATGTTGCGTTGTCACAATAACTATATATATATATATATATATATATATAATTTTAACGTTTTAGTTCCTTGTTTCACTTAAGGTGAGTTTCTGATGATAACATCTCTGTTTACTGGAAATTTTTGTTTTAATTGGGATATTCACATGACCTTAAATGATGCCCAAAGGAACTTTTCTTACATATCAGGAAAAACCATTCGGAAGGAGTTATTCGAAGTTTTCTTAAAAAAGGGAAGAAAACAGTGCGGAAGGAAACCATCAAAAGATAATAAAAAATTAACAAAAAGGCAAATTAGTAAAATAAAATAAGAAGCAACCCGCACTAAATTTAATGCTACACAAATAAAAAATAAACTTGACCACCATGTCACTTTCAAACTTGTTGCAGATATATTGCGAACAGATGGTAACATAAAATTGAAGAAACGAAAATGTTAAAACAGCATCATAAGGAAAATCGTTTAAAATTTGCGCGCAAATGCATGAAATAATGAATGGAAAAAAGTATTTTTTTTATGAAAAGAAATTCAGTTTGGACGGTCCCGATTCATATTCTTGCTATTGGCATAATTGAGGTCGAATGAAATTCGTATAACGAAACGCAATTTCGGCAGAGGCAGTGTTATGGTTTGGGTAGCGTTTTCCGCTATAGGAAAATCAAAGATATATTTTGTTTCAACTAAAATAAACAGTGCAATTTATAATGAACTGTTTGAAGATGCTCTTCTCTCATTTATGGATGAAAACTGAAGGTTGCATATTCCAATAGGATAACGGTGCAATCCATGCTTCGAACCAATCTAAATCGTGATTTAATGAACATAGTACTTCACTATTCCGGATTTAAATTCAATGGAGAATCTGTGGGGGTACTTGATCCGTAAAGTTTACGCAAGAATGAAACCATAATGACAATAACGGAGTTAAAACTAAAAATTAAGTAAGCCTGGGAAGAAATTGATAGTGATTTTCTTAAAAAATTAGTCGAATCAATGCCAGACTGAATTTTTGAAGTTACGCAAAACAAAGGTTCATTAACACATTATTAGTAATGCTAAATTGGTTCATTAATTTAAGTGAGTACATAGGAAAATGGTATAAAAATGGTATTAAACTAGTAAAATTATAATGAAAAAAATTTAATGTACATTTTAAGTTTTTTGTCATAAATTTTTTAAGTGATCAATAAATAATTTAAAAAATTATTTTTTAGTCCCATTTTTGGTAAGTTGATTAAAAAAATTGATGTGCGTTTATAGGTATATGCACCAGTGTAGACTTAAAATAAAATTTGTTAATTACTGATAATGCGAAAATACCTTTAATATTTGAAAAATCTATACAATCATACCCTGAAAGTGATATTTCATATTTTGATAATATAATTGCAGACATTCATTTTAATGAACCGCGATTAGAGTATTTAAATGACAAATTAGGGACGGAAAATTTTAATAATGAGGAGATAATAGAGTTAACAAAATAAATTAAAGAGTTTAAGTCGGTCTTTTATATTGAGGGTGAGAATCTATCGTCTGTTGGCAAATACAAACATAAGATCTCATCAAAATTTTTTTGAAGTAGTTCAAAATGATGTAATATTTTTATAATTTCCTTAGAACTTATGTATTCAAATGCATTCATAATTTCTTTCTTAAACCTTATAAATTTATCATGAAATCAATGTTCAATGCTCTAGTTTTGGAATTGCTGTATTTGACTTTAACTCGATCGTATTTGTAAATTATTTAAGATTATGGATTTTTTATACTTAAAAATAAACTTAAAAAATTTGTGCTATTTATTTGTTTATAATTTTTTTGATAAAATCTGCAGTTTAATTTGTGTCCGAAATAATCTTTCGATATATAAATGTGCATATATGTATGCTCACCAATAAAAAAAAAAAACGTAGTCGAAACATCAAACTTTCATTGAATTTAGTCACATTTTAATGACGAGTTGTTTTTCTAAAGTTAAATGCATGTTTCGCTTAAAAGTTAACCAGTGCATTATCATGTGAACTCATGCATTTGCTACTTCTTTTGCCTGTCTTTTTTGCTTGGCTTTAAAATAAATTATCCTATGAATACTTAGCAAAAATAAATTTAAGTGGTTCAAAGTGGTTGTCATTTTCAGGAATTCTAAATCAATAGTACAATCAAATTCATTCTTAATGCCTTTTTAAATTCGAAATTATTCGTCATTATGGAAGTGATTAAAATGAACTATCAAAAATATTATTTAACTATGATCTAAATGTTTTTATGTTCACTTATTTCACATTTTTTAAAATAAATAATAAATATAATTCTTATTTAAATAATAAATTAGTTTTTTAGTTCCATGAAAATATTGCTTTCGAAAACAAAAAAAAAAAAAGTTTATTTTAATACAATTTTTTATTTATATTTGGAAATTATTTAAATCAGCTCTCAAAAAAGTTATTCCTTTTACTAATAAAAAATATTACATCCATACAAATGTCCGCCAGGAATAGAGTTTAAACACTCAAAAATGCCTTAAAATAAGAATATTATTCTGTATTTGTATATTTTATTTTACAATTAGTAAAATTGGTCCCCTTCCCGAAATTTTAAACAATGGTCTAGGTCAAGACCGTCTATATAATACCTCGTTTTTGTATAAGCAAGCAGTAGTTGTTGAATGTATATACATACACACACTCATTTTTTATACATGTTTAAATGATTTTTAGTTGGAAATAGAAGCATTGCAGTGATTCAATGTTGTCGTTATTTTTTGCATAAGCATGTATTTACATCAGGCACCGGCGCCAATAGCACTTCGCATTTTCATATACGCAACACGAAGGTTAACGAAGCTAAAAAAGTGAGAGCGAATCATTCAGTTTCGTTCTAGCTTTCAACAGATTGATGTCGCATAGTTAAGCAAAAACAAAACACATAATAAACAAAGAGTGTAAGAAAAAATTATTATTATTATTATTTTTTTTTTTGTAAACTGTATATAACAGCACATTCCCAACAAAGAGCGTAAACAAACCAAATACACTAAAACATTAAAATTTTTACGTCCTCTCTTCCCACCAAACACAGAGTCATCAAACGTTTGAAAATTATGGGTTTTTCATTTGATATCAAAGATTAATTCAAACCTTAATTCAAATCTGCATCAATTTTGGAGAAAAAATCTTTTGGTTGAGAATTAATTTCAAATCATTATCAAATTTTAAATCAAATCTTTAGTTTGCATGGTTTGTGATTATCGCTGATCTACATACAAACATATGTATATAAATGTAGTAGTCATCAGAAGCTATCAGTGTTGTTGTTTTTTGAAGGAATCAACGGTTGTTATGTTAGTTTAATTTTGTGTTTACATTTTTGTAGTTTGGAAAAAATTTAGATTATTTTTGTAATTTTGTTAAAAATTAAAGTCGTAAATTCTATTATTTGTCGATAAGGTGATGAAGGGTTTAAAAGATTCGGAACAGCCGAATATAGTGCTCTAACTTGCTTAAGTTTATTTTTAATTTAAGTACACAAAACTCATAATCTTAAATAATTTACAAGTACAATAGAGTTAATGATAAATGTTAATGTCTTAATGTTTTCATGAGTTCACAAGTAATAAATTTATTAGGTTTAAGGAAGAAATTAGGATTAAAATAACTATGTTCTAAAGAATCATGAAAATATTACATCCCTTTGAACTATTTCAAAAAATTTTTGCTGGGTATAAAAACAAATGAAAAACCAATTTTCTTTATTTTTCTATTAAGCGTATTTGGTTTAACATCTTTTTCCAATATAAATAAATAATTTTCCAAAATAAAAAAAAAATTATTAAAATAAACTTATTTTTCGTTCTCGAAAGCAATATTTTCATGGGACTAAATAACTAATTTATTATTTAAATAAAAATTATATTTATTATTTATTTTAAAAAATCAATTTCAATATGCTTCGTTAGACATCGTTAGATCGATCAAAAAGTGATTCTGAGATGATTGGTATACTTAAGGTGTTGAATGATTTATTCTGTACGTTACAAACATCAGCACAAACGAATAATACCCCAACCACCTATGGTGGTGTAAGGTATAAAACAACAATAACAACACTAATAGCTATTACTGCACACAGTGGTCCCAAATGAATTTTTTAGATGTAATTTTGTAACTTTAGAAATACTGGATGTATTTGAATGAAATTTCACATGGCCCATCCTGAGGTGTATTCCAATTGAGTTGGAGGAGCACAGGTTCTTAGCGGGTCTGGGGGACAAGGGGTCAACCTCCAAAGTTAGTCACCTCGTGTATGAAAATTTTTTTAAAAATTTCTAAAATTTTATTTCATTATGATTATGATGATATGATTTCATTGAAAAAAATCTACACGTAGATAGTCGTTATAATTCTTTATAAATAATACGCATGCGTACATACATACATACATACATAGTGCGTACACCTCAGACGAGTTTAAGTTATAAAACAAATGATTACAAATCTAGCATTGTTAAATGTGCGAATTGTAAAGGCCCTCATAAAGCCATATCTCCCGAATGTCCTAGTAGAACCACATACTTAGGAATTAAGCAGCGTGTCAAACCCAAGAGAACTATCAGATCTGGGTATAAAAATTCTACTAATATTAGTGCAGAATATTATACTCTTTATACCCTTTTTCCAAACACTCTACACCAAAGAACAACCCCACGTGTTAGTAATTGGGGAAATAACCAATCAAAAATCCAAAATTATAATGAGAATTTGTTCTCTCTTGAGGAACTCAAAACTCTTACTGTTGAGTTAATATCTAATTTAAGCAAGTGTAAGTCGCGTTGCCTACCGATTTGATGTCATAACAAACTTAGCATTTAAATTTCTTTCTCGATGAACAACGATGTACTGAAAATGGCTCTGTGGAATGCTCATGGTATTCGATTTAAAAAAGACGTCAGCATGGTAGAGGTGGTGGAGTTGCCATACTTATTAAAAAATATAAAACATGAGTTATTGCCATTAAAAACATCAAGAAGATTGAGCATATATTAGTTAAGATTCTGCTTCCAAATGACTGTATATTTATACTCTTGCTACTTTCCGGGAGGCTCTCGTATTAACACAAATCGTAAAAACCAATTTATTTCAGACCTTCGTATGCTGGTAAATCCTAATAACAAATATATTTTAGCAGGTGATTTTAATAGCAGAAATCGATTCTGGGGTTGCTAAACTAACAATAGTTGGGGCAACAAACTTTACAAGAAAATTCAAACAAATCAACTGGAAATAGTGTATCCTTAAGAAAGTGCATATATTCCAACCGATCCGAGGAGACGGCCTTCAACGTTAGACTTTTTCATAACAAATATATCTGAAATATTATCATCAGTAAAAGTATTAAATGATTTAAGTTCTGATCATCTTCCAGTCGTAGGGAAAATAAACATACGATTCAGTCTATCTGAAAATAAAACATACAATTTTAATTAGGCAAAATGGTCCAAATCCTCCCAATACGTAAATAGAAATATTCCACAAATTGATGGAATAATATTATTATTAAATAATACCATTAAAGCAGCAATTGAATGTAGTGTCCCAAAAAGAAACGAAAATTTTTAATACAATTTAGAAATATATATAGAAGAAATTGGAAACGGTACAGGGATATAAACGACCTCCAGCAAATGAAAATCCTCAATAAACGTATATTTGATGAGATGTTTAAATATAGAAATAATTCATGGAATTATACTTTATCAAAGTTGGATAAATCTTCTTCATCTTTGTGGAACATTACCAAAATATTGAAAAGAAAACACAGAAATATTCCTATATTGAAAGATAAAACTTGTTGTCCACCGCAAAAAAATGCAATATTTTAACCAAAACTACTATTCAGAAGTAAATTCTGTCATTGAGAGTATGAGGCACATCGAAATAAATAATATAGTCCAATATTATTATATTTCTGCTGAAACTACGTAAAGTTTAATTAAAAAGCTGAAAAACAAAAAAATTCCTGATTTGGATGAAATCAATGACAAATGTTTAAAAAACTTGCACAAAAGTGGAATCAGATATATAAACAACATATATAATGGCTGCCTAAAACTATGTTACTTTCCAGCGGAATGGAAAAAGTCAAAAATAATTGCAAGTCCAAAACCGAATAAGCCTTCTGATTCCCCTAAATCTTACAGACCTATTAGTCTTTTATCAGCGCTTAGTAAAATTTTGGAAAAAAATATTGAAAGAAAAAATTATAAATTGTGTTGATAGAAATTAAATATTTCCTCCAAATCAATTTGGATTCAGAAGAGAACATAACACCTCTCAACCACTTTTTAAGATAAGAAAGTTGGTTAAAAATAATTTTCATATCGGAAAATCAACGGATATGGTCCTTCTCGATAACAAATCTGCATTTGATTCCGTCTGGCATAACGGGCTTTTATTTAAGTTAAAACTTTTTCATTTTCCAATAGAAATAAATAAAATTATAGAAAGCTTCTTAAAAAATATATCGTTTAGCGTCTATATTGGTAAAACAAAATCTCGTGAAAATAATATAAATGCTATATGCCCTCAAGGGTCGTGCTTATCACCAGTTTTATATAATATTTATACCGCTGCTTTACCTAGATGCATAACTTAAATTTTTGCTGAATATAACACAAAATTAAGCTCAGATTTATATTTCGTCAATATAATTAAAAACTTGGAGTCTGCTTTGGTTGAACTAAATATTTTACTAAATGGAAAATTCTAATAAACACAGAAAAAACAAATGCCATCTTTTGTCTACATCTGCAAATTACAACGACTTCACACACTTGCTAATTTTCACACTGTTAACGTTAAACAAGTTCATCGATAATTTTGCTAAGAGATGTCAATACTCTCACCATCACCACATCAATGAGTTATTCTCTATATAAATTTTACCTCCTTACCCTAGTTTTTAGTCTTTAGTATATAAGAATTGCTTTAAAAATGGTTTGTACTTAATACTTTCCTCCAAACTAAATAATATTAAATCAAATAAAAAAATGTTATCTCCAAAATAAAATGTTAAAGTAGAAAAGGAAATATAGTTGGCTAATCTCTTTAAACAAAAATAAAAAGCAAAAAACAAAAAACATAGTCAACGCTGTAAACCTTTTAATATTAAAAATATACAAATAAAATTAAATTGAATTGAATAATTATCATTTTTAATATTTAAATATTATTATATTACATTTGTTGAATTTAATTTTTTCTTATTGGAAAAAAACATGGAATATCGTCAATGACTGAAACATAAAACTACCAGCAACGGGACAGCTTGCCTCCAATTGAGAAAAAAAAACATAACGGCAGCGAGACCGCAAGATGATTTGTTTAATATATATTTTTTAAATAATTTCCATTTTCTCATTGTTTATTTTCTTTTTCTTTTTTATTTTATTTATATATTCAATATCAATATAAAGAAAGCCTTCATGACCTATAATACATGTATTGTTAGAAAATCATCAAATTTTTATAATATATATTTTTCATAATCGATGGCAATCTTCTTGAAAAAAAAAAAAAAAAAAACAGAATTCGTCAAGAAAACACAATAAATTTTATTCGAATGGCTTGCCGTCAAAGGCAATGAAAAGTCAAATTTGTATGGAACATCCGTTGACGTCGTTAGTTGTGTTTCATCACTGATGAAAATAAAAAAATTATGATGAATTTTTATTATTTTTTGAACACAAAAGATTGTTTTTCGATTGAAATAAAAAGTTGATTTTTTAGTTTTAAAATCCTGTCTCTGTTAGAAATACTTATTTTGTACTGAATTGAACTATACATACCTGGTAATAAAACTGGTTGTTGAAGCATTGCTGTCGCAGCAGCTGTAGGACCACCATGGAACATAGGATTTCTTAAAGTTATCATTTTTGGTTGTCCACCACCACCGGTACTGTTTTCTGATTGATTTAAATTTCCCCCATTCGCCATGGGACACGAAGACACATTATTGGCCTTAGATTTGTTACGTCTTTTCTTATTTTTAGACTGTTTGCTATTACAATTACCAGCAACATTTGTTTGGGTCATAGTATTATTGTTGTGATTCGAAGTTTTGGGAGGAATAGCTTCAACCATTATTATACCACTTTGTGGATCTATGCCTGCGGTGGCAGCATTAATGTAAGGCGAACCATAATAACTGGTCATGGGATTAACAACTGGCGGCGCAATAATGGTGGCGCCAGACGAAGAATGATGGAATGTTTGCTGATTTTGTTGTTGAAGATGATGAGGATGCTGTTGCTGCTGCAGAGGTTTTGCCAATTTTTTAATCGATTCCGATTTTTGTCGCAGTTGCTCACTCTTAATTGGATCAACTTTTGTTAGTGTGATGCCAGGCGGCAGAGACAGGTTTTCTACTTGAACGCCACGATTTAATTGATCCATAATACTGACATTTGCAGAATTGATATGTTGCTGACGTTGCTGAGCTGTCGCTGCGGTACTAGTTGATTGAACTTGATGCCCACTTAAACGCAAAGCTTGCAATTGTTCGGACAAAGTTTGATACGAGCGATTTTGGGATGCATTATTACTATTACTGCTACTTGCAGTTTGCTGGGTGTGAGAGGACGAGGAAGATGTTATATTGACTTCGTTAGCATTAAAGTAGCCCATATGATTAGGTATTCCTGATGAACAACAATTCTGATGATTATGATGCATATTTGAAGAGTGTTTTTGTGATTTTTGTTGATATTTCTTATTACGTTGGGATCTTTTGTTGTTTGATTGAGTTTTATTTTCCATATTGCCACATGTCGATGAGGACTGTTGGCTATTTTGATGATGATGTTGATAATTATGTTGGTTTTGCTCAATATTGTTTTGATGGGAATTTGTATTTCGATTATTATTATTATTACGATTATTGTTACAGTTATTTCGAGAACTTGTAGTGCTTTGTTGGCTGCTACGTGCGTTGGATGAAGTGTTTGACTGTTTATTATTGGTTTTAGTTTGAGAATTAAAACTATTAGCGTTTGTTTGGCGACTATCATTTTTCGTTTTACGACTATTAGTACTATTTGTATTTTGTTGACGCGTTTTATTTTCTTCCTCCTGTAATCTTTGCTGTACTCTAGGTGGAACATTATTAACTTTTGAAGCTGTATGCTGTTCTATTTTTTCATCATGCTGTTGATTTTTTAAGCTTTTACTATTTTTAGATTTAGTTGTTAAATTTTTATTTCCTGTTGGTAAAGATGTGGCCGTCTGTTGATGTTTTTTGTTTTCTTTAATTTCTGTTTCAATTTTCTTTCTTTGAGTTTGTGTGGTGGTTTTTAGATTGACCGTCTGTTCTTCATGTTTTGATTTTTGTTCATTCTTTTGCATTGAAGTTTTCTTTTCGGCCACAGATCTTTTGCTGTTCGTTTTTGCTTCAATTTCGTTTTCATTATTTTCATCGTCTTCAGCTGAAGACCATTCGGTTTCCGAATCTTGCATGTGTAACGACTTAAACGGGTTGTTATCAAATTGACCATTGTCCACTAATTTGGGACGGCGTTTTTTATGCTCCTTGACTGGACGAGGTTCGGGATTTGTAACATCTCTCTCTTCAGCTTCGGTATCAGAACTGGGTGGTGTAATTGGTTTTTGAGCTGGTTTTAATTTCTGCGGCAAGTTTTTTTGCTTATTTTGGAAAGGCTTTGTTTTACCGGATTGTGTTTGTTGTTTTTGTGTTTTAGAAGAAGAAGAAGGAGGAGGAACCGGCGGTGATGATTTTCTGTCTTCTTTAGTTTTTTCCAATCTTTGAGGACCTTCATCCTCAGCATCTGAAGATGTTGTTGAAGGAGTGGGTGGTATTCTTGTTGGCTTTTTGTTTTGTTTTTGTTGCTTCAATTGGCAAGTCTTTGTTTTAGTTTTATTATAAGTGTTAGATTTTTGAGTGGAACTACTGAGTTTTTGTTCTTTTGTCGTTTTATTTTTGTTTTTTGATGACCCCTTTGAATCCAATGGCTTTAAACTACTAACAGAATTGTCTCTTGTATTCATCTGTGAACTTGTTGAATTGTTTGATGATGTAGAAGTTGCAGCTGAACAGGAAGTTGTTGTGGAATCAGAACGTTTTTGTTTGGCTGAATTTTTGATGGCCATCATTTGTGGCAACTTGGGTGATTCATTGTTTTCGTTTGTGGAATCTGATGTCGTTGAATTGGAATTGGATAGTTTATGTTTGTTTTTGTTTTTACTATTGTTATTACTGTTGCTTGATGATTCTTTGTTAGTTGCGGTAGATGAAGGACAACAGGATGATTTCGATTGTTGTTGAGTTTGTAAATTCTTATTTTTCTTCTTTGGCTGCTGTTTTTGTTGTAGCTGCTGCAATTGTTGAATTTCTAATTCCTTTTGCTCTTTTAATTCTCTCAATCTTTGCTGTTTTTCCTCTATACGCTTACGATTGTCTTCTTCCGCAGCTTCTTTTTCAGCTTGCAGTTTAGCCAAACGCTTTCTTTCCTTTTTCATTTGGGTCTTTGAAAGCTTTGGTGGAGGAGGAGGTGGTATAGACAGTAAATGTTCCGTAGTCAATTTTGTGACATGGGTTTCGGTTTGTGGTGCCGATGTTGATGTCGGTGGTGGGGGTTGGGAATGTTTCACAGCTGGCAGTTGTGGTATGGTTATGGGTGGAGCTGTGCCTGTTTGAATTAGTTGGCCATTTATAAAGGTATACAATAATTTGTCTTTATCTGGTGATGGACCTTTAGCCGTAACCGTTACTTGAGGTTCTGGAACATTCGGCAAATTAACTCGCCTGATAGTTACTATGCGTTTGGAGGGATCTGTGGTATTATTGCTGGCTACATTTGCCGCCATAGCTGCTACAACATCAGGTGCCAGTGACTGTATTTTTTGTTGTTGTTGAATTGAAGCAACAGCTGTTGTCGGTGGTGGAGCATAACACATTGGAGTAGCACGCATTAAACCAAAAGGTGCGGGCGCTGCTGGTGTAGGGAAGCCAAGATTGAATGGAAAGTGATTAGCATGGGCATACGGCATGCTATATGATTCTGGTACCATATTTAGATTGTTAGAAGTTGCCATAGCAAACGGAGAGGTTGTAGATGTAGTTGCACTCAAGGGATTAGCATCTTTTGTAGTGTGATGTAGTAAATTTCGAACTTTAATGGTTTTATCACTTTCCTTTGAGATATCTTTGCCCTCTAACTCTCGCATCTTTTCCATTTGTTGTTCTTTAGTGGGTAAGTAAGGAAATTTAAATTCAGTATTAGTTTGTTTAACCGTTGCTATTAGTTCTAATATGGCAGTTTCAACTTTAGCTTTGGCACGTTGTAAATTCTTTATATTATTTTCCAAATCATTAATTTTCTTTTTGTCCCGCTTTTTGTTGGCTTTTAATGACTTAAGATTTAGTTTTTCACTAAATTCTTTGAAATAAATATTATGGAACTGTGCTCTTAGATCTTGAAGTTCGGCTATGCGTTTTTCCTCTTCTTTGCGTTGCTTCTGTTTGGCTTTCTTGGCAGCTTTTTTGGGATTCAGTGTTTGTGGTTGCGACTTCTTTTTGCCAGCACCAGCACTAGGACCTTCAATAAAACTGAGAGTCTCTTTAATCCACTTTTGTTTTGCATGTTCTTTGGAAAAATTATCGATTATTTCACAAATTTCACTGACGAAATCCAAATTATTGGCGGCCTTTGATGACGAAATTGATGTGGTATTTACATTTGTTGAACTATTATTATCTTTGCTCTTTGTACCCTGGCTGGAGGTTGAAGCATCACGCGTGGAGTTGTTGCTTAAACTTGATTTCTTATTTGGTGGTTCTAGTGATGAGGATGATTGCTGAAGTGACGATTGTTTGTTGTCATTTGATTGTTGTTGTAGTGGCGGTGGTGGTGGTGGAGGTGGTTGAAGTTGCTGTTGTTGGATTTGTTGATGATTGTGTTGAAGCTTTTTGTTGTTACTACTATTATTATTGTTATTATTTTTCGTTTCAACGTTTGGATTTGTTTTTAAATGTTGCAAGCATTCACATAGATTATGTAGGTTGTCATTACGTTTAGCTTCTGTATAAATATGATCGAATGTGGCAACAAAATCATGGATATCCCAAAAATCTGGCTGTGGCAAATACTGTTGAAAGAGCTTTAGCTCTTCAGAATTCAAAACAGTTTCCATTTGATTTTGTGCTTCAGCACAAGCTGTTGTTGCTGCTACTGCAGTCGTAGTCGAGGCCGATGGTGTAGACGAAGGTTCTGATATTTGCAAAGGTTTCGTGGTATTTTTTCTCGCATTCACAATTTGAGACAACTTTTTGCGCAATCTATCCCTAGTTTCATTCATACGAACATGATTACAATCCTTAAATAAAGACAAAAAAATGTAAACATTTTTAATATACATTAAAAAAAAAGCAAACCTTTTTCAAACGTTTTTTGATCGAATGATTTTCTTTGCAATGATCTCCTCCTATATCTGAATGATCAAAACAACCTAAAGTTTATATAGAAATCATTTCAATATAAATTGATAACTCTGCAATAATTAATATTTAATAGCATACATTTTTTAGATTTTTCCTTGCAAGATTTTTTAGGCTGTGCCTCTACCGTTTCAGAAGAAGTTAAATCTGAGGATTGGGGCTGCACTTCATCTTCAGTTGGAGTCATGACTGGCGGTGGTATATTATCACATTGAGAAGGAATACTTAAAAACATACATGAAAAATTAAAAGAAAAATTAAAAAATGTTCATATTTTAGAAACTTACTCTTGGTTATCGTTTATTTTCAAAATATCATTTAATTTCTTTTGCATTTCAGCACTATTAACATTAACGCCAACAACTTCATAACTAAAAAGAAAGTAAAAAATGTGTATAACATAATAGAATAAGAAAAAAATCAACACCGAAATGTTTCATTTTTTTACATACTTGGATTCAACATCGTTATTGTATGGTGATAAACTAAAATTGAAAAAAAATTTATAAGGAAACTCTATATAATCAACTATTAGTTATTTTATTGCTTACCTTTTGACTTTATCGAGAAATTTCAAAAACTTTGTATCATCCTTATTGCCGATTATTTTGTCTAAATTTACTTTTATATCATTATTTGACAATTCTAAAACGTTTAAATACGAAGATTTACACTTTGAATTCTCTTGATCCCCATTGCCTTCTGTATTGCCATCTTTATTATCAGCACAAGAATCATCATCGTCATCATTGTAATCAATAAAATATATGGCATATATGGAGATTATAAAAATCCAATAAATTTTTACAACTAAATCGTGTACATCAATTAAATCTAGTCCATTATTAGAAGCAACTAATTTACGATTATACAACGTTATGTTGGGTAAAATTGAACGCAATTCTTCTCGACTCATCGACATGGGCTGATAATAGTGCACCAGATCCTGCGAGAGTGACGGAGATATTTTATTGTTTAAAATCTTAAGCGCCAAAAGACATGAAGGCAATTTGCATTCGTGACAAAAATATTCTTCTTTAATTGTTGCATATGGATAACGTTTACGATCTGAAAATATAAATAAAGTTTTTGTTTTTTATATACAATTATCTTTTATTTATTTTATTTTATTCTTTGTAATACAAAAATCCATCTCAAAACAATATAAATTATATATACTTATATTACAAATCTCTACAACTGAATTAAATTAAACACATTTTCATATCCAGGGCTTATATTCAAAAAGGGCTATCTGCAAAACCCCAATTGTTTAGGAGACCATCAAAACTGTTTTTCTTAATATCCCAAGCAAAAATAATGAAAGTCAATCTTTACAAACATCTAAATCACTTCAAAAGTAACCAATGAATATTTTAAACTCTTCGTTATAAAAATTACGGTATTAAATTACTTCTTTGATAAAGTTTTTTTTCTTGATTTTTAATACTTTTTAAACATTTGTTCAGAACAAAATCAAAGAAACAGAGGACGCTTAGATAAATATTAAAAAAATTATTAATTTTTAATTATCTAAGATGGTAATTATTTCTTTTCTTTTAGTTAAATAAAAATTTAATTATAACACTTGTCGGCAAAAACAACAAATTTTTTTGTCCTTATTTAAACAAAAATAGGTGAACTAGATGCAATTTGACGTGCTGAACACAAATCTGCTTTCAGTTTTTTCTATCTATCTTGATTTTCTATTTACATGTCTAATATTTCTCCATTAATAAGGCAATTACAAGAATATATTTCACCATAACTCAAGAATCGTTTGTACGATTTAGATAAATGAAACATCAAAAGATGCTGGCAAAGTTATCAAGATCTTAAGAAAAAAAACTGCATTTTTTTTTTGCTCTGAATAAATCAGGATTTGTGTATCAATTTTGGTGATACATGGCTTATTTTATTCATAGTATTACCAATTTTATGATAAAGGATTAAAAAATAAATGTTTTTGTCGTTTTCATTTCTTAAAAAGAACTTTTAAGAAAAAAATTCTTAAATTTTGCATGAAAAATTTTTTCCGACAATAACTTCTAAATAACTCCGATAAAAAATAACGTAAAGGCAACTTGAAGACAATCCACATCTTTTGGTGTTTGGTGTTATCTAAATCGAACAATCCGTTCTCGAGTTATAGTAAATCGCCCTTAACATGACATGAGTATATTTTACTATACAGAAATAGTCCACCTAATTTCTGCTTAAGGGAGTAGTGTAATTATTCACTAGTATCTTTAATAACAAACATAATTATCTTTTGAGTCTGGATTTTCTTTACTTTGTAGGAGTTGTTTTTCCTCACATCTTAAGTACAAAGTTATAATACTAGTTAGTTTGGTGATTAGCAGAACTATAGGTAGGTTGAATATTGCTGTTTTATATACAAAGATTTTATTGAAAGTGAAAAGTTTTGAAAAAAAAAAAAAAAAAAAAAAAATGCTTTTGATTACTACAATTTCTCATAATTTCTCTATATTCGGCTGGAACGAAACTTTTATACCCTTCACAAAATTTATTTAATATTGCATAAATATACAAATTCAGAATATAAATTCATTAAAATTTTATTTCTATTACATTTTTGTTGAATTTACAAATATCGTGAACTTGTAAACAAAAAACTTTATAAAACATTTTTTCTAAAAAAAAAAAAAAAAACACACAATTAAAGAAATCAAAGAATGGATTCATATTCTTGGCATCTCTTATCAAAATGTTTACTTTAATATGAAATTATACTTAATATTTCTAAATAGACGTTGACCATATGACTTAGGGAGATCGCTCAAACTATCTGTATTGAAGAGCCAATTAAAGAAGAGATCTACAAAATATTAATTTTTTTGCAGTTTTTCGAAACAGATACTTAGGAATTAACTATTTTAAACTTTGAGTTTATGAACTCGAGCCTTAATAAAAACTATTACATAATTTTGTTTAAGGATTAGAAAAACTTGTTAGTTGTAAAATTGAAAATTATTAAATAGTTTTTGTCAAAAATGTATATTTCTCTTCTACTAAAAGTAAAATAATTTTCTTCTAAACTCCATCCTAAAAAAAATCAGAGCTGATCTTGGCTATAAGACAAATCCAATTTACCTAATTATATACGAGGTCGGATCAATATTTCCGTGACTTTTCGAACTCCCCTCGTAGTTAATAGACTACTTCCTATTTCCAAACCTAAAGAAATGGCTCGGTGGAAAGAGATTCAGCTCCAACGATGAAATTATTGATCAAACAAATGCCTATTTTAAGGACCTCGAAAAATCCTATTTTTTGGGAGGAATACAAAAACTGGAGAAACGTTGGACTAAGTGTATTGAGTTAAAAGGAGATTATGTTGAAAAATAAATTTTTGTTTTTCAAAAAAACTGTGTTTCATTCAAAAAGTCACGGAGTTATTGATCCGCCCTCGTATATTTTAAAAACCTAAAACACAATTAAGAAATAACATCCCACATACTAAGATTTACTTCTTAAACGTATTTTTTTTTTTTTCATAATTAAACAGAAAAAATGGGATTCTGCCAGGATACAAACCATTGCTTTAAAATTTGTGATCTAAAACACTTTCTCTAGGAATTTCATAGGAATTTCGTTTCAGAACAATGCTATATATTCTTCATATATGTGAATAGTATAAAATCAATTTACAACACTTTATGTTAAATATATTTCAAATTCAACAATGTTGAAAAATATCTTTTTTATTTTTTATTCAGTTTTGGTGTGTGCCAAATGGTAACAAAGTTCAATGCCAAAGAAGACAAAGAATGGAAAGAAGCTCTGTTTCGTACACAAACAACATTTCTCTCTCCTCACATACATGATCTGTGTGAATTCAACACACTTGTGAAAGAGAAAAAGAACGCAAAATATACAAAACTTTCTTTTAAAATTTATGGAAAATTATACTCACAACACATTTTTTCTCTAGTACACAATATTTTTATTATTTTTTCACGCTCATTTATTACATTATAACTCTCGTAACATGAACATTTTCCACAAACCGAAAAAAACTTTTTTTTTATTTTTGATAATCTTTTTCCGTATATTGAGATTTAAATTGAATGAATAAAGTTGCTACTTTTAGTATTAAATAAAACAGAATTTAAAATAATTATAAATTATTTTCATATTCATAAATATATTCATAAATTTCGACAAATTTGTTAACAAAACTTCACAAAACATTCTTTTACTATTGTATGTAATTAAAAGAGAATGAAACAAAGTTTTATACTTATAATTTGTATATTCTTTAATTAAGAGAAGGTACATACAGTACTCTTGCACATATATATTTTTCCTTGTTAATATTTTAAATCTTTGTAGAAATTTACACGAAGAAGTATACGACCACTAATATTTTGAAAGAAGTCAAATAAAAGAGAATTTATTAAGAGAAATATTTTTTAATCTCTACAAAAAATATACTTTTCTCATCGGTTAAAATTTTAGAAATAATTAAATATTAAAAGTTGTTATACATTTGTCAAATTAAAAATATATATTATTTATTAAAAAATTATCGAAAACATTTTCCATAACATATACATAAATACTCTCTTAAACTCCTAAACGATCATTCATTTATATAAAATTACGTAAAAGTTAAAAAAAAGAAAAAAAAAGAACTTAAATTATTTAACTCTTACAAAACAGATTTTTACATTTATTTTTTGAAATTCTATTACTATATATAGAATAACCCAGCGAACAATTCTCTTTAATTTTACAACTATAGGAAAGTTCGAAATATTTTTTTCCCTTTGCAAGTCAAGTCATCGGTTTAAACGGGTCTGTGACAGCTACATCCAATCAAATATGTTTGGATGTAGCTGTCACAGACAAACAGTTCTCTATGAACGCATTTATTGTCGGAAAACAAACCGGTCAACTACCATACCATTCGTTCTTCTCCTCTCTTATAGTTGGCAGATTTTGGCAGTAAAAGGTGAATACAAAATTGACATATTGTTAGGTGGTGATATATATCCCCATGTTCTTCGTGATAGTTTTAATGGGAGAAGGATGCAAATTAGGTCGCTGAGCATACCGTTTTTGGGTGGATTGTGACAGGCCATGTCGTTTCTTCAAATCAGTCTTAAACGGTTTCTTCATTTTACAATGAAGTTGATCGCAAACACTAACTGACTCGTTTTTGGAAACTCAGAAAGCTCGTCGTCACATTTATTGTGAAGATTTATACCAAGACAACTTATCGAAATAAAGAAGGCAGGTTCGTTGTCTCGCTTCCGTTTAGGAAAGAATTTCCGGTTAGTTTGAATTTAAGTAAATCGCGTAATTTTGCTATTGCATAATATCTTCGCAGTGAAGCACGTTTGTTAAATCAAAAGCTAACTATGATCAAGTCATAAGGGAATATTTAATATAAGTTTCGGAGATTCTAAGGCACTAAATGTATGTTAATGATGTGCTTTTTGGTTCCCATGATTTAAATAAGGCAACTCAAGCTCGTAAAGACCTTATTGAAGTTTTAAACTCAGCTGGATTTACCCCCGAATGCCTCTTAGATTCAACATTTCTAAAGCTGTCCTATTCTAGTATTTCAAAAACATTAGGTTTAAGATGGAATGCTGGAAAAGTTTTTTTATTTCAAACCCCTTAAATTTCCCATTGAAAATGTGTTCACTAAAAGAGCTGTTTTATCCGACATTGCAAAAGTTTTTGATCCCGCCGGTTGGCTAGCCCCCAAGACAATAGTTGCTAAAATGGTCATGCAACAAATATGGAAGGATTGAACCGACTCGGACGAAATCATTTCTCCCTTAACTTTGAGACAATGGAAAATATTTCTTGAAGATTACCCAAACATTAAAGAAATTAAAATCGTACGATATATCAACTATGATCCCTCTAATTCCATCGAATTGCACGTCTTCTGCGATGCTTCGGAAACAGCATATGCTGCTAAATTGTATTGTATGCGGACGGACTCCGCTATCGTACTTTCATGGCTTCAGAAGTCTCTAGACCAATGGGACACGTTTGCTGCAAATCGTGTCTCGTTGATAGTTGACGAATTAGAAAAGGATGTTTGGTTTCACGTGGACTCGAAAGATAACGCCGCTAATCTAACTACTCGTGGAATCACAGCTAGAGAATTATCATCTACCTCTTTGTGATGGAATGGCCCTCCATGGCTAAAACTACTCCACTCATCATGGCCTTCTAACCCTACTACATCGTGCGAGCTATGCGAGTACTTTGCTACGTTTTTCGATTTTATCATCATATATATCTTCGCTATAATTTTCGTTTTCAAACAAAAGATCTAAAACATTTTTTTTACGTTTGCAACGAAAAAGTGATCTTATGTCACTAAACCCTTTCATAAACCCAGAAGGATTCAAAAGAATAAATGGTAGACTCTCTCAATCACCAATACTTCGATATAATAAGCGATTTCCTAAAATTTTGCCCTTGAAATGATTCATGATCAAAACTCACTTCTATTACGCTTAATGAGACTCGAATTTTGGGTCCCACGCTTGAAAAATTTGACAAAGTTTATTGTTCGTAATCGCAAGGACAAGTATATGCGAAGTAAAAAATTATGAGTTCCCTCCCCTCCTGAAACGACTGCCCTATCACACACATTTTTTAATACAGGTTTAGATATTGCTGGTCCCTTTGACATAAAGTCTAATGTTTTTATTGGTATTGCAACGAAGGCTATACATTTGGAAATAACTAGCGAAATTTCTCGTCGTTTATGACAATATTCTCACGTTTCTTTTCGCATCAAGCCATTACACGCATTATACTGCGATAACGGTACTGCATTCGTTGGAGCAGCTAATGTTCTTGGTAGAGACCAAACCAAATTTATTCTCTTGGTACAGAAGTATGCTTTTCAGTCAATAAAATGGTTTTTTCACCCTGGTGCTCTTCACATGGGTGGGTTATGGGAAGCGGGCTTAAAAAGCATCAAAACCCATCTCAAAAATTTACATACGAAGAGTTTTCCACTATGCTCATTAGAATGGAAACTTATCTCAACTCAAGACCCCTCACCCCTATAACTGAAAATTCTTCAGATATTAACGCTCTTTTAGCTCCTGCTGAACCTGACGCTTCCCAAAAATTATTAAGTTATGCAAGTAGATGGTAAAAACTTAAAATTCTTCACCACCATTTTGCACTCAGGTGGAAAGAATATCTTAAAAAAGAGCTACATAAGCGTATAAAATGGAAGTACCCTTAGGCATTGCAATTACTGACCTTGTAGTAATTAGATTTTATAAGTTGAAGGTTGTGAGCAAATATTGATACTGCATAAACTGCCTCGCACAGTACACAGTGCCTTTCTGAGCATCACACCCTCCTCCATATAACCACATAGAATAAGAAACGCAAACAAAGGCAGCAACAGACAAAGAAAAATAATCGTAAAAAACATCAACCACAACACAGAGGAAACCAACTTCAAACACTACACCGTAAATACACCTACCGGAACAACTCTTATAGCTTTCCTATTACCGTGATTAATTTTACTCCAAAATATCTCTTTTTTATACATATATAACATCGCATCATCACTAATTGAATTATCTAAAAAACCGAATATCATTTTTTATATGCTATTTTACTATCGATTTCATTGATAATTGTATTTCTTAAATTCCTTGTACATATTGAATTTTTATATCTATTGAATTATTATCATAATTATCTAATAATTTAAATGTTAAGTTTTTATAAGCACCCGCTCCCTTGAAATGTTTGCACTCCTGCAAGGGGGCCAGGATGTTGAGGTGAACTCTAATTGTAATACATATGTATAATTATTCACTTGAGTGTAATTAAATATGCCGTTGTCTCTCACTACAAAAAAACTGCATTCTTTATCATCATTTATCATGTTTTATTTTTATCATTTATTTATGAGATCAACTATCGAGTGATCGATCAATCTGTTTTTTAGTTCACTAATTCTCCCCTCAAGGCTAGTTTAACTTGATACATAATAAAGTGTTTTTTCTTTTTTGGAATCAATTACATACCCTTTTTTTCATTCTTTTCCCCACCACATGAAATAACTTTTTTGTTTCCCCCATAAACAAACAATTTTAAAATATTTAAATTTATGATTGTCAAAATTTTCTATACTGTAAAAAAAATTTACTTTCCTACATACTTTGCTACCGTTTGGAACACACTCAAAATAAAACAAAAGCATTTTATAAATGTCGAATTTCAAGATTTAATGTGGCCTAGGGGGTAAGTATTCGAAGCTAGGAGTTAAGGGTTTTCGAATCCTTGCGAATACAAGAGGAATTTTTATTTAATAAATTTCAAAAATAAATTTTTAAGTATATAAAAAGATATTTTGACAGTTCCTTATCTGACGAGCTAATTGTGAAACTATTTTTCAAAGTCTTGGCAATGAATCGAACTCATGACCTACCTTCAGTCACAAACTCAAGTAGTATACCACATCGATGTGTTGAATATTATTATCTTTATTGCCTATATAAAAACTCTAAAACGCAACTCATGCTAAATAATACCTTTTTATAAAGAATAAATTAACATGCCTAGAAAATCGTGTCAAATTAATCTTTTTTAGGAATGAAAATTTTATTTTTTTTTTTTTTTTTGGACCAACAGAAATTTTCAAGGAGTCCTGGAAGTACGAATTAACGGTTTTAAGTCTAGAACACTTCCTCTAGATTATTCAATCCCACAACTTTTTCATATAAAAATATTTATATATTATTTCTTGAAATTATTTGACAAAAAAATATGTTTCCAAATTTTTTATTATTAAATTTTGTTTTTCTTTCGAATATTAAAAAATTAACAATTAATTTTTTTCTTTCATAGATTAATAAATAGATATTTCTGTAAGATGAAAAAAGCTGATTCAATTGCCAAAAACCATATATTTTGTTTTTGCGTATTGAAAAAAATAAATAATTTTTTTGAAAATTCGAAGTTGTTTATTAAATTTATGTTTAAATATATTTTTTAATAATAAAGTATTTTTCTTTTTTAAAATAAAATTTTAAAGTACTATTCAAACCATCATGAGAACGTTGTAAAAAACCATCATAAGACCGTTTAACAGGGTTATCATTCACGGCGTTATGAAAGCGCTTTAATTACCAATATCATAGCACTGTAAACAATCAACAGAGGATTGTCGGACAGGATTATCATTTGCGGTGTTCTGATAGCACTATATCAGAACGTTAGTTACCATAGCGCTGTTACCATCATTTTTCTGCCTGTGTATATATATATCCCTTCAATTTATGTGAACAAGTATCTATAATACATTACTACCCTAACTTCTTAAAGTTCGTATACTAATTCTGTGTTTTTTTTTTAATTCAACTCTTTTTTATAAATACAACCCTGTTTTTAAAAAACATAACTAAAGCGACTTTTTAAATTTGACCACATTTAATTCTTACAATCCCGTGTGGAGTTGACAGACCTCCCATAGAGCACGTCCCCAGGTGGCGGATTGGGGGAGTTTTGTCTTTATTGTGGTGTGACATAATACACTGTCAGACCTAAGTAATGGCACGAGCTCAGTCACTGCCCGCGGACCAAAAATGTCACCACTTGTAAGGTTAAGGTGGTTGGAAGCTGTACCAAGAACATACTGTAACCAAACAAGTCTTCGGACTCTCAAGCGTTCTGGAACTCATTCGGGTCGGAAACCCTGAGATCCCTACAGGCGACTGGAAGGTGACCAGAGTTTCCAAATCCGACGGAGCATCCAGAAACGGAGCATCGTTATTAACAAGGAGTCACTGCCACTTCTTCGTGATAAAAGTGTTAAGATCTACTATGGTTTTGAGTCAATCTTCCTACAGGTTTACCGAGTTTATGACAGAGACAGACCGGATCAGATCGGTGATGATCAAACTCCGGAAGCAATGTCTTGTGAAGAGACTACTAGTTCTCTGCTCAAGAGGACATTCACTCAAATTTCGAGTTTGTGGGTGAATTTTTTGAGCGAGTGGACGAACTAGTTGACGAGGACGCGCTCTTGGACTCCGAGCAAGATGACGTCAATGTCACAATCATCCCAAAAGACACACTATGATAACGCAAGTTAATTTTCACCATTCTAGAGCGGATGCGTTGCTCCTCCGAATGGTAGAAAGAGGAGAGGAGGTAGCGCTAGTCCAGGAACTTTGGATCGTTGGTTGCTGACAACTTTAAGATGCTACACGCTGCGGGATCAGGTAGAACACGATCTTGTATAGTAGCAAGCAATAAACTCAGTATCTTCATTCTCTCTAATTTCAGTGATGAGGACACTGGGAGACAAGCTCTGCCACCATCTACATTGTCTCCAGTTCATGATCATTGCGACCCACCACTAAGGCTCACGAAATAATAGAGGCGGCTGGAGTAAACAACATACCGCTCGTAATTGGAGCTGACGTTAATGCCCATCATGTCGTTAGGGGAAGCTCTGATACAAATACAAGAGCTGAGTCTTAATGTGATTTTATTCTTTATAGTAGTTTGAATATTCTGAACATTGGTAGGGAACCAACCTTTGTAGTAGCTAACAGAAGGGAGGTTCTCGATATTGCGCTAGTTAGTACAAGGCACTCTAATATAATTAGGGATTGGAGGGTCTCCAATGACTGCTCATTCTCTGATCACTTATACATTGACTTCAACATAGAAGTTTGTTTACCCAGGGTTAAACCCATTCAAAACAGGAGGAAGGCAAACTGGACAGCACAACATGATATTCTGTTCCAAATCCTCCAAAATGCCCCAACCATCAACGGTTGTGGTGATATTGAGTCCTGTGTCCAAACGCTAACAAACGCTTTTGATACAGCGACTTCTGTTGCATGCAGAACCAAGATCTGCAGGGGTAGGAGCAAAGCTTTCTGTAGCGGCGTCGAAAGCCACTCTGAGAGCAGTCGGTTTCGTAAAATTCTGGCATTATCACTTACTATTCTAAGTTTCATCCAGAAATCATGTGGCATTTGGTCAATAAGCGGTCTAGAGATCTTAGATGTCTTAAGTTGCTACACGCTGCATCCTCCCTTTAACGGGATGCTCTGTGATATTTTCAGAGGTCATCAATGATGTTCCCATTCTCATAACGGATAGTGAACTAAGATGGACTCTGAAGAGCTTTGCTCCATTCAAATCTCCGGGCCCTGATGGCATTATATCTGCTGACCTGCAGTACAATGCGGATTTAATAGTTCCCTGGCTAATTCGGATATACTCAGCATGGCTTGTCATGTTCTTATGTACAGTCGTCTTTATGCCTAAAGGGAGTAAGACCTCATATACAAGATCGAAGGACTTCAGACCTATCAATTTGTCGTCCTTCCTTTTGAAGACACCGGAAAGGTTAATTGACCTACACCTACGTAGAACGATCAACCCTTGCCTATTAGCAGCGTCTCAACATGCCTATATGAAGGGCAAATTTGTTGAGACAGCATTACATTCGTAGGATATATTGAGTATAAGGGATATGCATTAGTGGCCTTCCTTGATATAGAAGGGCCTTTAATAATGCGACTCCGAAGGCAATCAAATTGTCCCTGGAAAGGCTGTACATTCATCATAATGAGACTTCTAACCATTAGGGTTACAATATCCAATATGAGTGCGTCTGTGACTTCTCAGGGTAGCAAATAGGGGACTCCGTATCTCAGCCGTTACTCAGGGAACTTGATTCGCTGAAGTTTAAAACTGTTGCTTATGCGGACAATGTTGCGGTGGCTGTATCTGGGAAATATCTGGATACTATGTCTCACCGCCTGCAAACGGTGGGACTAAGTAGTACATAGAATACAATTAATGGCCTTAGCGTAAATCCAAGAAAAACGGAACTTGTCCTCTTTTCTAGAAGATATAAGATTACAACTTTCTCACTTCCACGCCTAAACGGTGTTGAACTAAAGGTGTCAGATAGTGCAACGTACCTTGGGATTATACTGGACTCCAAACTATCCTGGCTCCAGAATACACGGGCCAGGGCCTCAAAGGCCGGTATTGCCCTACATGTGTAGATAGGCCGTCGATAAATCCTGGGAAATAAATCCCAGGAATACGGAATGGCTCTTCGACTCGGTGATTAAGCTCATACTTATTTCTCCATGGAAGGCCATGGAGAAATCCACCTATATTGGAATCTTTGATAGGATTCTGCGTAGTTCAGCGCTCCATCGAAAGCCTTATTTGTTCTAATGAACTGGTTACCGGATGAAGAATATAGGTACACGGAATGATGGTCGGCCATGCGACCATTCTGGGATTCCTTAATAGCACTTCTAGCAATATCGATTATTGCATCTCCATACCCTTTCTTGGCAGAGACTTCTTAGTATCAATCTCAACTGCTCCAGAATTAAGATATGGTTCAGTTGAGGTTTATACAGACGGGTCGAAATCCACTGAAGGGGTTGGGGGGTGTCTATATTCCCGTTTATTCGAAGAACATTTCCTTTAAATTGTCAGTTCACTGAAGCATTCTTCAAGCAGAGATCTCGGACGTAAAGAGGGTGATGAACTGGTTAATGGTCTGGGTTAAGGGTCACTCAAGCACCCAGGGTGATTGGAATACCGCTTTGGGCCTGCAGATCAATAATTCTGCGGAACTTATCAAGGATTGCACAAGATAGATGGACAAA
This sequence comes from Protocalliphora azurea, assembly GCA_932274085.1. Taxonomy (NCBI): domain Eukaryota; kingdom Metazoa; phylum Arthropoda; class Insecta; order Diptera; family Calliphoridae; genus Protocalliphora; species Protocalliphora azurea. Next base: position 111,667,689 of record OW026519.1, on the reverse strand, counting down.
TGAATTCACATGTTCAACCTCGGGGCAAATATTGCCCCATTATAATGAATCTCGATTTAACTTCATCATGGGACATCGACTAAGAATTCTGGTAGCGTTGTCAGAGGGCAACGGATTGCTGGTGCGCATGCTAGGAGACTAGGGCTCCCTTTTAACGACTTTTGTAGAAGTTGTCGGGATGAGTTAGAGGAAACGGTGGAGCAAGACTGGGACAGTGACATACCCACTCTTGCTGAGATCAGGACTGCTAATTTTGGAAGTCCGTTTGGGCATGTATTATCAGATCTCTCTGATATTGACAACAGATTCATCAATTCTTTCATAAATGCGTCGGGTTGGTTCGTTTCCGACGCTGTTATGGACACGTGAGTTAGCAATACTCAAGTGAGCTGTCTCTTATTGACTAGGCAGCTGTCCTCAGAACCTACCTTACCTAATTCGTATAATGAACCAAGTTACGTTATTTTGAATAAAAAATGAAAGTTTTTCAATTCTGCGTCACCGCGTCATTAAATTTTTAAAAAAGATAAGGAGAAGTGAAATTATTAAAAAATACTTTATATCAACTGATCAAATACAAAATGGTTCGGGGGAAACAAGTGGTAAAGTGCGTCAGTTAGGTGTTGATAAATTCAAACTTGGTAATTCATTCCAAACAATTTCTTCGGAAATTAATTTACCACGTTCTACTGTCCAATATATAATCAAATCATTAAAAAATAACTCAATTTCCACAAATATCGAAAACCCTGGAAAAGTTTCCACAATATCGAAGAGGGACAAACGGTCTCTGAAAGCAATTATTAAACAAAATAGACGAGGTTCAGTTAGAACTTTAGCTGCAATGTGGTCTTCAATGATAGGAAAGCCAGTGTGGAAAATATATATAAAAAACTTAATTATGGATTCTATAAGGTAAGTAATAACTGAATTATGAAAAATATTTCTAATATTAAAATTTTCCAAATTTAAGGCAAAGGCGAAGCCATTCCTGACTAAAGCCCAAAAACCCTTGCTTATTAGCAGCAATTAGAAAGACAATTAGACACAGAGGCAGTAGAATTCAATAATATTTAATTTTGTGTAGGTGACACAGAGAGTAGGAAGACTCCACTTTGTTGAAAACACTTTAAATGCGTCCCGCTACATAAACATCATCGAAGAATAGTTAATGGCTTCTGCTGAAAGACTAAGTTCGTTTTAAGAATATACATTTCAGCAAGACAGGGCTAATAACTAAGAAATGGTTTTCGGATAACAATATTAGTGTTCTGGACTGGCCTTCATCCAGTCCAGACCTTAATCACATTGAGTCTGTATGCCGTATCAGGTTTAAAGCAAAAAATTCGCGAAATGTGATCACAGCTGATGAGTGCAAAGATTTAGTAAATTCTATGAACAAGAGTTTTGGCTGTTATTAAGGCGAAAGGGGAAGTTCCACGATATTAAATTTGTTTTGAAACATTGTACGAATTTAATGTAATTAATTAATTTCAAGTTATCATAAAATTTTTGTATTTTATTTAAAATGTTTTCTAAAAAATTACGGTTAAGTTACTTTCTATGTTGTAAATAAAAATAACTTTCAAATAATAACAAAAAAATTATAAAATTTTAAAATTTCGAAAAAATAGGTCTTAAAGTTAATAGTTTGATATAATATTTAACTGTACGAACTTTAAGTGGTTAGGGTAGTATATAACATTATAAACATCACTTCCCCTTAATGTTATAATACCATGTATAAAACAAATATAAATCGTAATTAACATTCTAATCGTAAACATTTCTTAACGTTTTCAAAATTAACTCTTTAGAATTTACATAGTTCAGAGATCATTTATTGAATACGTTTGTTCAATAAATTTTTCACAGATAAAATTTTAATTTGCACTGTATTACTGAAATTGACCTACGGTTTTTAATATCTCCAATATAATCAGAATCAGAAAAGCTGATCAACATATATCCATTTTGTTTTATATAGAGCAAACCATGATTGAGTGATTCTCTGATATATTTTAACACTCTTTTTGCAGCATTTATATGAAATTGACTTGGGTTCTCAACATATCTACTTAATACACAAACAGAAAAATAGATTTACAGTCTTATTCATAATAATTTGGAACAATTCATAAACGGTTTTATTAAAGATTAATAAGAAATTTCATAAAATTGTTATTCATAATAACTTTTTTGTTTTATAAACATTTAATAAAGCTGAATAAAATTTTAAAAATTTGATTTAACAGTTTTATAAAACAGTTTGCGAAAAATATTAGCTAAAGAATAGTTTAAAAATCCGAAATACTATGAAAAAGACAACTTTTAGTAAAGTAAGTGTAAAGAATGCGCCTTTAAAATGTTATTTTTATGATAAAAACCCTGCAAATTATATTATCTTTTGTCATGCATATTACGAATTATTTATGGGAAATTATTTGCTAAAATTTCGTTGAAAAAATATTAATAACTTTATATTTAAAGATTTTAGCGAACAAAAGTGTTCAAGTTCTTTTAGCAGAGAGATAATGCCGATGAACCTCCATACGTATGTGATTGATGATTTCACTACACATTGAGTAATAAAATTTTTATTTTTGTACAAAACTCGAATAAAAACGAACAATTTTACATATTTTAATTACTTTTTCTTTCGGATTAAAAAGTCTGTTGTGATTTTATGTTGAAATAAAAGAGTGTTAGTTTAAATTATAATAAAATAAACTTTAATTCATATAATGAAAAAATCAAAACGATTTTGATTTCAAAATTAATCCATACTGCAAACAGATATTTTGAACGACTTCTTGAAGTTTTTTTTATGAAAATTCCTGTTTGACTTTGTTAGCAGGTAACCTTTACATAGGACATTAACATAACAGTGTGGCATCACCATGAAAGCACGACGCCGCATACAACACTACTTTAAGTTTTTATATACAATTCTTTATAACCGTTTTACAGTTAGTTGTAACAAACCAGCAAGGGTACATCTCATTATATGAATTTATTTTACTATAATTTAAACAGTCTTTTATTTCAACATATGAAATAAAATTAATTTATTTTTATTGCAAATATAGCATACGAAAATGTTCGACGACAAAGTTCTGCAACTGTTGGAAGATCTACAGAACTGTTAAAATATGCTGTTTGTTTTTTCACTTGCTCATTTTATAAATTATATTTGTATTTTTGATAATAGTATGTTTTGAAATATTTTGTATTTCAGAATTGAAAAATAATTCTTTCGTGACTTGTGATTTTTTCATTGCTTAAATGGTTGTAATTTCAAGAAATAAATAAAATCTAAATTTTATTAGGTTATAGACCTTTATATATAAGATTGTGTGTGATTCACGAGTTTAATAATATATATTTATAAAGAAATATTACCTGAATTGCCACTGTGTAACATATTGTGGTACCTGTTTCATTACTGATGTCGTTAATATTTTTTGTGCGGAAATTATTAATAACAAAACTCAATCGCGAGAATTATAAAATATATAAAGTATCGAATGAAACTAATGCTTAAGGAGGAAAGTGTATGGGAGGTAATTAAAAATGAAATCCCTGAAAATCCCCACGCTAAAAGGAGTGAACTTGACAATGAATGTCGTTAATATTTTTTGTGCGGAAATTATTAATAACAAAACTCAATCGCGGGAATTATAAAATATATAAAGTATCGAATGAAACTAATGCTTAAGGAGGAAAGTGTATGGGAGGTAATTAAAAATGAAATCCCTGAAAATCCCCACGCTAAAAGGAATGAACTTGACAATGAAGCAACAATATTAATCGGAAAGTTTTTCGTATTGCTAATTGTAAATATGCTAAAGATGCATGGAATGTTCTTAAAGCATATAATGAAGAATCAAGCCTTAATAAGTTAGGTTGATGAAATCAATTTGTGAATTTAAACTACAGCCGGAAGAGTATTTATGATCCCCTAATACGAGCAATAGAAGAAAGAAATGAAAGAGACATAAATATAACGTAATAAATTTCTTGATGAATTTTAAAAACACAATAACAGAAAGTCTGCCGAAGATACAGTTTTGAAAATTACAAATAAATACAAAAAGAATAACAACAAAAATATTGTATGTCACTATTGTCGCGGTGTTGGTCATATGCGGAAAGATTGCTGGAAATTCAAAAACAAAAACATCAAAAAGCCAAAGTTGCAGAAAATGAAGAAAATAATCAGTGCTTTGTTCTCAATGGGGAAAAGGGTGAATGGGTAGTCGATTCCGGTGCTGCGTATCATATTTGTAGCAATGAAAATGAATTTTTAAACATATATAAGTTCTGGCATGAAAAAGCAACCGATGCAAATGGAGATGGAGTTTATTCAGATGGAAAAGGCGACTGCAAAATTAAAATGTATAACCAAAATGGTGTTGAAAAAGTAATTACTGTCACAGATGTACTATACATCCCGTCTTTCAAAGCAATTTTTCTGTCTGTAAAGAAGTTGTCGTTGAAAGGTTTTAAGGTTTTATTTTTGGATACTAAATGCAAAATAATTGATGAAGTCATCGTTGCAGTTGGGGTTGCTAAATGTGTTAATTTATGTCAACTAAAAGCTTTGCATCTTCACGAAGTGAAAAGAGCTGTATGCAATCTGAGTAAATGTTAATATTACTATCATAAACTTTTTGGAAACAGATACATTAATGCTGTCAAGTCCATGCAATCTGGTAAGCTAAATTGTGCAAAATGTAAACTAACTAAGAATTAATTTCCTAAGAAAAGTGAATCTAAGTCAAAATCAATTCTTGAATTGATTCACACAGATGTTTGTGGACTCATGCCAACTAAAACTCCTGGGAAGAAAAGGTATTTTATAACATTCATTGACGATTATAGCCGCTATACTATTGTATATTTAATGAATGAAAAATGGCTCGTTGTCTTTTGGAAGAAGCCAGTTTACCGAAAGTGTACTGGGGGAAAGCCATTATATACTCTAACTACCTCCAAAATACGACTTATTACTAGTTCTATACCCTGTACTCCATACGAAAGATGGGAAGAAAGAATACCGGACATAGAAAATCTTCATATATTTGGTTCAAAAGCTTATGTGAATAGAAAGAAATTTAACAAATCAAGTTTATTAATATTCATGGGTTGCGATTAAGATAGCAAAGGTTTGCGAATTGTAGATACTAGCACTAATAAAATAACTATTAGTAGAGATTTCAAATTTGTTTCTTCAAAAGTGTTGTCCAAAAGTAATGATTGCAGTATTACAAGCAACCTTGAATATTTTACAAATTCTGAAGCCACTGGTAAACCATCTGAAATTGAAACTTCAAAGAAAAACACAAATGGGAATCTGCAATGAAGGAGGAAATGGAGTCATTAAAAAAGAATTAGACATTTAGTGCAAGCTCCACCTGGTGCTAATATAATTGGTTGTAAATGGACTTTCAAGAAAAAAAGGGGGCTGATAGTAAAATTTAACGGTTTAAAGCTCCTTTAGTCGCTCAAGGTTTTAATCAAAAGTATGGTTGTGATTATGACGAGGTGTTTGCTTCTGTGATACGTCAAGCTACATTTCGCATACTTCTATCAATCGCCAGTGTTAGAATTGCTTCCTTAAATGAACATCTTAAAACGGTATTCATGAAACAATCACCGGGCTTCGTTGAAAGTGATGGACGTCATCTTCTTATATGGTCTTAATCAAGAAGCACACGTATTGAATAAAGTTTTAAACGATATTCCTATAAGTGGTAAATTTGGACAAAGTAAAGTAGATCAATGTTTATACTCCAAAGCCATCAATGGGGAAGATATTTATATTTTAATTTACGTTGATGACTTAGTAGTTGCTACTACAAGCAAAAGTTTAATAAAATATGTTCTTACACTACTTAACTGCAAATTCGAAGTTAACAGTTTAGAAGAAATTTCCTATTACCTCGGACTGGAAGTAGTTAAATCAAAGAAACACAAATTTAAAATAAGACAGATGCCGTACATTGGAAAAGTGTGTCTATATAAATACAAACCAAGACGACTGGAACTAACTAAATCTAATTGCAAAATATATAAAACGCACAATGTCGCTCATTGGTTACGCTGATGCTAACTAGGCTGAGTGCAGAATTGACAGAAAATCAAATTCGGAATACATCTGAAACTGCAAAGGAAGCTATCTGGATGAGGAATATTTTGAAATACCTAATTTGTAAACAAGAATATCCAACAGTTATTTTTGAAGAATCCGTGTGGAGTCTTTACTTGTTTACTCCCATCGGACGTGTCCCCAGGTGGCAGATAGGGGGGTTCGGATGTAAGGTTTTTGATCCGATTTTAGTCAATAAATTGGAGATCACTTACCATTGGTTACAGATCCCCATGTACTGACTATAGTCGGATCCTACGCATTACATATAAACCTAGAAACTCATAGAAGTTCTCGCGGACCAAATAAATCAAGTGCACTTTTAAGATCAAGGTGAGAGGTAGCATTGCCGAGGATCTGTATGGTTAGTTAGTGCTTAAATTAACTAATCGGCAATAGCTCCCCTCCAACGCCCATGGCTCGGGTTGGTTGTAATTCCTTTAAAAGCCTAGTTCGCGTATGCCGTCACTGCGCGAGATGATCCACTTAATACGTGCATTTTCGTGGGACCAAAATTAGTGAAAAAAATATTAAAATAAAGGATATGGAGAAGAATAAGGTAGTTTTAGTAGGAGTTACGGACACTGACTCTGACCTTTTAAGAATTCACGAGGACATAATTGCTCAGGAGGGACAGTTTATTGAGTGAACTAGCCGAAACAAACGACCTCTTGGGCTCACCTGGAGACTCTCTCGGGGGGACGGGCACTACGGAGAAATTGGAGGATCTCTCTCTTGGTTCTGATAAGGAACATGAAATCACTATGATTTCAGTTCACGCTCAGGAACAGAATCCTCCAGCATCCGAGGTGTCATCCGCACGGGATGGTGGACAGGTGGGTTCAAAATTAGTACGGCAAGACGCGGTAAAACCAAGTGTAACTGCCGTAGTCGAAAGCCGAACAAAAGAAGAAAAAGCTAAGAATGGCGTCAGAACCTCCTTGATCTTTCTTAATAAGATGGCCAAGAGGGATCTGTCGTCAGTCAGTGATAGGGATAAATACCTTATCAAGAGGCATAGGAAGAGTGTAATTAGATTTGAAAAAATCTATGGCTCGACCTGCGCTATCTTGGAAATGTCTTATCCTAAGGGACTAAATCCGATATTTGACACCGTTCCGGAAAGTGCTCGGGAAAGTATAGGAAACGTGTCAGGGGCCGCACTGAAGTCTAAGAATAATGACAATGATAGCAGCCGACGAAATAAACTTATCACATCTTCGGAACGATCGGTTGAAACTGGAAAGCTGTATATCATTGCCAAAAAGGCAACTCTAGTGAATCAATCACTATAGGAGCAAGGTCTGGAGACGACCAACCCTCTACAAGCAAGAAAGGTGCGGCAAACAACACTCCCAGCTCTCTTAAAGGTCTTCAAAAGAAGATGATAAAGAATGCTGGAAGTGGGGCTGGTCATAAGCCATTTGACTCTCTTAAGGATCACCGTAAGGAGGTCGTTAAGAGAGCTAGGTCTGGCGATGACCAACCAGTCCCTACCGCCAAGAAGGCGAGTCATACACCGACTGGATCTCTTAAGAGCACCCAAAATTAAATCATTAAGAGAGTTAGATCTGGTGACGACAAGCCTTCTACCTCGAAAAAGGCGAAGGAGTCGATTAAGCCGGCATATCTTCAGGCGGCTGTCATAGACCGTACTGACTCAGATGGGAGGATTAGCACGGATCTATGGATGTCGATTGAAGACAGGCTCATCGACGAGATCGCCTTAATGAAAGGAATGAAGTGTCCTTCAAAGGCGCGGACTGGTCAAAGGGAGTCAAAACTGTCAATTGTGGAAATGAGAAATCGCTTGACTTTCTCAAGGCCACGATTGCCAAGTGTGGCAGCCTTTGTCCAGAGGCGAAATTGGATGTGATACTCGCATCTAAGTTACCCCTGATACCAGCAGTGACAGTGTGGATTCCACCACCCATAAAACCAATGGAAACTATACTGACAGTGTTGGTCAACCTGAACGAGGGTCTGGATACAAGTCAGTGGAGGTTGTTAGCTTCTCTGACTTGTAAAGAGAACCTCGGAAGGGACTTAAGGTTTGCGATAGACCAGGAGTCTCTCAAGAAATTGGAGTCTATGGGGGGAGTAGCTAATTTCGGTCTGAGCACTATCAGGTTCCGGTATCCGAAATCTGACAGTACCAACAAGTCTGCAAGTGGTGCAAATTAACTTGCATCACTGTGAATCGAATTAGCGAAGAACCTTATTGACTCCAAAGTGGATGTGGCCATAATCCCAGAGCCCTGGATCAACAACATCAGAGTATGTGGATTAAGTGTCAAAGGGTATTAGGGGGTTAGGACCAGTTAGGATGTTCTCCAGCTATGCTGCAGAACATCAGTGACACGCCACTAACACTTCTCACTGAGCTTTTTAGTGTGTGTTTTATCAGGAGATATATTCCAAGGAGGTGGAGAGAGGTTAAGGTAATTTTTATACCTAAGGCAGGTAATGCTAGCCACTCGAAACCTAAAGATTTTAGACCGATCAGCCTATCGTCTTTTCTTTTGAAGACATTAGAGAAATTGATCGATCTTTATCTGAGGACGACAATTGACAACCATATCATCAGTGGGGCTCAGCACGCTTATCTAAAGGGTAAATCTGTTGAGAGTGCGCTACATGATGTGGTGGGTTACATTGAACGTGGCCTACAGTATAGGGAGTAAACATTGGCAGCGTTCCTTGATATAGAAGGAGCTTTTAATAACATTAAGATTCAGGCTATTAGAGAATCACAAGAATCATTATGCATTCAAAACTTCCTAATCGAATGGATTATTTTGATACTGAATAGTCGAATAATTAATTCGAACTTGGGAGATGCATGCATAAGGAAGATAGTGACTAGAGGGACTCCGCAAGGAGGAGTTCTCTCGCCCTTGCTATGGCTCTTAGCCGTTAATGTCATTCTAAGACAATTTGACGCAAGAGGGCGGAAAATCGTTGCCTTTGCTGATGACGTTGTTATACTGATCACAGGTAAATTTCTTTCACCAGAAGGTACAGGATTGATCAGTTTAGGCTGCCGGTACTAGGGGGAACTGAACTAAGACTGGCAAAGAAGCAAAATATCTTGGTGTGTTTCTTGATAGTAAATTATCTTGGAAGAGAAACACTCAGGAGAGACTTAAAAGAATTCTCAACGCCTACTACACTTGCAGGAACTCCATAGGTAAGAGTTGGGGACTCAAACCGAAGGTAGTAAATTGGATTTACACCTCGGTGGTGAGGCCAATTCTGACGTAAGGATGTTCGGTCTGGTGGGAGGCAATGAGAATAGGAAGTCGTAGGAATCTTTTGTCTAAAGCCCAGACATGTGCTTCGATTGGCATAACAGGTGCCGTAAGAAGCACAACTCAGGCGGCACTTGACGTCATTCTGCATCTTCTACCCATTGAGGAGTTCGTGATGGGAATGGCTGCAAGGAGCCTGCTTAGACTTAGTGAACTAGGACTTACAGGATCAATCAGAATAGGACATTCCAAACTTTTAAACGAGGTCAATTTCGGTGGACATGCCCTGGTTCCCTCTCGATCCACGGACTATATGTGCACGGAGGTCGATTTCGGGGAAAATCCTGATTATCCCGAGTAGGAACCAATGGTCAGGTAGGGAGAAACTATTCAGTGGAGTATCGGTATTCACTGATGGATCCAAAATGGATACAGGCACTGGTGCAGGCGTGTATCTAGTTGAGGAAAACGTATAGACTCCCGGATAGTTGTAGTGTGTTCCAGGCAGAAATTCTAGGTATTCTTAGGGCCACAGAATTGATTGTAGGGAACACTGAGGTGAATACGTTACCTCTGTATGTAGATAGCCAGGCGGCGATGAAGGCCTTGAAAGGACATTTTGTCAAGTCTAGGCTAGTTAGCGACTGTAAGAAGGCTCTTAGGAGATTGATGGAAAATTATCATATCAGACTCTGCTGGGTCATTGCGAGATAAATGGCAATGAGGTAGCTGATGAATTAGCTAGGAACGGCTCAGCTTTGGATAGAGCTGCAAGTGAAAGTGGTGTGAGATCACCTCTAGGCTTTTACTTCAGCTTAATTAGGGAGTGGATTCGGGATAGAACCAATCATGCATGGAAACGTAGAACGGACTGCAGATTATCAAGGGTCCTATGACCCAAACTTGATAAAGTAGATACAAATCTACTTTTAAGCATGAAAAGGGAAAACCTGAAGACTATGATAGGTATTCTGAAAGGTCATTGTCCCATAGAGGGAATGATAGGGAATTAGAATAGAGGTTCCTCCGGTCTTTGCAGAATGTGCGAAGATAATGAGGAGCTAGAGACGGTGGAACATATCATATGTCACTGTCCATGTCTACAACTAAGTAGGCAGAAATGGTTAGGCAGTCGATTCGTTGACGAATTGGACAGTATATCGAGAATAGATCTCGATAGATTAATAGGATTCGTCATGGGAATAGGCTGGCTAAGAGGGAGTAGTTGGCTTAGAGCGAACGATTTAGGGCGGTAGCACTTTTCCTTTCCAGGTTTTTTCTATTCTTTTCTATACTTTTCTTGGTCTCAGTTTTTGTCTAACATTTTCCTTCCTGGTCTTTTCTATATTTCTATATTCTCTACGAAGGGACTCACAATGGACCTCTAGTGGATGCACAAGCACTCTTCTGAGTACTGTGCAACTCTTCTCTACCTACCTACCTATTTTTGAAGACAACAGAAGCTGCTCCAATCTCATAAAAGAGGAAAAACTTAGCAACAGGTCTAAGCATATCGACATTAAATTTCATTTTGTTAAAGATTATGTTGATAAGAAAATCATTGAATGCAAGTATTGTCCTTCAAAAGAAATGGTTGCTGATATGTTAACATAGCCTCCACCAAACTCAAAATTGGAAACTTTAAGATGCAAGGTTAATATTAAGAGATTCGCGATTGAGGAGGAGTCTTAAAAATATTTTATATTTGTATTTTTGATAACAGTATATTTTGTAATATTTTGTTTTAATTTCAATAAATAAATAAATCACAATTATAGTAAGAACACTATGCACCAACACAACCTCTTGCTTCAACAATTACTCCATAAACGTCGAGTACATCAAAAGGTGAACTTATGGAATCATTGGCACATTCATTGACAGACTTTGTGTATGAAATTGGTGTAATTTTTCAAGCTTGGTATAACAGATACGTACATGTTTTCGAGAAAGAGACGAATGCTCTAGGAGACCATGACAAAGTTGCTCTACTTTGGCAGAAAATGTTCAACTAAGTTCACATGCTGCGGAGACACAGGTTCCCCAACGCTACAAAAGTAGGCATTGAAGATTTTAAAGAGTACTCCAGTCGTGTGTATAAACAATGCGAAATATGTAGAATGACGGATCTCAAAATTGACAAATTTAAATGTTTAATCTTAGATCAACAAAAGACACAGATATTCGAGTACGATTGCTGAAAATTTTAGATGAATTTTCTGACACTACTAACTCGGATAAGCTACTTGAAGAAACAAAGCGTATACTGAATCTAAAATCAAACAACTCAATGATTGAACATCAACCAAAATCCGTATGTTCCGTTAACAAAATGGATAACGACAGCAAAAATCATAAATTGCCAAAAACTCCATGCAGGTTATGCGGGGATTTACATTATGTAAAATTCTGCACCTATGTTATACACAAAATTGGACACCAATACAACTATTGCTGCAACGCTAAACGAACAAAATCAACAAAAAAAAAAAAAAAAACAGCACATTGAAACCAAAAATTTATTTAAGGAAAACCCAACAAATGCCGATTTTATTTTACAACAAAGAAAATTCAATTCCAAGATCTTTGTAAGTATTCAACAGTGATATATCAATTATTTCTGTCGAGACATGGGAATCCATTGGAAAAAAAACTGCTTATGCAACAAAGGACAGCGTTAGCGACGCAAATACAAACAAAATCAACCTTCTAGCAACATTCTCATTCGACGTTACAATGAATGACGTTAAAAAGACTCAATTGTTAGATCACTGATGTAAATCACTTAAATATCATGGGAATAGACTGGATACAATCTTTTGATGTCTGGGACAAATCTATATCTAACTGGTGTCGGCAGATTATATTCGATGACGACATATCTACGCTCAAGGAAACTTATTCAACCGGTTTTGATAATAGTCGTCTGGAACTTTGTACTTTCAAATGCGAAGAAAATTTTTGTTAATAAACGACCAATTCCTTATGCTGCAAGACTAGAAATCTAAGCTACAAAGACTACAAGACGCGGAAATAATATCACCTGCAGTCACATCAAAGTGTGCTACACCAATAGTAGTCAGTAAACGAAATACACAAATGGAAAATCCGCATTAGCGCAGATTACTCTACTATGCTAAATTCTATAATAGAACGAAATCAATATCCATTGCTCACACCAAAAGAGATTCTTTCTGAATGTAACAATTGTATCATCTTCAGTCATCTAGAACTGTCAGAGTAAACACTTATAAAGGTTTATTCAGATTTAATCGATTGACCCCTGTCATAAAATCCACTCCAGGAGCTATTCAAAGAATAATGGATCAACTATGTTTGGGTATAAATGGTCCCAAACACATACAGACGACATCATGGTCACAAGTACGTTAATTTCTGAACACAAAACTAATCTCAATCTGCTCTTACAGAAAATTCAAGACTTTGGTTTCCGGCTCAAAATTGAAAAATGACAATTTTTTAAAAAGAAAATCACATATATTCGACCCGATCTTGCAAAAATTGCAGTCATTAAGAATCTGAAGACTCCACAGAATATTTCTCAAGTACGTACTCTTTTGGGTTCAATTGAGCAAATTCGTTAACAACATGCGCAATTTTCAAAAGCCCCTTGATGACCTTTTAAAAAAAGGAAAATAAATTTAACTAGAATTCAGAATGCCAAGAATCATTGAAAAATTTAAGTAAATTTTAACCTCTAATATGTTACTTACACACTACAACCGTGATTTACCGATACATGTTGCAGCGGACGCATCTTCTCTGCGGTAATTTATCACACATTTCCTGAACACAACTATAGCCAAATTGAAAAGGAAGGTTTATCACTAATCTTCGCTGTACAAAATACTATTCGGACGCATATTTATGTTGCACACCGATCACAAGCCATTATTCACAATTTTTTGTTGGAAAAAGGCTGTACCGGTTTACACAGCTAATTATTTACAACGCTGGGCTTTGATACTATTGGCTTACGACATCGAAATTAGATACACGAACACCAAAGATTTTGGACACGCGGATGTATTGTCTAAACTCATCAGCGATGATGAGAAGCCATCCGTCGAATACATCGTTGCTTCTGTATTACTGGAAAAAGATATTCGCAAAGATCTGGATGAAGAAGTATCAACACTACCAGTTTCATTTAACATGATAGTCAAGGCCACAAAAGATGATGACACTCTGCAAACAATCATTCAGCACATACATACCGGTTTGCCTGAAAGTAGTAAGAATTTTGATTTTTCTATACTTCCATACTTTAATACTTGTTATTATTGCAGACACATATCGACAAAAAATTCTCAAACAACTTCACAGAGGACACTTATCATAAGAAAAATGTAAGTCAATCGCTCGAAGTTATATTTACCCGCCTTGTATTGACAATCAAATTGAACACTACGTCGGAATGTGGCAAAATTCCAGCGGAATCATTTATAGGTCGTAAAATCAGAACATTTATCGATATAATGAGAAAACGCTAAGTTGCCTTAGGCCTTAGGGTCAAAACAAATCAACAGATGGAGGAACAATACAATACCAAACATGCATGGTACTCGTAAAAGAACATTTCACCATGGAAACCTGGAATACGCACTGAACTTTAAAGGATACAAACAATACCTGTGTACCTGTAGAAATTATATAGAAAATTGGTAATGTAATTACGTTAGTAACAGAAGAAAACTCATAAGAACACATGCAGACCAATTTCGACCCAGATATGCAGAAGACGACACATCTTCATCAGACACATCTAGATTGCCTTTGAACGTATTGCTCGAAGAATTTGGAATTGTTTCACCAACTCAGAAAGATAGCTTCGCAACGCCAACAGCTTCTCCACACTAAACTCCAAAGCGCATGGCTAGCCGAAGACAACCAGTAGAGACAATTTCTAGATCACCACAATCATCTCAAGGAGGGAGATGTTAGAGAGTAACCCTTACATAAGACATTAATATAACAGTGTGGCATCACCATTAAAACACGACGCCGCATGCAACTACTTTAAGTTTTTTTATATTAAATTCTTTATGACCGTTTTACAGTTAGTTGTAGAAAGTCAACAAGGACACATCTCATTATATGAATTAAAATTATAATTTTAACAAATAATCTTTTATTTCACCATAAAAATACGCATGATCCAAAAAATTCATTTGGATTTGTAACAAGGATCTTCAAATATTCAAATTACATTTGAGCATTTATGGATAAAAACATCCACCGCATTATGGTCCGAGTTTACAGTAGTTTTATAAAAATTAATACTACTCAATTCTGGATGCTAACTATATATAAAAAACTACAAAGAAAAATATAGTCGATCAATACCGACTATATAATACCCTACACCATTGCGTACGAGCATAAAAATTCATGAAGGGGACTTATATACACCTGTGGCCAATTTTACTAAATGTAAAATAAAATATACAAATACATAATAATGCGTTGATATTAACATCTAAATGATTTTATGCACAGAAACGTCCTAATTTCTGGAACTAAGTTTATATAGGGGCTATGCTAAATTATGGACCGATTCTCATAAAATTTGGCAATGTTGTTTCTACTTACATAAAACTTATTTGTGTCGAATATTAACCTGATATTAACATTCGTATGGGATTTATGCACGTTAAAGTGATTTTCGGAAGAGGGGTTTATATGGGAGCTATGGTCAATTGTGGACCGATCTTCATAAAATTTGGTACAAATATTCATACTTGTACAGAACTTCTTTGCACCGAATTTCATTTTCTTATTATTAAGGCATTTTTGAGTGTTTTAACTCTATGCCGGGGGGACTTTTGTATGGGGGCTAGGTTAAATAATGGACCTATCACAACCAATTTCAATAGGCTTCGACCATGTATCAAAAAGTCCCACGTGACCCGTACTTTGTGCACAAGATTTACATGGACAGCCAGACGGACGGACATCGTTAGATCGATTTAAAAAGTGATTCTGAGTCGATTGATATACTTTAAGGTGGGTGTTGAACAACTTTTTCTATGCATTACAAACATCAGCACAAACGCATAATACCCCAACCACCTATGGTGGTGTAGGGTATAATTACTTTACTTTCGCACATTTTTTCACTGTTAGTCCGATTAACGTAAAATTTCTTATAAGTTTGGTAAATGAATGTACCCCCAATCATTTCAAGAGCTATCTTATGTGGTCTTAAAGTTCGCTTCTCTTTTGAGCTTAATGATTTTTATACTTATATAAATTTTTTGGTCCGCCCTCAAAACCATCGGACCAACCAGTCACAGATAATCAATTTCTTTCTAAAATAAATTGATTAATAGAAATACATGGATGTAATTTTCGAGCACATCAATGTTAAAAGTAAATTTAATTTAGAAAATTAAAAAAAAAATAATTTCTCAGTGTTTGGTTGGTTTCCTCATTCATTATAATGTCATGTATTTCAAAAATTAATACTTACTATTTAAATGATTGAACACAGCCCACGAAATATGATAGCTATTGTTAGTTGATGTCACAGTTTCTGGATTTGTATTGCATTCATTAACATTCAACATTTCTCCAACTGATGCCAAAGTTGAGTAAAATTCTTGGCCAACCTCTTGAAGGGCAGTGTTTTTACGTTTTACACCATTGTTACTGGTCTTTGAAACCAAATTTTGAAAATCATCGTTGGCACAAACATTCAATATTTTCGAATCATAGAAATTAACATCTTTTTCGACAATTTCATGTGACAAACATTTGGAACATTTACCGTCAGCATTGCGTCTTGGTGGTAAGGGACCACCAGCTATAGAACAGGTAATACATTTGCAATAGCTGAAAAATATGTAAATAATTTTTTAAGTTATACATGTACAGACCACAATGTATAATTTTAAATAAATAAATATATTCTACATACTCTGCATGATATTCTAAGGAAACATTACAAGTCTGACATTTATCATCTATCAATAAAGTATTGGGCGGTTGAAAGAAACCATCTGGCCATTTCATTTTTGTATAAGACATTATATTTTTCCAGGCTAGACGACGATTCTTTAAAAAACGAAAATCATAAAAATCATTGTCATCCACGCTGTCCTGCAGCGAAAATCCAATGGCATCCTGTACCACCGTATCAAAAATACGATACACATCCAAAAGAGATTTGCGTCGTTTACGCTCCACCTCTGATAAATTGAATTTATTCAATTCGACCCATACATCAGTCCAACGTTTTTCAACATAATTCATTATGTCATCGAATTGTATATATCGCTTGATAAGATCAGTATGATGTGAAGTCAACTCCTCCTCTTTCAACTATACATGAAAATAAATATTTATTGCAAAGGTAAATAATTGAGTAATTTTTTTTTTGTATTTACGGTTATAATACAGGCCAACATAGTGTCTGCTAAATGCAAATGAACATGTTGTTGATATAAACGCTGACACAATAATTTCCAAGTTAATGAAAATTTACGCAAAAAGTCATTTTCAAAGGCAAACAAATAAGAAGCCACCTGTTCAGAAATACGCATTAAATCATCATAACCATTCAGAATATCTAAAAATAAATTGCAAATATTTTTTAGAACACAAACTGTCAATTTTCAATTAGTAAAATGTTTCTTTTACAATTAATCATTTCATCAGCTGGTATTTTATTCTTATCGGGTTCAACAATTTCCAAAAATCCTTCCGCATATGCTTTGACAATACATTCAACATGAAATGATAATATTTGCAATAATAACAAAGGATTATTTAGCATTAATCTGTAATAGAAATATGTATTAAATTTTACAAAAAATATTTTTAAATTATTTATATTTGTTTATTAAAAATTACATGGAACTGAAGAGTACAAATATCATATTATCCGATAGATATTCATCATAAATAAAATCCAAATGTTCAGCCTTTTTATGATATATAACACCACAGGTTATCCAATATATTTCCTTATTGCTATCGAGTAGCTTTTCAAACTTATTATAAGCAGTAATGTTCCTTTTGTGGAAAAATCATTCAAATATTAATTTTCATTCTAAGTTTAATTATAGATAAGTTTACTTACTTTAACATAGGTCCATATGATTTTATTAAAACATCTAATAGCATAACTACCATATGGGTGGCCTTAAACTGTTCCACCATTATATGTATAACAAATTCTCGATATTTTTCACAATTTTCGCATAAACAAAATGTCAAAAATTCATCATCGGAATGAGTAACAACTATATTGGAAGCATCCTGGAATACATTTGAATTATAACAATTAGTTTTTAAAATTAACTAAAGTAAGTAACTAAAATTAACTAAGCTAAGTTTAAAGGAAAAAAAACATATCTTGCATGTTTCTCGATGTCGAACGAAAATGAGTCGAAGATACGTTTCGACAAATTGTATGGAAAACAAGAACAAAAAATTCAAATTTATGTATGCATTCGAATAAAACATCACAAAATTTGTTGTAATGAAGTATTATATATATTAAATATCTTTCTTGATTACAATATCTTATAGATATATGTCAAATTTAACAACAGATCGAATTTTTGAAACCCGATCGTTTGTCTGCATGAAGATGGCCGTCAAAGAAAAATGTACAAAATAAAATTTGATTTTTTTTTAACTTACTAGAAAATGTTGATTGAATAAATTTTGACAAAATGATTACAATTTAGGGTAATAAAAAAATCTTAACAGGAGCATAAAGAATGGGATGAATCTTGGTTCAGAAAAATAAAAAGTAACAAGACTTCCAAGCCCAAAAATTAGAGAAGCTCCTAAGAGCTATGCCAAACATGTTCGGCCGCATAATGGCACGTTATGTTCATTTCTTATAAATTAAATAAAAGCCATGTTGAAGCTTTGCCTAAGCTTTAGTCAATCAAAGCTCGGCCGCGTAATGGCACGTTATATTCATTTCTTCAAAATTAAATATGAGCCATGTTGAAGCTTTGCCTAAGCTTTAGTCAATTAAAGCAAAAAAAAAAAAAAAAAATAAACAAAAATTTTAATTAACAAAGCTGAGAAGAATTCTGAGGCAAATAATGATCAAAGCTCCTCAATAATAAAAATATTTTCAATATTATTTCAATTAGAATGGTGTTATTATCGAGAGGATGGTGTTATTATCGAGAGAATGGTGCTGAATAGTATCGAACCACAAACAATAAAAATTTGCAAAATAATTTATCGTATGACAAGTTTACTCAAAATGCGACAATATATGTGATTGTTTTGCTTCTTTAGTCTGAATAAACACGAATAATCATAACAAAGAATATCATAAAAAGATACTGATGACACTCGTGACATGCAACAGTGTTTTTAACATTTTCTGTCCAGATTTAGAACTTTTCGTTAGAGTAGAAACAACCAGAATTGGGAATGTTATTTTAGTCCCACAGAGTATTAGTTATTCAAACTTTACAGCATTTTTTAAATTGTAAAGGAATTGGATCCAAGTTTAAAGCAAATTTAAGAAGGCTCCAGCAGTGCTCAATTGTACTTATTAATTTTAAATTCTTATAAAGAGAAAGATTTCGTAAAATTACTTTATTTTTTTAGAAGTCATACATAAAAAAATAAAATAATCTAGTTAGCAATTAATTTTTATATAAAATGATATATGCATCAGAAATACTACAAGTAGTTGATTTAGTTTTAATTCTAACTTATTACGTTCATCTTTTATTAAAAAAAAAAAAACATGTTTTATTTGAACACACAGCTTAAGCTGTCGAAACTTCTTCAACGAAAAACTGGCAGTCCTTGCTTAGCTTTTTAAATTACAGATATATATAGAAAAACATATCGTGGTCTATATATACTTGTTTAAAAGTTTTGAATAAATATTGTTTTTTTGCCTCTCCAATCAAACAAAAAGTTCGTTACGGTCTTTTACATTTAAGGTTACATATTTTGAAAGTAATACGAGTCAATTTGTTATTAAAATGAGATATAGATAGTAGGTTTCTCTTTTAATATATTAGAAAATATGGATGATGTTCAGACTTTCTTAATATATCCCTAACTATTTTTTTTTTTTTTTTTTTTTTTTTTCATTAGCATCTTGAGCTTTACGTAGTTCACTTTGATAAATATTTTAGAATTATAAGGTTTAAAGGTTTAAATATTATTTACACATCCACATCCTAAACGTTCAAATAATAGGTGTATGCATTAATACAAATAAATTAATAAAAATATGAAAACTTAATATTTTGCATTTACCATAAACGGATTAAGAGGACAGTTTTCCTTTTCCTCTGGACTCATAGCGGAAAATTCCAATATACGTCGTTTATCGATGTCTATGCGTACTATGTTGTCATCACGACGGCTTAGTTCGGCAAGTGATACAATCGATTTGATAATTATTGCCAGAATTTGTTGAGGAGCCAATGGGTCAAACTCCTTAATCGAAAGTATTTTTGATAGAGCTGTTGGTGGGTTTTCATCGTCCATTACAGATATACAATTATTTTCGAAAAGCTTTGAAAAACGCACAGAACATTTATCCGATAACAGCGATGAACTACTACCAGTACTGCTGCGACGATCGGTGGGTGCAAGAGCAAGAACGGCAGCAGATGACCCGGCATGATTGCAATTATAGCTACAAGGTCCCTCGTCATCACTATGATAATATATTAAATCGTAAATATCATTTTCAATTGATGACTTTAGTTTAGCACTGTTGCTGCTGCCGGCATTACCGCTGGTCTCCTCCAGTGGTGGATAATAAGTTGATTTTGGTTTTTTGCAATGTTTTGGTTTCTTATGCGGCTTTACAACAGTCGTAGTTATTGCGGCATTAGTTCTGCTTGCATTGTTAGTTGATGTTGTTGAATTATTTATTTCCAGTTTTTCATTCGAAGCTTTAGATTCATTTTCGGAACTCAATTTTAAGGCAGCCTGGGCTTCAGTTAATAAGACATATGGATCAAAGTCTTTATTTCTAACTAAAGCGAGCGGACTCCTCAGCTGCACACTTATTTTCTCACATCCATCATCTGTGTTCATTTCTTCATCTTCCGATTCGGATGAGCTAAATTGTACATTGGCTTTTGTCATTCCTCTTTTGGTCTTCAACTTGTCTACCATATCCGGCCTTAGACGTCTCAGACGCACTTTGCACATTTTACTCTTCTTTGCATCCATTTTGATGTCTATTCAAATGGTAATCAAATTTTCTTCACTCTTATTGAACAATTTTGTATCTTTTTCTATGTAGGCATAAAGGAAAACATTTGTGTTTTTGAATCTTCACTTTAACCTAGAACATTTTTATAGAAATATTAACTTTGTTTTTAAAAATAATTTTAACAAATAAAAATTAATTTAAGTTTTTCTTAGTATTCTTAATAAAAAAAGCCCTTTTTTATAGAATATAAACCCATTAACTACACTGTATACTGCACTTTTTATAACAATTTACGTTTTTTTTTTTCTATCTAGTTTGTATATCTATATTCGCATTTTTACGTATTTTGCTTTGTTTTTGATATTCGTTGCAAATTACACAAAATTGTCTTCCTCTTCTTTTTGTATCTTCAATTTCTTTCGTCGTACGGATTTCAGTGAGATTCGCTGTTCAACACACACAAAAAATTGCAACTACGACTTTTTCCAACAACTTTCACTTACTTTTTAGTGCATTTAATTTATATCATATAATCATTTCATATTCTAAATGAAACGATGTAGTAATTAAAACATTATTTGTTTTTTAATTATATTTATTTCAACTAAATTTCTGATAATAATTATTTCTGTGTGCACTTGATTTGTTGAATTTTTCTCGTGTGTATGAATTTTCTTCGTTTATCGCTTCGTTTCCATATTCGTTGTATAAAAAATGGTGCTGCCAGATGTTCCTAATTTATTATTACCCAATTTTGAAATTAAATTACATTTTCATTGGATAAGAAAAGCTTAAATTGACTGTGTCTTTAAATAAAACATCAAATAACAAAAATCAAACATTTTTCTCATACACAATAAATTCCGTATACATGAGAAAATATTCACTTAATATAGTATAACTGCGTTTCTAGTTTTTCATTTTGTGTCCTTTTTTTCTTCTTGATGGACTTTAAAGTTTGGAAGGATTTTTCATTTTTTATTGTGCTTCTTTCTGATTATCTTATATCTGATGATCTGATATAGGGCGATATGGGTATCATCTGAAAGAGGAGAATTTTTGCAATATAATTCAAATAAAAGTTGCAAGAAATGAGTTTCAATTATTTAATCCTTTAACATTCCTGAAAGTTTCCAACAAACAATTCCCAAAATAATATATGTTAAAGATGCTAATATCCAGTTTCAAGTACCAAAACTTTAGTGTTTTAAACTTATTTCTTCACCCAGGCTAGGGCTTCAAAGGCAAATATTTCCCTAGGAAGGCCATAGGGAAATCTAGGGGATGAAATCCTAATAATACGAAATGACTCTTCGACATGGTGAACAAGCTTATACTTATGTATGGAGCGGTAGTATGGTGGAAAGCGATGGAAAAATCCACCTTTTGCGGAATCTTCGAAAAGGTTCTGCGTAGTTCAGTGCTACTAATTACAGGTGCGCTACGTGCGATACCATCCAAGGCATTATTTGTTCTGAGAACTGGATGCTGTGGATCTAATGGCGAAACAAATCGCCATAATGTCAGCGACTAGGCTCAGTACTATAGGTGCATGGAACGGTAGAAGCTATGGCCATGCGACCATTTTGGGAATCTTGGATTACATCCCTGACAATATTGATTATTGCATTCCCAAACTCTTTCTGGACAGAGGCTTCTCAGTTTCAATCTCAGCCGACCCCACTATAAGAGACGGATCGATTGAGGTTTACACTGATGAATCCAAATCTGCAGAAGGGGTTGGGGGAGGTCTCTACATTCCCGCATATAGGAGGAATATCTCCTTTAAATTGCTGGATCACTGCACTGCTCTTCAAGAGGAGATCTCTGCCATTAGGAGAGCGGTAAATAGGCTAATGTACTATAGAGTATTCGGAGTGGATATTCAAATTAGTCAACCCGCGATTAAGATTCTTTCGGGTATCTATTCGATATCCAGGCTGGTACATGAATGCCGGACATCTTTAAATGAGAGGGCGATACAATCAAACCTAGAATTGGTCTGGGTAAGGGGTCATTCAAGTACCCCGGGAAATATTATGAATTAGCCAGATTTGGTTTCCTTCTTCAAAGTGGAGAAATGAACCAGTTAATCAATGGTACTGCAGTACTTGTCAAAAATAGCTCAACAAGGATAGAAAAACGAGACCACATGTTTTATCTCGGGACAGATATGGCCCCAGTACGATCAGAAACGGTTGAGTTTCTTTCTGGGATTGCCAAGGTGCCAACTACGAACACTTGTAGCCACTAATACAGTGCACCAATTTGCTGGTGCACACGCTAGGAGACTATGACTCCCTTTAAACGACTATTATAGAGAGACAGTAGAACATTTTCTTTGTCACTGTCCTGCTCTTGCGAATATAAGGACTGCTGAATTTGGTAATTCTTATATGCACGGACTATCTGATCTCTCTGTAATTGATGTGAGTCGAATCAGATCTTTTGTTCGTGCGTCAGGTTGGTTCGATTCGAACTCATTTTCGGACATGTGAAAACAGATTCGAATGATCCATTAGGATAACACAACGGGACCAATAGGAACCAAGTGAGCTGTTTAGTTACATTTGCAGCTGCCCATCTAACCTAACCTAAACTTATTTCTTTAATCTATACAATGATTTAAAAATTATCCCTAAGAACAGAAGTACAAATTAAATTTTCAGTTTTGTGAGACTTCGAGCATGTAATTTTTTGAAGTTATTGTATTTAAATTTTAAGTTATTCTTACCTAAAGTATAGTATGAAAACATTATTTGGAAAACTTTAAAATATATTTGAAAGATTAAACTACGACAAGTTGAGTATTTCCATTTATTTAACATTAAATTCATTACCTGTATCTTTTTTAATCTGCGAAAAGATAGTAGGCTATGATTATTATATTATATTTAATATTATTTTAGAGAAGAGAGCTGTAATAAGTCCATGTAATACCCTACGCTCAATAAACTGATTTTTGAGAGATGTTCTTATAAAAAAACTATGACCATATATAAACCGATCCTTGTTAACTTCATATTGTGGCTTATATATTTATTTAAAACTCATTTATGCCGAATTTAATTCAAAATCAGACATTTATATAAAATTTAGACGCTTAGCATTTTTCTGGAGTGTGTCGTATATGGGAACTACGTTCAATTATGGACCGATTTATAGTTATATGAATTTTAATTGTTGCCAATAAAATCACAAAATAAATTATTTATATACCATTAATGCGTGTTAAACCGACATTCTCAAATTGATGTTATATGGGAGATATAATCAATTTGATGGCATAATTTATACTGAAATACAAAGTAATAATGCCAAATTTTATTTCGAAACTAACATTTTTATGGTATTATTGCATCTCTTTTTCTACTGGATCATAATCGTAGACATACCACACAGTTCTGGCATACATTATGAAGAATGCATAGCTTGTCCTGATTACACAATTTTATTTTAAAGAATTGATGATACGCAGTTTTCACAAAGCCTGATATAGATTTTCGATATTTTTCAAATATATGTATATTCACCACAAATATAGCAAAAATAATCTATGTATATTAAGCACACATCTTACGAAGG
The DNA here is from genome assembly GCA_932274085.1 of Protocalliphora azurea. NCBI lineage: Eukaryota > Metazoa > Arthropoda > Insecta > Diptera > Calliphoridae > Protocalliphora > Protocalliphora azurea. The sequence continues at coordinate 111,643,517 of OW026519.1, read as the reverse complement.
CATATCGAAAACAACAAAATATATTTTAGTGTCCAATATAAAACGAAAATCTAAGTAGAAATAGTAAATGAAGGTAGTTTGCTATAACTCAAAAACAAAAGTTGATATTGAAAATTGTTGCCGTATTTAAAAAATACGCGTCAATATGAGATAGAAACAAAAAATCACAGGAAGCAAACAATTCTGTTTAAATATAAATATTTACATATGTATATGGATGGTGTATGTATTCATTTTTAATATTGACAGTGCTATTCTCGAATTCTTGTCATGTGTTTTGTGGATGTGACAACTATAGAAGTCTAACTCTTTTAATTCGCTCAGCAAAAAAAAAAAAAAAAAAATACTCACATCACACATATAAATTAGTAGAATATTCTAATAACCCATACAAAGACTTCGGTTTTTTTGTTTTTGAGGGCAAGTTGGACTTCTAATTGTTTTCTATGATGAAGTGACCTCGAAAGCAATTGTTTTTAGGTACGTACCGCGCGAATCTGTCCAATTGTTTTTGTATTCATATGTAATAATTTGTATCAAGGTATTATTCAGGTAACAACATTTAAACAGCTGAGATTTTTTTCTTTTTGGCAGCAATATGGTTTATGTTCTAAAATGTCCAGTGTGAAATTGTTGTTTATGTTTACAATCTTTGTTTAAATTTTTTGTTTACTTTTGTGAGATTGCGTCTTATTGCTTTTTTATTACGTGAAATGTCAAATGAGTTTTTTGTTTTGTAAATAAACATGTGAAATGTCAAAATTAAAGACATAAGAAATTTCAATGCCAAAAGCACATGGAGTTTTTTGGTGTTGTAGTTGTTGTAGAGCTGTCGTTACCTTACATAGTGTCTACATTAGAGATTTTTTTTATCAAGAAAAACGTCACACTTAACGCGAATTTGTGGAAGGTGCCAACAGTTGCACAAAAACAACAATATGGCGTATTCATTATTGTTTTTTATATATGCAGTTTGACAACTGTATCAACCAAAATAATAATCAGATGTGTAACTAAGGTTGCCTTGTATATATTCCTACTGATTTTGACATTTTTTTTTTTTTTATAAAAAATTGCCTAATGTAGACACTAGGTTACTCTTTGTACGATGATTTTTACCGCGCTCATTTATTCTTCTCTTCATTTACTCATTTTTTCTTTATAGAATTTTGACATTTTGTGCCGTGGTTTTACATTATCAAAATACAATCACTTGTTGTTTTTGTAGATATGTGGACTTTTTAATTACAACATGGTTGATAGCATAGAAACCTATGTCTAAGAATGTGTAGTATCATCGAAAATAAAAAATTCTAGTGAGTGTGTTTTTTTTTTTAGTAATATTTTTCAATTGATTGATTTGAGCTTCATATCTATGTATGTTAACATGGTGTCTACATTAGAGATTTTTTTTTATCAAAACAAACGTCAAACTTAACGCGAATTTGTGGAAGGTGGCAACGGTTGCCCAAAAAGAACAATATGGCGTATTCATTATTGTTTTTTATATATGCGGTTTGGCAACTGTAATAACCAAAATAATAATCAGCTGTTTAATTAAAGTTACCTCGTATATATTCGCACTAATTTTGACGTTTGTTTTGATAAAAATTTTCCTAACATAGTGTCTACATTAGAGATTTTTTTTATCAAGACAAACGTCAAACTTAACGCGAATTTGTGGAAGGTGGCAATAGTTGCACAAAAACAACAATATGGCGTATTTATTATTGTTTTTTATATATGCAGTTTGACAACTGTAACAACCAAAATAATAATCAACTGTTTAACTAAGGTTACCTTGTATATATTCGCACTGAATACGCCATATTGTTGTTTTTGTGCAACTGTTGCCACCTTCCACAAATTCGCGTTAAGTTTGTCTTGATAAAAAAATCTCTAATGTAGACACTATGTAAAGAAAGTTGGCAATTATGAGTATTGCTTACGAACGTTGTCACTCATATACGTATTTAAATTTAAAAATTAAATCTTACGGTTTGATGAATGGGCCGGTTAACATAATCAATTTTCTGAACCCCTGGCAGAGGTGTTACATACCAATATGGAGGATTTGAAATAAAATGTTCAGGAAAGAAGAATAAATAAAAGAAGATTTTAGGCGGGGATATAGAAAAGTATGGCTGGGAGACACTAAGTATACAGAAATACATTAGAATTTAATGTGAAATAAATATGGCAGATGTTAAAAAAGCGGACAAATTTTATTATTTACGCCTTACACTATTTTTTTATTTGGAATAGATATTTGGATAGATATTTAAGTTATGCATTTGGAATAGGTTCCATAGAGTAATGGAAAAGTTTTGAACAAATAAAGAGGATTATTAAAAAAAGCACCGGGGAGTTAAATTTAAGAAGGATGAAATAAAATACATTTCCTCAATATATAAAAACTATACGTGAAAGAAAAGCAAATGAAAATAGTAAAAAACAGCAAAATTTCTTTGAAAATCGCTAATAAATGTCTGAAAAACTAAAGTGAAAAGATGTGCCGTAAAAATAAGAAATTAATATAAAAATTAATTAATAATAAAAAACATTTAAATGTTATATTAACCAAGAACAATAAAATGTACATAAAATAAACCGAAATTAATGCAAGAATAAAATCTACACGAGCAATATAAAATTAATTTTGTAATAACAAGAAAGTTTAGAAAAGAACGAGAATTATTTGTTTAAAATATATTTTTTTTGGAATCAAAAGCTACAACGTGTATAATACAATAATTCCGCTCAGTTCTTTTAAATGAAAATCAATATATGTATCAATATATCTATCGAATAGATTAAAGGTAAAATATAAAATATATATATAAAAATAAAAAAAAATTGTGTTTTATTGCATTGAGCTGAAGCAATGGTGGTCCCAAGAGGAGACAACATATAACATCCCTAGAAGAGTACATTAAAACCGCTTACATTTGATCCCGATATCAATTCGTAGAAGAGGAAGGAAGAAAATAAAGAAGGAATTGACAATTTATGTGGTATGGATGTATAAACTAATATTCTTTTGTTATTGTGTGATTATATATCAGGATAGCTTAGGTTTAAGTATTTATAGTTTTAATTTTAATTTCACATAGTATACGTTTAGGCGGTGTTTTGTTTGCAAAATAGTTTTTAAATAATTCTGATTTGTGAAACTCTTCTGCTTGAAAAAAAGGGTGAACAAATTTAATAAAAAAGTTTATCTTTGCAACTAGGATTATACTTAATTTCTCGTATGCTATATGAGAATAATTGTGTGCTGTATAGTTTCAGTTTTTATCCTAACCTTAGGGAGCTCCTTAAGGTATGATGTATAGCTAGGTGTTAGGGGTATAGGAAAATGAAAGAATATTGAACAAAAAAAATCTTTTGTGTTAATTAATAAGACTAACAGATAAGTTATTTAAGAATATAAGTGGAAATATTTGTTAATAGTATAGCATAGATAAATGTATTATAAGAATTATTAGCGATTCAAGGAAAATAATTTATAGTTTTAGGTTTTTATTTAATAAATATCTCGAACGTTTATAAGTGTTTATATAAAAAATGGCTGAGTGATTAATTTTCTAGGGATTATTGAAATGTAAGAATGTGTTTGTGGGTGGAGGTCAATTGTAAAAAGGGGCTATAAAGGATTATTTTGAGGAAATATACATGTGATATGTAAGTGGCTATGGTAGGGATTAGGGCGGCTGGAAGGAGAAGACCTATCTTCCCTAATATTAAATTGGTATTGGCCTTTTATACAAACAAACGAACAAACAAACGACGTTGGAAAAACACTCTATAAAATTGTTAGAAGGTTCGGTTCCATTTAAAGACGGTCATTATCCTGTATCACCGGAAATAATATATAAATAAATCGACCACAAGTTAGATTTATATGTTATAGAGGAGTGTGAAAACCCATGGTCAAATAGAATAACAGTGGTTAGGAAACCTGAGAAAAATAGAATTAAATAGTAAGAGTAAAACCTATACGGCTTTTTCAGTAGCAGGTCAGCCAATCTTCTAATTTAGTGTTATGCTATTCAGTGTCCGCAACGTGGCCCAGAGATTCTGCAGACTAATGGACAAAGTTGTTTCTCAGAAACTTAAAGAAAATATGTTCATCTACCTGGATAATCTCTTGGTCATTTGTAATAATTTTGAAAAACATTTAAAAGTTTTAGAAGAAGTGGCTTCATGCTTAAAAAGAACAAATTTTACCATTTTAGAAATCCCAATTTTGATTCCAGCAGTTGAAATACCTTGGATTCATCGTAGAATAATTTTGTTAAAACTAAGTCATTTTTTACTTATTATTATTATTATTATTATTATTATTATTATTATTATTATTATTATTAATTTTCAAAATATAAAAACTAAATACTCGTATAACAAAAGCTTATTTGTAATAAAACAGAAATAAAAATTTTCTTACATTTTTTTAATTAACTAAATATGACTTATTCTAATAAATAATTATATTTTTATATCTTACAAAAAATTTCGTTTTTTTAATAATTTCTACCAGTAACTTCTATTACTTTGAACAATCGGTTATTTACTTTAGAATTTAAACATTTTTGAAAAGCAACACTATATCTGTGATGATCACGATCATTTATAGTGTCACTTTATATACAAAGATTTTTTATATAACAATTCAAGCTGTAGCGATTGTGAAGAAGGCTACAGCTTGAATTGTTATTGTTAGTAAAGTTTTCATTAAGCTTTTGTTTATCACAATTGAGTAATTGTTGATCTTCTCTAATGTTAAATCAGTTTTTAAATTTATATCTTTTTAAATGGTTGTTCGTAAGTTTTCTGCAGCAGACATTTCATTATCATGTTGCTTTTCAAATAAATGAGAGGATATTTTTCGTTTATTATTCTTTGGCAAGACAACTTTAGAGTCAACAGGATTACTATATTTTTTGTTTCTTTTTTCTTTTTTTTAATTCTACAAATTTTAGGTGATTCAACTGTAGTAATATTATTAGATTGAAAGTTTACTGAAATATTTTGACAATAATCGGTCTCAGGTTGGGAATTTCCATAATAAATTCGTCAGAATTGATTAGAAAAGGTATCTGAATTATCATTTGCAACAATTTATTATAATTAGAATTAAATGTTTGAATCTTTTTATTATAATTATTTCTATTATTTTAATTAAATGAAAAATTTTTAAATTTTCAAAACATTCTTCTTTCTAAGTACTTAAGATTGGAGTTATGATTTTAATTAAACTTGAAATTATTTGTAGATGATATATTTAAATTAGGATATTTTTGTTAATTTTACTTATAACTTTTATATATTTAAATTTCTGTTACGTTTTGTTTTTTAATTCATAAAACAGAACATAGTTTTTTTTTGGTTTTGATATTAAATGCACCAAAAATGTTTTGTTTTATTTCATTCACCCTATATTAAGAAGCAAATATTTTTGGTTTAGTGACAAATTTTATACAATTTTATCACAATTTTTTGTTTTAAGGATTTAAAGTTATTATTTTTATTTTTTATTCCAAGATTAATTTATATTAATCTTTTCTTAATGACAAATTATTAAAATTGTTTTTTATATTTATGGAAGCGATTTAAAGCTTTCTTTAAATAATTTTTAATCAAACTTTTTTTTATTTTATGAAAAAGATTTAAAGTTCTCTTTGGTTTTTTATTTTATTTTTTTTTTTTACGGAAAATAAGTTTTAAACATTTTCAGTTATGGAAATTCTGTTTTTCCTGATAATTAAAACGGGTTCGTATAACGATTGCGCCAATAATTTTATTAAAACTAAGTAATTTTTTTATTTAATAATAAGTCATTAAATATAAGTCATCTTTAATTCATAATTATTTAAAATTAAGTATTTTATTTATTTTCAATTCATTTCAACTTTACATTTAACAGTTAGAACTAGTTTAGGATAATTTAAGGAAAAACGATAAAAATAATTAAAGTAAAATGTTCAATAATTAAACAGAGCGTAATTTAATAGAGCGTAAAATAATGATGAGTAAAATAAGATTAAAATATTTAATAAAGTGTAATAAAAGAAAGATAATATTAATAAATGTGTTTGTTAAAAGAAAATATATGTAAAGTATTAGGGATATTTATGGAATATTCCAGCATAAACTTTTTGGTTTTTAGGTAATGACAACTACTTATTAAAGTAGTTTCTCGATAATGTGCCGCCATTACTATTTGCCTACTATGTATTACATAAATAAGTACTCAATAGTATAATAGCACAGTAATATTGCAATCACGTGGATGAGTTGGCTAAGAGCACTGGATTAGCAACCAGAAGATTGTTGGTTCAACCCCATTCTCATGCTGTTAGTTTTTATAACAAAATGTATAAAAAGATATTTTTATTTTTTTTTTTATTCTAAAAAATGTTTTTCTCACTTAGGAAATTAAGTGCGAGATGGTACTGAGTAAGACGTTTGTCATTAAAAACGAATGGCTAATTTGTGTCCAAGTTCAAATCTCACTGACGGCAAATTTTTTTTGTATTTTTTTAATTTTTATTTTCGCTTAGGTACATATCTTTGAGTATCCCTAGAGTCTAAAAATAGCTACATGAATTTGTGGACAACTGTAACAAAAATAACTAGTTATTCAGGCAAAAAATAAGTACTTTATTTTAGTTTCCAATTATACCTGCTAGCTTATCAGGAAAGCAAAGTTTTTGCTGGGATAGGAGGGGGATGTCTACAAACAGACCCAGATAAGGTAAAGGCGATTCAAGATATAAGAATACCAAAATCTCCTCTTGAAGTGCACAGCTTTTTGGGAACAACTGACTAGTATCGCCGCTTCATAAAGAATTTCGCAACTTTATTGATCCCTTTGACAGATACGCTAAAGTATAAAAAAATTAATATGAATCCGGAAGCAATGGAGGGGTTTGACAACTTGGAGAGCACGCTGACATCAGCATTGAAACATGATGATTTTCAAGAAGATTTTGAATCCAATGTAATGCCAGCAACTATGGAATAGGAGCTGTGTTATACCCTATAGATTTTTACAGTCAATAATTAAATTCTTTCCAAAGAAACTACACAAAAACAATAAAAGAATATTTGTGAGCAGTAATGGATGTAAAAAAATTTCGTCCCTACATCCCACAGTGGGGCAGAATCGAAATTTTTTGGAAATAAATCTGTAACTTCTGATTGCCCGGTTGGATTTTCATGAAATTTGGTATAGGCGTAGCAGAGGAGTGTACAATGTTATATTTGGAAGGGGGGGGACAACAATTTCCCCAGGGGCGGATCTAAGGGGGCTCAAATTTAGGTACCTCTGACATAAAAAATTTTTAATCGCTTGCAAAATTTTTGTTTCTCGTCCGATTTCAAATATGTTTATATATTGTTGTGGGCCCTGATAAGACCTATAAAAAACATGCTTACATGTCCTATTTATCTCTTATAGTTTTCGAGTTATTTCCGTTTGAATTTTTAAGCACCATAATTTTGCATGTTCTTGGTCCAATTTTTTTTCTATATATCCTAGTATTTCCGACCGATTTTATTAGCTTTTTCTTAACTAGTTAAAGAACAAAATTATCTATTGAATAAAAAAAATTTTAAGTCGACATCTTTACCGAGTCCAAAAATAAACGATTTTGAATTTAAAAATCGCAAAAAAGACGACTTTTTGTGTTTTTTTTATACGAAAAAGTATCTACACTCTTTTTTATCTAAAATAAAATTTTCTTTAGCAACATATAATAATTTTGAACTTTTCTGAAAGGTAATTTCACAGAGATAACTCTAAATTAAAAACAAGCCCAATAACTAAATTGTTCATGGTACACACCCTCCCGAATTCGACCCATTTTATATGAAAGTTTTGATTTTAGACCATATTTTCTCAAATCTCGAAGCACGAATCAACAAGCGGAATATATTTTAAGAACCTTTAATATGTTGTTAAAAGTTCTAATCAAAATCTACGGGACTTCGGAAAAATGTGGATTCTATAGCCAAAAATTTAAAAAAATCCCATTTTTGGGAATTTTGATTAGTTTATTTGGGAATTCAGGATAACCCTACCCCTGATTGAAATTTGGTTAACGCGCTTTTATTTATATTAATAAGATCCATATTTCCTGCAAATTTCAGTAAGATATCTTTATAAAAAAATATGTTATTACAATTAAAAATTTTGTATTTTCTCCAAACACCCCAAATTGGGCCTTTTGTTTGGTTTATTTTTAAATAGAGAAAAAATATGTATTCCAAATTAAGCTTATCCTTTAGCATATATAATTTCCAATCTTTTGCAAAAAGATTTAGATATTTCTGTTGCATATTCTCCATATCGAGCAGAGTTAATTTTGTGCTTACTATTAATTGCCATTAATAGTGTGTTAGTCCTTTGAAAGAGGTTGTAAATCATTTATTTCATCTTTAATATATTCCACTAAATCCTTTGTTGTTGTCTTCGACCCCCTTGTGTATTCGAACCAAATAGATCTGCAAAAATGCTTTGATCCTGGAGTGGTGTTAAGCCATATATCTTCAAATGAGTTTTTACACTTTGGTGAAGATTGCTTCCTTTTCGGTAACCGAAACAGATGGTAAAATGGTTTGCTTTTTCACTTGAATATCCTTGTATGATGGTAGAATTGGGTGTCCCTTTTCAGGCAGAGCTTTTCTTAAAATTTTATATTTGTTTCGGCTGACGTCCAGTTCAAGTATTAAAGCAATTGCTTCTTCCTCTTTAAAATTGGATTGTGATGTTGGAGTAGGTACACTTTCGGCAATTCGTTTAAAACTTTTTGGTGATGCAGTTGTCAGTATTTCAGCAATATTAATTGCTTATGGGCCAGTCTTTTCTTCCTAAATCTTGTACTTAAATCATCATATGTCTTGCATTGTGCTCCAGTTGATATTTTGCACGCCGATATTTCTATATCAGTATCCATCCAATCGGAATGTTTAATTTTTAATCTGCTAGTACGCTGATTCAAGGACTTCATTTTTACGTCATATAACTTTAAAAAGCTCTCTATCTGAAATTTACCAATGTTTCAATGTAATCACCATGGTAATCAACTTCGTTATGATATTGATAAGGATTAGCTGCGCAATTATATATATCTGTCAGATATATCGCACAGGTATATATATTTACAGGTATTCTGTGAATTTTCATTAGGTAAAATATCTGAAAGAGTCAATTTGGAAGAGTACCTATATCGAATTCATTGATATTGTATGTTGCTGTTAGGTATCACCGGAAAGAATATTACCTGTGCATTGTCACTAGCTCATAAAAATATAGATTTTGAACCATCAGTAATAGATAAATGCTTTTAACAACATATTGAAGATTCTTAAAATATATTCCGCTTGGTCTAAAATCAAAACTTTCATATAAAATGGGTCGAATTCGGGAGGGTGTGTACCATGACCAATTGAGTTATTGGGCTTGTTTTTTATCTTAAAGTCATCTGTGTGAAGTTACCTTTCAGAAAAGTGCAAAATTATTATATATTGCTAAAGAAAATTTTATTTTATATAAAAGAGAGTGTAGATAATTTTTCGGCTAAAAAAACACAAAAAGTCGTCTTTTTTGCAATTTTAAAATTCAAAATCGTTTATTTTTGGACTCGGTAAAGATATCAACTTCAAATTTTTTTTATTCAATAGATAATTTTGTTCTTTAACTAGTTAAGAAAATCGATAGGAAATACTAGGATATATATGAAAAAAACTGGACCAAGAACATGCAAAATTATGGTGCTTAAAAATTCAAACGCAAATAACTCTAAAACTATAAGAGATAAATAGGACATGTAAGCATGTTTTTTATAAGTCTTATCAGGGCTTACAACAATATATAAAAATATTTGAAATCGGACGAGAAACAAAATTTTGCAAGCGATTAAAAATTTTTTATGTCAGAGGTACCTAACTTTGAGCCCCCTTAGCTCCGCCCCTGGCGGGATTGTTGTGCCCCCTTCCAAACATAACATTGTACACTCCTCTGCTACGCCTATACCAAATTTCATGAAAATCCAATCGGCCGATCAGAAGTTACAGATTTATTTCCAAAAAATTTCGATTCTGCCCCACTATGTACCCGCCGTTTCCTGTGGTGACAGGCCATGCAAATCTTAAATGGCCTATGGCCTTAAAAGATTTAACTGACAGTTTAGTACATAGTCTCTTCAGCTACAAGCTTTTAACTTCGATATTGAGCACAAAAAAAGAAAAGAATTTTAATATATTTAGAAGAAATTAATGTAGAAGATATTTTTGATTTTGAAACAACGGAACTTCAGAGTAATGAGTACTTATGAATGAAAACAAAAATATATTGCCAGATTTAAAAGTGGAAGATAGTTTGGTATTTAAAAGAATAGAATTTGATCGAGGAGATGAAACCGAAAACCAGTGGGGATTTGGATTCCTTCAAATATTACACAAGTCTTAATTAAAAAAGCCCATACTAGTTTGACAGCAGCACACGGTGGAGTAGCTAAAACTCTAGAGCGATTAAAAAGGTTCTTTTATTGGCCAAAATTGTCAATGCAAGTGAAGGCTTACATAAAAAAACTGTCAAATATGTAACGAGATCAAACCCCCTAACCAGAATCTTCGTCCCGAAATCGGAAACCAAGTTATTACAGATCGACCGTTTCAGAAACTATGTTTGGATTTTTTTGGGAAAATATTTCAGATCCAAAAGTGGCAACTGTTATGTTTTTTTTTTTTTAATATACTAGATCAGTTTTGATGAGAGAAGCAACAGCAGGAAATGTAATTGAATTTTTAACTCATGAAATTTCCACAAGTTTGGTGTTTCTGAAATTATCCACACAGACACTGGTGTTCAATTTATGTTGAAAAACTTCCAAGATATGATACAAACATACAAAATTTAACATATTAAAACACCAGTATATCAGCCCAGAAATAGTGCATCAGACCGAGTTAACCGAAATATATTGTCAGCAATAAGATCATATTTAAAAGAAGACCACCGTGATTGGGATCTATATCTATCCGAAATCGATTGCGCTTTACGAAACTTGTTTCATAGTGCTATTGGTTTTACTCCGTTCTTTATTATTATTCGGATTACAAACTGGCTCGAAAACTCCAATAAATTATAGACCATCGTATTCTAGAAAAACCAAATGAGCGAATGGAATCCATAAGGGGGAAAATAAAAGAAAATATGACAAAAGCCTAACTAAAAAGTGCCGAAAGATACAACCAAAAAGCCGGAATAGTGAAATTCATACCGGGACAAGAAGGTAAGGAGAAGTCGGGTGGGATTTGGGTTCATACGTTAAAAATAATTTTGGAAGGTTGTTAGGGCAATTAAAGGATCATAACATCTGCCTAATGATGGCCGTTGTGAGTGTGGTATGTGTTATTGTTTTGTTGTTGTATTTTAGTATGTTTTCCTCCTTTTATTAAACAGTTATACCCAGTGAGAGGGACCCTCTGAAATCTGCTCTCTATAGAAACAACGTTAGTCAGAAAACTCATTGACCAATGTGATTGTAACGTATAATATTATAAAAATAATTACTCATATGACTTACTTGAGGTAATTAGAAATATCATCTGGCATCTCTGCCTCAAGATAAAAACATCGTGTTAATTTTTGCTTAAAAATTAAGTGAATTTTTAAATTAAAAAGTGTAAAAAAAAACTATTTAAATTTGCTTTAACTTTCTTTTCTTTGGCTATGTTTACTCAGAAAAGAAGAAAGCATTGGGGCAATAGCCCAAAATTCAAGGTGCCAAAAACTACAGACGGTCCCAGCACTAGTGCCAACAGGTTTCAGCTTCTGTCTGAAGACGAAGAAGAAGAAGCAGTTGCTGTCAAAGAAAAGATTCCACCAATAATTGTGGACTCTACCCACAGTTTTTCAACTGTGATCGGATTAATTGGGGAAAAATATACCTACAAACGGATGTCTATTGGTACCAAAATTGTATCAAACTCCTTATCGCTGTACAACGAAGCTTTGCGTGTTCTCAAAGACAAAAAATTCCATATTATACGCATGAATTGAGGGATGCAAAAACTTTTAAATTGGATTTATTTGGCCTGCCACAACTGGACACAAAGATAATTGGCGAAGAATTTGTAAGCTCGCTCAACATAAACCCGGTAAGCATTAAGGAATTAGCAACAAAAAGATCTAGTGTAGATGACGCCCTCTATCTCATTGAGTTTGATCGTCAACATGTTTCAAAAAGAGAGGTTATGAAAATAAGATATTTTTGTAATATATCTGTATATTGGAGAAAACCTCTAAAGGGCAATAAAGGTCCCACACAATGCTCCAAGTGCGCTATGTATGGACATGGTGCTAAAAACTGTAACCGTATCGTAGTGTGTTCTGCCTGCGCCGGAAACCATGAGTATGCAGTTTGTTCACTCAATAAAGGTAATAGTGATGGTAGTATAATTTATAAGTGCTACAACTGCATAAAGAAGAACTTAAAAAGCGTTAACCATAGAGCTGATGACCCAAAGTGCCCAAGTCGTCAAGAATATTTAGAAATCCGTCATCGAGTAACATCTAAATCTAGGGCGACCAGCAGAAGAACTAACGTAACATATTTTAAAGAAGACGATAATGATTTTCCTCAATTGCCAAGGCAAGAACCCCATAACAATACTCGTAATTCCCGCTATTTTGGTAATTTGTATTCTGAGGTAGCTAAAGGCAAGAGCTACGACAATAATAATAATGATGACATTTCCAACGAGAGACTTCTGGAAATATTTTTTGATGCTGTCGATGCTTTGCAAAGATGTCAAAATAAGTACGACAAGCTACGGGTTTTGGGTATGATGCTTAAACATGCCATATAATTCAACCGGTAGACACAATGTTCATGTTATGCATTGGAATGCCCAAGGCATAACAACCGAGTCAGCAGCTGCCCAGCTGGAATACTTTTTACACAAAAGGAAAATCGATATTCTCCTTTTAAATGAGACTTTTTTTGGTGGTTATAAAATTTATAGAGAGGATCGATCTACTCATGGCGGAGGAGTTCTAATTGCAATTAAAGGTAACATTAAGCATACGTTGTTACCAAAAATAAAAACAAGTACTGCTGAAAGTGTTTCAATACAAGTTACGATTAATAGAAGGTCAGTTATATTCACTTCAGCGTATAATCCAGTTCATACTACCAATTTTAAAGCTGATTTGGATAAATTAACTTCATTTTCAAAAGACTATTTTATTTTCGGTGATCTGAATGCCCAACATACACATTGGAATTGTATGTCAAATAATTCGGCTGGTAATGATCTCTACAGCCACTGTCTTCAATCCAGCTACTACATTTATTACCCAAATGGACACACTCGCTTTGGACAAAATATCAACCCCATTCAACCGTCCACAGTAGACATTCTTTTATCTAACTCGTGCCTCCATTTTTCAAACCTTGAGACACATCCAAATGTTTTACAGTCGGACCATGTACCTATATCTTGTGTTATTTCTGGACAAGTTCAAAACATGACATATTTAGTTCCCTTGTATTATCGAGCAGACTGGTCAGCAATCGGAAACTGGGTGGAAATGAAATTAGGTGTCAGAACATTGACCAACCCGTTACTAATTCAGGTAATCTGGATTTTTATTTTAACAAATTAATATCTATAGTTAAAGAAGCGTTTAACAAAATACCTGTCGGTTATAAAATTCCGTGGCAACGAGAAATCTCTGAAATTAGTAAAATGTTAATTAGTCAGAGAAATAAATACAATCGTAAATTTCAAAAATGTAGCGATTTTAATTATAAAAATCAATTGAAAAGCATTTTGAAGCTATTAAATAAACTTATTGATTTTCACCTTAATAAAGACCGCAATGAATCCTGGTCAAAATTTATTTCGAATTTGCCCTCGGGCTCTAAAAAGTTTTGGAAAGTAAAAAAAGCACTTAAAGGAAACAAAATGCCTTTTACTGATCTTCATGTAAACGGTGAAGTTTTAAAAACTGGCAATGAAAAATCTAATTTAATAGCAGACCTATTTGGTGATTCACACACCATTACTTTAAATAATTATTCACCTATGGACTCGGCCGTCTCAAGATTCATTAATGATCTTGACGATACACTTCTTGACAGATCTAACGTAGAGCTTACCAATTTAGATGAAGTTAAATCGTTTGTACTTTTATTGAAAAATAATAAAGCCCCTGGTTTAGATGGCATTAATAGCATTATCCTTAAAAAGATGCCCGATTACTTTTTTGAAACTCTATGTAAACTTTTCAACTCTTGTTTAATAGAAGGCTATTTTCCAACTATTTTTAAGAAGGCAAAAGTTATCCCAATTCCTAAGCCTGGAAAGGATCCTAAATTACCGTCTAGCTATAGACCAATCAGCATCCTAAGCCTATTGGATAAAGTATTTGAAAAAATAATTAATAAGAGAATTTTAGATTTTTCCAACCAAAATAATATTATTAACCCTCAACAGTTTGGATTCCGCAAGGAACACTCCACAGTACATCAACTAAAAAGAGTCGTTAATTTGATTGAATCAAACAAAAGAAATCGTAAAAGCACTGGAGTTATTTTTCTTGACATTGAAAAAGCCTTCGATTCAATATGGCATGAAGGCCTGGTTTTTAAACTAAATTCCTTCAATTATCCAACGTATTTGCAAAAGATAATAAAGAGTTTTTTAGATCAGCGCTCATTTGCTGTATCTATAGATAACACGCTATCTAATGATAGACAAATCCCAGCGCAAGGATCGGTATTATCACCAACTCTTTATTCAATATATATTTCCGATTTTACTATTCGCAAGAATCAAGAAGTAGCTTTTTACGCTGACGACAGTGCTTTTATTTGCTGCGGTAAGGTGTCAAACGCAATAATCAAAAAAATGGAAGATAGTTTAAAATCTACCAATAAATATTTTGATAAATGGAAGATAAAAGTTAATGTTAGTAAAACACAAGCTATTATATTTCCATATAATAGATCAAAGAAACGTATTCCTACAAAACATTTATATTCTAGGGGAGTTTTTATTCCTCTGCAGGATAGTATCAAATATCTAGGTATTATCTTAGATAAAAAACTATCATTTAAACAACATATACATTATATTTGTGATAAAGCAATTAAATGTGGCCGTGCACTTTACCCCTTACTTAACAGAAGATCTAAACTTAATTTAAAAAACAAGATCCTTATTTACAAAATGTGTATTCGACCAATTATGATCTACGGATGCCAAGTCTGGTTTAATAAAGCTGCTAAAACTTACACAAGAAAATTACAGATAATACAAAATAAAAATCTGAAAATAATTCATAACCTACACCCCAGATATTCTACTGATCTACTGCATAGAAACTTTAAGCATAAAATGTTTAATTCATTTGCAAGGGAACTGACTCTGTCATTTAATGAAAAATGCAGAACGTCTACATATGAAATAATAAGAAATTTGCTAAACAATCACTAAGACTCTTTTTTACTTAAAGAGTTATAATTGATGGTTGGTTTTAAAATTTCTTATAACGTTTAAGTATGTACAAGGTTTTTTTTGACAACTTTTCCTTAACACTGTGATATTAGTAGTTTCCTTATTTAATTATTTAGATTTTAATTGTTGTAATACTTTTAAGTAAATTCTCATAACAATGTAATTACTTTATAAAGGTTTCAATAAAGTCAATAATAATAAAATAAAAAAATAAAATAAAAAGTTAGAAAGATAAATTATTTTTAATAAGAGTTAATTTAATGAAACATTTAGAATTAAATAGCAAATGTCCATTATGTCGCAGTTTAATGGAACAAAGACATTTAATTTTGACCTTTTTCAACATTTTTTGCACATAAATTTTAATTATATTAGGCTTAAATACCATTATTTTGAATTTTATTTATTATTTCTGACGGAAATATAGTTGAGTTAAATTTTTTATTTTTTTTTTTTTTTTTGATAAAAAGTCTTAGTGCGAGCACAAAAATTTATTATCTATATGTGGCATTTTAGCTTATAATAAGCTTTCAATAATTTTGAATAGATTTCTGGCTTCCTTAAAAGTTTTCAGTGGCTGCGATGAAAGTTGTCCAGACTTCTTTCTATTCCTACGTCAATTAATATTAAAATTCACTATAAGTTCTTTGTTAACTATTTGATATTTTCTTCCATGAATATTCTCTTTAATGTTGGATTCTCTGAGAGATCTAAAAATATCGTTCAGATAGTTACATCTTGGATCATCTTTGATTAAAGTTTTAACAATGAATTTGACGATCATAAATCGTCTAAGCGATTTAAAACTTTTTATTACTTTTCTAAATTTCTGCCTCTCGTTTCGCGCAGTAAAAGCGAACTTTTTAGCCTTTTTCAACTTTAAAAACTTCTAGTGGGTAAATAGGGTAATGGGGAGCTAGGAACCTAATTATTAGTTCCTTTTTGTAGCACTGTTTTTCCTCTATAAAATTTCTCGTCTGTGATTGACACATTTGCTCCATCTATCCTATACATTTATATACCTATACAGTTATATAACCAGTATTGCCAAAACTTTGAAGCTATGTTCCACCAGATTGTATTTGAAAAACCGCTAGAGACCCACACTTTAAATAAAAATGCTGAGTTTTTCTGCTAAAATGCTTTTTATTAAAGGAACTAACAGAACTGTTATTTTTTAAGTTTTATATATGTTAAAAATTAATATCTATTACTTCAAAATCTTCATTTTGAAGAATGAAGAGCATCTTCATTTTTGAATGCATTCCAGAGTATTTTCATACTGCAAAACATTAAAACAATTACTTTACGAAAACGTTTTCTTTCGAATCGAATTACACAATAATTCTCCAAGGTTTGAAACAATTTTCCATACAATAATGTTTAGGTTAATTCTGGTAATTTCATATTTTAGACAAATTAGTTTGTTGTAGAAATAAAAAATATCTGAATTACCTTATTTCCATTTCAAACTCATGCTTTTACAATAAAAGAAAAGTCGCTAGAAACAACCAGCTAAAAGAAATGTTGCAACAAGAAAAACCACTTACTTACAGATATGTTAGCTGCTGTTAGAAAGGTAGGTAGAAAGGTTGAGAAGCATTGAGAAAGACTGAGAAGCATTATTTAACTTTAAACCAGCCGTTAAAAGCGTTATATTTGAATTCAAGTACAATTTCGTAACAATATTAAAATTTTTGAATTATACTCAAAAAACGGTTTTTAGGTAAGTTACTGTATAAATTCTGTTATTGTTTTATTAATTTCTTCTTTTTAAGATTTATTTGGAAAGTAGACTAATCTTTGACTAATAATTGGGAAAGTTCGGACAAATGAGAACATTTACAAATTTGCTCTTTCATATTGTAAAAACTTCTAAAAAGCTGGGAAATACAAAAATATAAAATTTGCTGTCGAAAAACCTTTTCAGAATGAGGACTTTCTCTTTTGATCCTGTTTAGGTGGCTTTGGATAACTTCGATATGTTCGTCGAACACAGCTACTATGTCTAGCACAAGCGATATGAATTACATAAAATTATTTCCGTTACAATTCGGGTTTTTAATTTCCCGACATTTTTTAACTCCAGGAAATCGGGTTTTTATTTAAGGCATTCCCGGGTATTTATTTCACATATTGTTACGAAATTGTACTTAAATTCAAATATAACGGTTTTAACGGCTGGTTTAAAATTAAATAATGCTTCTCAACCTTTCTCAATGCTTCTCGACCTTTTTGTTTATGTTAACAGCAATTAACTTATCTTGAGAAATTATTAACATAGCTGTAAACATACAACATTGAATAAAAAGCTTTCACCATTGTTTGTAAGTATGGCAACACTAAATGTTGAAGCTGCTAACATTAATATCGAAAGCTCTAAAATCCGAACGTACTAGTTTGTCCGTTAGGAACATTGTAGAAAGAAATAGAGCTTTCGAAAAACTTCTTTATGATAGTGCAATGTATATAAATTGGCCGTGAGAACGCCATTGAGTCAGTCTAATTGGAAGTATCATAGTGTCTACATTAGAGATTTTTTTATCATGACAAATGTCAAACTTAACGCGAATTTGTGTGAGGTGGCAACAGTTGCAAAAAACAACAATATGGCGTATTCATTATTGTTTTTTATTTATGCAGTTTGACAACTGGAACAACCAAAATAATAATCAACTGTCTAACTAAGGTTACCTTGTATATATTCGCACTGATTTTGACGTTTGTTTTGATATAAATTTGCCTAATGTAGACACTAGGTATAGTTAAGTAAAGACAAATTAAACTGCCTTGGCTGTATATTCTTGTACATTATTAAAGTGTGCTGTATAAAGTGTGTAATTTAAATGTGTATGTATTAGAACACATATTAACTATTTAAACTGGTATTGTTGTACATTTTTAAATAAAATAAAGAGTCGTTACAACTTTTAAACTACTAAACTGCTTTTATTTGCAATCAAAGTATACGTGTTATTTAAAGGAAATGAACCAGCTTTTTTAAAAGGTAAAAACGTAACAAGATAATTTTCATATATAATTTACAAATAGTTTGTACGCAAATGCTTATTTCGAAATTCATTATTATATTATAAATTATATTCATACCTACATCTATTTTGAAGAAACTAAAAATGTTTTACTATTTGTTTTTCAAGTTATTCATCATCGACAATAAAAGCTTAAAGAAAGAATCCTGCATATCGTTCGTTACAGCCGTAGAACTTTTTTTAAGAAACCATAAATAAGCATGTCCTCGAGAATAATTTTTTTGAAATCTCACTTGGACCAAAATCGATACCTCCAAAACATAAAAATAAATTTATTAGTCTTAAATATAGAAAATTAATGTGTAAAAACGAAGGTAAAAGGTAAAAATAAAAACATCTTAAAATACTGTGTCGCTTATTCATCTAACATTAGCGATGTTTTCTAAGTTTTGTGTTCTAATAGCAGTAGTTTTGTCATTTCGGTATTTTTTAGTTCGGAAATTATTTTTTCTGATACTTTAATAAAATCTTTAGAGTTAATTACATCAACTGGGCGCAAAGCAATGTAATTAATCATTTAACTTTATAGAATTTTTGATTTTTAAAAATTGTAATTATGCACATTTTTCGTAGTTTTTAATTCCCGGGATTCCCGACAAAAATCTCGGGAATTCTCGGGATAAAAACCCTAGATACAATTTTCTCCACCACTTTGTTGTGGTACTTTTCATCATCATATAAATATGAGAACCTCATCTCAAGTGAATAAAATGAGGAAGTAGCAAAATTTTAAACTGCTTCGACGAATTTTAAATGTATTATGTTTGTATTATTAAATTATATGTAATATTACATTACAATAAATAAATTTTTATAATAAACAAATATTTTCTCAATATATTAGTTATTGAAAAATAAATTTGAATTGTTGCAAATTTTGTGCTTCAGTATCTAAATAAAAAATTCAAGTCCAATCATCAACGTTTGTAAGTGAAAAAATTTCTCAACTAATACTACTTTGATTTTATAAAAACTGTTTTTATCTTTATTTTTTTTAAGTCTGAGATAATATAATTAAAAAATAAAAAAATTAAGTGTTAAATTATTTTATCTTTCAGTCGATTACTGATACTGAACATAAATTTTACACCTGATAGTGATAGATGGTGAAGAACAAAATTTGCTCTATCCTTGCCAAATATATTTCTTAAAGGCTGATCTTAAATTTTGTGTGCATTATATTTATTCAATATTTATGGATCTGTTTAAACAATTTTATAAATCTTATTAAACAAAATGTAAAATATCGCACTATGGCCCAGTTTTATACTGTTCCCTTAGTAAGTATCATTTAAGTTAAAAAAAGAATCATTTGAGAAAAAAAAACCCGGGAATCGGGAAATGAAAAATTTTTTGGGAAATTCGTCCCGAGAATTCTCGGGATAATTTTATAATAAATTTGAAATTCAATTTTACCAAAGCAAAAAAAAAAAAAATGTGAAACGCGGGTAAAATTTTGATATATATATATATATATATATATATATATATATATATATATATAGGAGCTTCAAAAAATCTAATAGCGCATTTTGGCCTATAACTCGGTTAATCCTAGATCTACTTAGTTCAACAAATAATTATTATTTTTCTATGCGATTTATGGACCGATCTTGCTAAACTTCAATAGCAAAATGCTCGAAATGATTTCCGATCGTTTAATATATATATTATATATGACAGTTATCGGTGGGCTTTATAAACGCCATTTCAAACGACATACATCGTCCTACCCTTTACACTTGTGGTGAAGGGTATAGTAATAGTACGTCCAACGAATATTTATTTTCTTTACATATAAAAATTAAAACAATTTTTATAAAATATTCTTTTTTTAATTTTTTAGTACCCAAAAATTACCATAACTATTATTTTGGATCCTTTCTTTCAAATAAAAAAATATACTATCGACTTTTATTTGGAGGTCATGCCGCAAGTAAATCTATGCACTAAATCTCTATATATTAAGGTGATTGATTATTCGACTTCTTATAATATATGTTAAAATTTATTAAATATAATTATTTAAAAAAAAAAAAAAAACAAATTGTAATTAACCAAACGATATTATATCGAAACTATATCATATAGATGATAAAAATGATTACTAATGATAGTCGTTTTCCAATCGAAAACGATAGTTTTTACGGACTAAAGTGTACCTTTCCTTATAACATTGTTTTTCCATGAAATTATGATATCGTTTTCGGTATAGTAATTTGCAAAAATTTCTATAAAAAAAATAGACTAAATTATCATAGACTAAATTATGTTTTGAATACTATTTAATGCCAAACATTTCTTTTTCTTTTAAATACACTATAGATAATTACAAAGAAATACAATCTGCTGAAATAAGAAAAAAAATCCTAAATAAATATAAAACATGAAAAAATCATCATTCATATATACATACATACTTAAATATTTTTATGCAAATATTATCCGTTATAATATTTGCATATTTTCTTAGACATATATTTTTACAATTAAACATACATATCTAAAGAAATCAAAATATGTTACTTAAAGATGTTTATGAGTGTTGTAGACCTTTTATGTTGTTTTATCGAATTTCCTATTGTTCGGCTTGAGCTCTCAATAAATAAAAATAAAAAACACTTATGTTTTTTAAATTTATTGTATTACTTTTTTATTTTTATCCAATATTTCGACCAACTTTGTTTGTCATCTTCAGGGATGTGTTTACTAAAAACAATTATAAATATAAATATTCTTAATCATAACAAAACAAAAAATTAATAATAATTACATTTAACTATATTGCAGTGTTCTCCGTTGTTATTGCTCTGAGCTTTCGTCACTGATTGTTTATGTTTTTCTTCTTTTATTATTCTTATGTTTGTTTATTGTATGTCGATATATGTGAGCACAATTGTCTGTATCTATTTTATAGTTTATTCTCATTCTTGTTGGTATGTTTATGATATGAAGCATCTCTTGCATATATCGCTTCGTATGATTCTTCTCTGTTGTAAGTATTCTCACTTTCTCAAAGTCTCGTTTTTGTCCAATTATTGCACAGTGGGCTGCGAGTGCTGTTTTTTTGTGTTAATGGTTTGTCATTACACTTCAGATCTGATTTGTGCGATGATAATCTTGATCTTAATTTTGTTTTTGTTATACCAACATATCCAACATGTCAGTGTCGTCACCATTGCATTTTATCTCATATACTACGTTAGATTTGTCCAGATTGTCAATTCTCGATTTCATATTGCTAAATAGTTTATTTGTTGTGTTGTTCATTTTCATCGCCAATATGAAATTTTCTTTATCATATATATCCAAGTTTTTAAGCCTCTCCGAAAGTCTAGAAATATATTCAATAGACTTATAAATTTTCAGGTTTATTTGTAACATATTTAATTTTTGCGGAAAATATTTCTGATTTTCTTCATGTTATTTCTATGGAAATCCTTATTGCTATTGTCCTGTACTCTTGTAATAAAGTTTGTTGCCGTATTCATAATTATCCTTTTGGGATGTTTAGAATGAAAGTTAATCAGTCTCCTAGACGCCATATGTTTCTGATACGAGTCTACTTTTAATATGTTATCCTTACGAATAATTATGGAGTCTAAATAGGCAATTTTCCACCAATTTCCTTTTCCAGTGTAAATTGTATTTGTCTATTAAATGTATTAAGGGTTTTTAACGTTTCCTCTATTCGATAATTTTTCAAAATTCCAAAAAGGTCGTCCATATATTTTGTCATCATTCTTGGTTTTTGTTCCAGTTGTTCCAATGTAGTATCAAGTAATTCTTCCATAATAATGTCAGCTATCACGGTATATGTAGGGGATCCCATTGGCATTCCCTTGTTTTGTTCTTAAAACATGTCCTTAAATCTGAAGTATCTACAATCTTTGATGCTAAACGTCAATAAATCTATAAAAAGTTCCTTATCTTCGTATGTTTCTCTAACAAACTTCATTTCTTTTTAATTGTCCTTATTGCTAAATTTACCAGAATACTAAGAAATAATGAGATAATATCAAATGATTCTTGTGCAGTATTTTATTCTTTAATTCCTTCGCGTCAAATTTCAAATTTCGACAGCGTTTTCGGAAATAAAATAAGATGATACCGTTTTCGCCATCATATCATTCTATTGTTTATTGGGTAAGGTAAGAAAATAATGATCAAAAATTACATTAAGTTTTATGTAATATGTTATATACAGAAACTATGGCTTAATATGAAGAAAGTTTGTCTCATTTTTTTCGAAAGAGAAAAAGCCTGCAAAAATATTCCGAAAAATTTGTAGCGAGAATGCTGTGAGTGAACGCCGGACCCAAGAGTGGTTTTCTTAATTCCATTCCAAAAATTTTTATATCGAAGGTCTTATATCTTAACCAATTGAAAAGATTTTTATATGGGTAGATTATCTCTTTTAGTCTAAAAGATATTGGGATGCAAAGATTCAAATTTTTACTTTTTTACCTACCTTGGTGAAGTTTTTCGCTATAGCGGGTCCAAATTTCACCCAATTTTTTTGTAGAAAATTTTGTGAAGGAAAAAATTGTAAAAACTTTAATCTCGCGAGAACAAGAGTATTCCAAATCCGACCTATTTTTTTCATGATTTTCCAATTTTTGCATTAATTTCTCAAATCGCGAAGCTGAAATTAAATATATATATATATATATATATATATATATACTGCCTGCCACTTGAATAAGGAATCACATTTTTTAATTTTAATTAAGAATATCTCCTAAACTAAAGTTCAGAAAAAAATAATTTTTTGCGCAACCAAATTTCAAAGTGTTGGCTATAGTTAACAGAAGAAATAAAAAATATACATATTTTGTTATACTAAAATTATGCATTTATTTGAAAACATGTATTTCTGTGGTACTTTTTCGTGTGTTACTTGAATAGGGAATATTTTAAATCTAAGCAAACTGTAATTTACTTTTAAATTTTAAGTTATAAAAATGAAAGTTATTATGTTCTAGCATTTAATTAGTAATAAGTACTGCCACCATTTTTAGAAATAACCTCAAAAATGCGATTTGGCATTGACTTGTATAATGACTCTAAGTAATTTAGCGAAATTGAACACCATGCTTCCGTTATTGCATCCTTTAAGGATTCTATCGTCTCAAATTATTTTCCTCCTTCATAAACTTTTCTTGCAAGCCAACCCCAGACATTTTCCATTGGATTCAGGTCTGGTGTATATTAGGCCAATCCAAAAGTTGAACACCTTGTTGATTAATCCATTGTTTTACTGCTCTGGCGGTATGAATCGGAGCGTTGTCGTGTTGGAACGTCCAAGGTATGGGTGCAAAGAAATCATTAAATTTTGGAAATGCTTCCCCCAGATTGTTTTTGTAAGTCGTTGCAGTCATTTTGTTAGATACAAATACCAATTCTATGGTACCATAATACGAAATGGCACCCCATACTATTATTCCGCCCTCTCGAAAAAAAAAAATACAACTTTAAACCATTTGTCGGACCATATCATTGCACAGTGGGGCAGAATCGAAATTTTTTGGAAATAAATCTGTAACTTCTGATCGGCTGGTTAGATTTTCATGATATAGGCGTAGCGGAGGAGTGTACAATGTTAAGTTTGGAAGGGGAGCACAACAAACCCCTCAGGGGCGGAGCTAAGGGGGCTCAAAGTTAGGTACCTCTGACATAAAAAATTTTTAATCGCTTGTCAAATTTTTGTTTCTCGTCCGATTTCAAATATTTTTATATATTGTTGTAGGCCCTGATAAGACCTATAAAAAACATGCTTACATATCCTATTTATCTCTTATAGTTTCAAAGTTATTTGCATTTGAATTTTTAAGCACCATAATTTTGTATGTTCTTGGTCCAGTTTTTTTTCATATAGTTAGTTTTTTTCCTATCTAGTTAAAGAACAAAATTATCTATTGAATAAAAAAAATTGACATCGATATCTTTATCGAGTCCAAAAATAAACGATTTTGAATTTGATAATTCCAAAAAGACGACTTTTTGTGTTTTTTCAGCCGAAAAAGTATCTACACTTTTTTTTATCTAAAATAAAATTTTCTTTAGCAACATATAATAATTTTACACTTTTCTGAAAGGCAACTTCACAGAGATGACTTTAAGATAAAAAACAAGCCCAATAACTCAATCTTGGTACACACCCTCCCGAATTCGACCCATTTTATATGAAAGTTTTGACTTTAGATCATTTTTTCTCAAATCTCGAAGCACGAATCGACAAGCGGAATATATTTCAAGAATCCTCAATATGTTGTTAAAAGTTTTAAATCAAAATCTACGGGCCTTCGGAAAAATGTGGATTCTATAGCCAAAAATTTAAAAAAAATCCCATTTTTGGGAATTTTGATTAGTTTATTTGGGAATTCAGGAAAACCCTACCCCTGATTGAAATTTGGTTAACGCGCTTTTATTTACATTAATAAGATCCATATTTCTTGCAAATTTCATTAAGATATCTTTATAAAAAAATATGTTATTACAATAAAAAATTTTGTATTTTCTCCAAACATCCCAAATTGGGCCTTTTGTTTGGTTTATTTTTAAATAGAGAAAAAAATATGTATTCCAAATTAAGCTTATCCTTTAGCATATATAATTTCCAATCTTTTGCAAAAAGATTCAAGTCAATATCATGCCTCATTTCAGAAATATTAAACTTTTATATTTCTAAATTATTTTATATATTACTATATTTTTACAAACTTGCAACTTTTGCCTTTACCTTTACGTGAATAATTACTTAGTAAATTATGAATATTTCTGTATACTTTTAATAATATCTATACACAAAATATTTTATAGGGTTGCCACATTTCCCAAATTTAAGTAAATCTTTATCCTTTTCTAAGCATTCATATATTTCTATTAATGAATTTGTAATAACAAAACAAACAAAAGATGTCTTAATCAATAAGTATTTTATTAGTTTACATTTATGGTGTTTACCTAAATTTAACAAATGTATTTATCTATTGGTGATGGTTAAAAATTTATGTATTTATGATCTAGTGGCAATATACAGGTATTCTTTCCGGTGATACCTAATAGCAACATATAATATCAATGAATTCGGTATAGGTACTCTTCCAAATTTACTCTTTCAGATATTTTACCTAATGACAAATCACAGAATACCTGTAAATATATATACCTGTGCGATATATCTAATAAATATATATAAATGTGCAGCTAATTCTTATCAACATCATAACTACGTTGATTACCATGGTGATTACATTGAAACATGAACAATTGTGTTGTTCTGTGGAGTTTATCTAAAAATAATCTTAATTGTTTAGAAGCTATAGTGGAATTCATAAAAACTACATATCACGCAAAAATCGACGTCATTGGTAAATCTCAGATAGAGAGATTGTTAAAGTTGTATGACGTATAAATGAAGTCCTTGAATCAGCGTACTAACAGATTAAAAATTCAACATTACGATTGGATGGATACTGATATAGAGAAAACAGAAATATCTAAACTACTTGTTTCTCTATATCCATGGAAAGAAATGACACCAACAGTACATAAAATATTGTGCCATGGCGAAATTATAATTGAACGAAATATTCTTTCACTTGGAGAGCTTACAGAAGAGGCTCAAAAAGCAAGAAACAGAGATTTTAAGCACGTTCAATTATTCAGCTCCAGGATATGCTCCAGAACGTCACAAAACGAGGATATTTTTAATAGCCTATTGTTATCATCAGACACTGTACTATCATCAATGAGAAAACGTTGGATTTATTATGAGCCTTTATCAACTAAAAATACTGAAGACTTGAAGGACCTTTACTATCTTTTAGATATGTATACAGATACACAGATTATTTTATAGAAAATAAGTAGTATAAGTTTAAAATATTAGAAAAATTGTCTACATAAATTTAATGTAAATAAGTAATAAAAAATCGTATTAGAAATAGAATATTTATTAAGGAAGATGATAAATACCAAAAATAATAATATTGATTAATTGTGGAAGGGTATAAAAAAAATTAGGTCAATACCTCATATAACTAAGTCGTTTTTTAGTAATAAAGGAAATTTTGTTTGAAATGATATTCGGAATAAAGAAAATGTTTACATATTAAGATAAATTATATCTCATATAGTGTTGTCTATAAAACTGCATAGTTTCATCCAAACTTTTATGAAATTTGTTTTAATTAAGCATGGAAATCGGGTTTGAATTACCCTGCAGAAACAAAAACTTATTTTTTTTTTTAATAATTAAGGTTAAATTTTAATTAAAGTCAGCGCTTTATTAAAAAAAAAATCAACAAATCTAGAGAAATTGTAACAACTTTTACATTTTTTAACCGCTTTTTTCCTTTTATAACTTGTGCGATAGATAATTATGTGTAGATTACGATTTTTAACGTTAGTTACTAAACAAAGGCCGATGAGTCTCTCTAACTTATATTTCACATAATATCTTTTTGTAACCCAAAGAACGATTTTAGGGAGAGTTATTATAGTCAAAAGTCGGTTAATTTTTGGTCTGAAACATATATTTATTTAATAGGTGAAAATTTGTGCTTTAATTTTGTACGCCATTGTATTTGTAATTCTTCATGAATTTCGAATTTTAGGCCAGGCGAGGAGTAGTTATACTTACAAACTACACAAGGTCACTGATGATTGATTCTTCTCTGTAGCACTGTGATATATATGTATATCCGTGTTGCTATTTGTTTACATTTGTTACATTTTTCCTAACTTTTTTACGTTTCACGTAACATGTATAATATTTTGTTTATAACCGCATTTTCGTAACTTTTAATCCTTCAATAAAATTATAATTAAATTTTAAATTATTTTTTTTTTTATTTTTTGATAAAGACTCAGTGTGGGAGTAATGTGCAAATGAAAAATTTCGTAAAGTTTTCGTCATATAAAAAAATAGCCATAGTGTCTGTTATATAAATTAAAGTATTATATTTGACATATTTTTAAGCCATAAAAGTAGATAACCTTTACAAGGCCCGATATTTTGGTCTAAAGGGGCACAACTGATTTATTAAACGAATTTCTTAGTTTAAAAAGTTTTATTCACGGGAAATTTTTGGCAGCATATTCTTCTCGAATACAGGACTTTTTATTATTTAAGTGCCGACGACTATTGTCATTGTTCTGCAATATAAAAAAGCAATACCTCTTTTAAAATTCATATGTTTAGGGAATATTTAGTTAATAAAATAGTAACCGACTGAATATCCAAAAAAAATGAACATTATAAAGCAAACTTTGGAACAAATCAAGATTCCAGCACTATTGAAATAAAACTTTTTTTTTAACTTTAATATATGTAGGCGGCCTTCGGCCGTAAGTGCCTGTAATATCAATAAAAAGAGAGCTACTGAATTATTACCAACATTATTTAAAATTCAAGAGTGCTTCCTGGTTATCTTGATTTATATCCAAATTTTTGCATTATTTTTTTCCAAATTTTAATTAGAAAATAAAATTTTAATTAGAATTGGCTATTTATTTTTTTTTTTTTAAATTCCGAAAATGTAAGTTTTTAGAAAAAATTGTTAACTATATTGGAGTTAGGTATTAAAAATAGCATATACAATTTCCACTGTTCAATGGAGTATAGCATTACATCATATTGTTTGTGTTTGTATCATTATATACATACATTGTACGTAAACTGAGGCCCCGGTCTACGTCGTTAAAGGGGATCGGAGAATTGCGACGCAAATATATTCACTATTTTCTCTGTATTTACACTGTTTTTTTTTTTACAATAAACTGATATAATATGTGAGATAACGCTGGCAGAAGAGAGTAACCATTTTGTTTATATTATGTTAAATCTTAAATAAGGGGTACACGTATTCTAATAAATGCTATAAGATATTATTTTCAATTAGTCACAGAGTAAATATGTCCTTTTTATTTAAGAAATTCGCACTTTTTGGCACAATTTTTATAAAAATGTTTCTTAAAATGTAAACAATTTTACAAAAAACATTGTTTTTTTAGTAATTTCCAAAATACGCATGCACTATCGTATTTGTGTAATTTTTGACTGTTTATCTTATAAGATAGTTGTGTAGAAAAATCTCATCACAACAGTCTCATACTTCTTATAATAATATTGGGATCTACAGGTGAGATAATTTTCTCAGAGTGCGAATTTGACACTCTAGAGGTAGAAAAATCTTACATATTTTGTTACGTGTAGTTGGGCTGTTACATAGCGACGCAAATCGAAATATTGAAATTAATGAACGACACAAAGTAAAACGACGCAAATCGAAACGACTGAAATCGAGGCCTGAATGTATTTGTAAAACATCTTACGTTTTAATAAAAATCAAACCGGTTTTTAGATAATTTTTTAGAAAAAAATAGTATGTATCATACTATAGAGTTAATTCGTATATTACTGAATGTATATTTTAGTACTTGCTTATCAGAGACTTAAATTTAGTAATCAACTCATCCTAGAATTATAATATACCTAATACTCAGGCATATTGTTGCCTCAAAGATTATACAAAACACTTTTAGAATTTAGTAGCTATTCTTCGTTTGTTAAGGGCAGTTCGCGTTAATACATTACAAAAAAGCTTTACAGATTATATTAAATTAAAACGATTTTAAAATGATTTTACGTTTAATATTTTTTATTTCGGTGATAGTACTATATAAAATGCTGCATACAAAAGCAGATGGTATGATTGAGGTTTTTAAATGGAAACAAATGGATTACTACAATCGAGGCAATAATCCATTGACAACAAGTCCAATCACAAATAAAACGCATCCGGGTAAGAGACCAAAATCAGGTACTTATTTTTACTCCTGAATAATAAGTGATAATCAGTGTTGTCAGTTTATCCCTTTTAAGGCTAAATCTAGTCTTTTTATTTTTCGTTTAGCCTCTAAATTGTTGATTTACTTTTTTTCTAGTCTTTTTTGATTCTTAAAATTGCCTTAAAAAGGCTAAAATGTTATTTCAACAACGAGAAAATAATTTCTTATTTGATATTACTAATTTTATTTTAGAGAATCATCCATTTATTTGTAGAAAAAGTCAAGATTATGTACATTTTCCAAATCACAAATAACAACTAATTTTATGAACTTTTTAAATAGATTACTGTAATTATTTTTTTTTTAATATAATTTATTAGCAATAGAAACTATTTAGGAATATAAATTTGAAAATATTCTTATAAAAGTGAAAAATCACATAAAAATTTGGAACTTCTTAATCAAAAAGAAATTATAGCTAAAAATTACAAAAAATCATTTCAAATCATTTCTTATATGAAATGTAACTCAAATTTGTGTGGGTATTTTTTGTTAGTTCATTTTGCTGGCAACCGTCCTATGTTTTATTTATAAATTTATTACAATAAAATAATTACATTTTTAATTCAAAAATTTTTGACCCTTGGTTACATATTTGGATAAAATTTGATGAATGTGTAGAGGAGGATGCACAAGCATGTAAAATAAATTTTATTAATTTTTATTTTGAAAACTGTGGCAACTCTTTAGCTTTGAAAATGATTATTATATTTTTTTTTTAAATGACCATAACTCTTGTTGTATAAGTGATATCAAAATCATTATTTTGTGAACGTTAAAAAATAAGTTTTTAATTTAAAAACAAAATTTAACTTTTTTTCTGGTCTTATTTTTTATGTCATTTAGCCTTTTCTAACTCTTTTTAAAGTTCAATTCAGCCTCTTTTTTTTTCTCATCTCCTGGCAATACTGATGATATTTGTTTTTTAAGTATCGCATAATTATCGCTATTTGGTAATTTTAAAGACACTTAGGTTAAAGTAATATGTATGTATGTATGTATGTATGATAAGCTTTGTTTGTTTGTTTCTTATCTGTGAAATGAAATAGAAGATGAAAAATAAACTGTTTAAATTTTTAAAATAAAATGAATTAATTAATTATATACCAAAAAAGTTGGGCGGAAATTAACGAAAATTTTCTAATATAAAATTCTGGGAAAATATTATGATTGAAATCAATTCATCCGGAATAAATCAGTATTAAATTGTTTTTAATAATATCCGCCCTAAAAATATATAAAACTAACTAATAAATTGCAATATGATTTAACTTGTACATTTTATTAAAATTTCAAAATTCGTGAGATGAAACATAATACTTTTTCTGTTAACTTCAAAGTGTGAATAACTTTTAACTTCAAATTAAATGTGAATAAAGTTGTTTAAGAACACCAAACAATTTTATTACAACTTAGCGGTAATACATAATTTGTTTTTGCAAATAAAAATAATTATTTACTTATGATAAAAAGGATGAAAAACTAAATTAACGTAAAATGTAAGTGTGATTTTTTTTCTTTTAGTAAATTTCTTATCTTTTTTATTTAAATAGTTGAGTTTATAATGTTTTTAGCAACTACAAAAATTTTGATCCCTTTACTGTTTGAGATTTTTATAATTTAGTTAAATTTCCAAAATATGATATTTTATTTTTTTATTTTGATATGAAATCAACGGCTGCACCCTGTAAATTTTCATTATATGATTGTGTTCCCATCCAATATTATATATGAATATTAGGGTGGCCCCAAAATGAAATGTATAGATGTTCCCAGCTCAAATAAAAATTTAATTCATTTAAAAACACCGTTTTTCAACATTTTCGTCTTTGTGTTATCCTTTTGTGTAAGCTGGAATGAAATGAAAAAATTTTTAATTTTTTAGTTTTTTTTTTTCTCATATTTCTGCCAAAGGAACAATACGAATTTCTTTACATAAATATTTCAAGAAAAAATACCAAAATAATAAAATCCTAACTTGTCCTAATTCTATTCTAATTTTTCGAAACATATTTTCCTTTTTACATATGTTTTGCTATATGAAGAGTAGTTAAACGATTTTGTTGTCAAAAAACGCGTGTGAAAAATTGCAAAATTTCGGACACAGCTGCACCCGGTCTCAAATATTTGTTATGTTATTAAATGCTCCTCCCCGAGACCTTTCTTCAGATGCCAAATATTCATATTGTTCCTTTAGCAGAAATATGAAAAAAAGAAATCCGAAAAAGGACCTTTTTCATTTTGTTCCAGTTCACGAGAGGATAACGCAAGGACGATGATTTTGCGAAAAAGTATCTTAAATTTAATTTGAGCTCGGAACATCGATACCTTATTTCCTCTCCATACAAATGGAGTCACCCTATTGTACATATGTTGTGAACATATTTAATATTAACACTGAATATGCGATTAGCTAAGGGCTTTGAAGTTGAAGTTTGTTCAACTTTTGCAGTCATTTTACACCACTATATATGAGTATTACAAGCCGATAAAAATCATTATGGAAAATAATAGTTGTTAATGTTAGCTATAATGTTAAACGATTTATTTGCACGAACAAAAAATACATTTGTGGGATTTTATATTTAATGAGTTTGTCTTGAACATGGCGAAATGTAACAGATGGCAGCAGTTCTACGAAAACTGCAATACGGCGAATACATAAATTTTTTTATACATGAAGTTTGATACTTCAGCGAGTAAGCAAAAATTAGAGTTTCACAGTTTTAAGTACAGTAGTTTTCGAATTTAACGCACACATTTGTTGCCTGAAAAGTTCGTAATCTGCAATATATATCCTGCCAACATTTTCTATCCAAATTTGCTCTAAAGAGTAACCTTAAGTTGTTTTTAACAGTTGAATATGATATCATTTTCTTATCCAAGGAGAATCACCGTGCGGGAAGAAGTGTGCAGCAGTTCTAATACTTTTTTAATGAGGAACAGGAAAAGTCACTATTTCTTTCGAAATTCTAACTTAATACTATCAACATTACTATCCAAACTTTAACTAAATAGTATCCATATTTATGTTAAAATAGTAAAAGAAAAAGAAGTTATTTTCCTATCGAAGAAGACTCATCGTTCGGCCAAAACTGTATAGCAGTTTTGATACTTTTTTAATGACACTATTAAGTGCTTTTTTTGTGTGATGAATCAGAGTCATTTAGGGTTATTCAAAATCGGTTTTAGTTGTGCTTAGGAAAATCTGACTTTAAATATTCAGTTTAAGAGAAAAATTTTTAAATATAAAATTACACCAAATTGCTGATGAAAAAAAAAAAAAAATAAGTATTGAAATCAGGCGCGAATCCACGAGGGTAGGGGTGGTACAGGAAATTTACCACAACAAACCATACCACAACAAACCTATCCCCAAAATTTTAATATTTAGGAAATAATACACTCTGCTACAACGAAAAATCACTCAAGAAATGACATAGCATACCTTATAGTCCTTCTTGCAATATAGGAATCCATAATATGTTTTTAAGGGTTTTGAATCATAATATCCAGAAAAATGTGAATTTATAGGCGAAAATGTGAAAAATCCCACTTTTGGGATTTTCAGTTTTTTTTTTTTTTTTGTAAAATGTGGAATTCCTTCAACAAAAATCTTAAAGTTTTTTTACAATTTCTCATTTTAAACAATCAACGAAAATTTCGTTAAGATATCCTAACTAACAAAGATTTTATTACAGATATAATATTTATAGTTTTTCCAAAATCTATGTTTTTTTCTCAAATGAATTAAACTACTTAGCTAACATAATTCTTCATTATGTATGGAATGTGGAATTCCTTCAACAAAAATCTTAAAGTTTTTTACAATTTCTCATTTTAAACAATCAACGATAATTTCGTTAAGATATCCTAACTAACAAAGATTTTATTACAGATATAATATTTATAGTTTCTCCAAAAACTATGTTTTTTTCTCAAATAAATTAAATTACTTAGCTAACATAATTCTTCATTATGTAGATAAAAATTTAAGTCAATATCTTTTACAGAACAGAAATTGCGCTAGTTTAAAGTTTAATAAGATATATAATATTTGAAATCGGATAGGAAACAAAAAATTAGTAAGCGAAGAAATATTTTCTATATCAGAGCTAAACTATTTTGAGCCCTATATGATCCATATGCTCCTGAAGGGCATATGGAGCCCCCATCCAAATTAAAAATTATATGCTCCTCTGCTACTACTATGTGAAATCTTGTGTAATCCAGCCGGGCGATTAGAAGTTAAAGATTTTTTTCCAAAGAAAAAAAAAAAAAAAAAATCAAAAAAAGAATTGTGTCAAAACATGGTGGAAGAGCAGAATTTTTTACGGCAGATATGAAATAATAAGTTATGAGAAACAAGAAAATTAAAGCAACTTATCTTAGTATTTGATAAATGGGAACAAGATATTTTTGATTTCGAAAAGCCTAACAACTTTAAAAATTTAGTTGAAAGGTTTGATGAACATACATATATAGGTTCACTTTCACTAAAAAATATACATATTTTTATGAGCGAAATGCAAATTTATTTCGAAATTTCATATTATTAAAAACAAGAAATATGTATGTATTTCTTTTTTATTTTTACCTCACTTTATCACTCTTTTTTGTTTTTTTTTTTAATTTTAAGAAGCTTTCTTAAAATTTTTAAAAAATAGATTGCTTGCCTTTGAAAGTAACACGCCAACTAAGTACCAATGTCTTCCCTACATTTTTTGTTTTTAATTTAAAAACAATGTAATGGTTTTACTTTCAGAAGGTCAAAAATCGAATTTAATGTTACTTGTTTTTGTAAAATTTTTTGCTATCAGGAAAATAACATCTTGAGAACACTAATGGGAGACAGTTTTTGGTAACTTTATATTTATCCAAAAACTAACTTTTAAGTGACTTTTTGGACATTTTAGTTAGTAAGAAATGTACAATAAGTAGATCAAAAATCGAAATTAATGTTATTTGTTTTTGTAAAATTGTTTACTAACAGGAAAATTAATTATTAATTAATTAATAATTGCTGGCAGGGTATATATATATATATATATACCTAATGTTAGTAATGTAGTACTGTATATATATATATATATATATATATATATATATATTACATGTCTTTGAATTATTTGTGGTCAATTCTTAAATATTCAAACATTTTAAATGGCATATTTAATGAAAAATGTGTCAAAAAATGCAATTGCATTCAAATGCATTTTTTATAAATCTTTTTTATTTGTAAAAGCTTCGTATTGAAGCTGATGTAATCATAACTCAAACGCGTTTAAATCATTGAATTCCACAAAGCCTACCAAAAATATTGTTGTTTAAAGTTGTATGCTTTTAATTTTTTTAAATTTTTTTTAGAAAGTGAAAAAGAGAAATTAAATCGCGAGTTTTCGGAATTTTGCGAATCTGAAAACTGAAATCGATATAAACATCCGTAGATTATTTGTGTGGAAAACTGTATGAAAATCGAAAGACACTCGGTAAGTTTTTGGTCGTGCTATCATGGAATGATCAATATTTATGTTTTATTTATTAAATAGATCTATATACGGAATAAAATATTTTTGAATTTATCTACACTGGGATTTAAACATCAAAAGAGGCTTTTTTGGGAAAACCCCGATTTTTCTGTGGACAGTAAAGTAGGTGTATTTGCGAACAATTTTTAAATTAAAGTATAATTTCCTACTTTTTTTAACTAAATATTAATAAAGGTAAATAATATTATGAAAAAACATAATTACTTTTTCGAATCCTTACCATAGCGAAGACATACATCCTAAAAGT
This sequence comes from Protocalliphora azurea, assembly GCA_932274085.1. Lineage (NCBI taxonomy): Eukaryota > Metazoa > Arthropoda > Insecta > Diptera > Calliphoridae > Protocalliphora > Protocalliphora azurea. Next base: position 111,608,280 of record OW026519.1, on the reverse strand, counting down.
CCTTCCCAGAATATTATACAGTCATTATTAAAAATTATTGAACTTTTCCTTACTAATTGTGTTGGAATACTTCCAAAAGTATTGTTTTAGGTTTATTAACAATTTTAGCCAGAATTGTAATCTAAGAACTACTTATTTATTCAGTAACTTTCAGAATGCATCTTAAGAACGACTCACCCAACATACTTCGTGATCGTTCTTGGTTTAAATCAAAGACTTCCACAAAAGTGATATGTAAGGACACTATAGTGCAGCATAGCTCATTCCAATAAAATTCCGTATAATTTTGGAAGAAACAACATGTTTAAATAATATAAAGAAACAATAAAAATAAATTTTTGTTGTAAAAACAAAAATCTATCTATTGAAGGAGGATGTTAAAAGTGATTAAAGATGATTGAAAGGAAGAAAACCTCATATAATATGAACAAAACAACATTTTAACGAAAACAAAAATATGAAGGCTTTCTGCTAGGATTTATTGGAATAATATAGAAAGCTTGGAAGTCTGATGGGAATGTGACTTTGGGAATATAATACGGTAGTTTTCAAACAATATAAAAAATTTTAATTTTTTTTTTCATTTCAAGAAATCCACACCTATTTTATTGTCCATATGTGTACTTATGATAAAGACTTTTAATTTTTCTTTTAATATTGGGTTAATTTTTATGAAAATCGGACTTATAGTTTCTTCCAAATGATAAGAAAAGAACTACCTTGAAAAAAATTGTAATTTATTTGATTATTTTAACAAAAATGATTTACATTATAACTCAGATGGGAATGAGAGTCAAAGAACATTTTTTAGATAGATATAAACCATTTGATAGAAAAAATATACAAATAATAGCCAAAAGTTGTTTGAGGAAAAAAATTTATATGGGTCGAACTCAATTTTTGGAGAAAATTCTTTTGGAACATTTCTAAAATCTGACTGAATAAGTTATATTTTAATTCAGATAGTAGTGAAAGCCAATAAATATATTTCTTCTATTGATTTAAATTCACATAAAACGTACAAAAATTAAGCAAAAATTTTACGGATCAAAATCAATTTGTGACAAAATTTATTTATTTTTAACTTTTCTAAAATCTGATTTAACTGTACTTTTCGACTGGTAGTTTAAGCTGTGTAATGCAAAGGTTACTGATTTCATAAAAGTAAACATCGAGATTAATATAATATCTAACAAATATATTTCTTGTAAACTAATTTAATATTCTGAATGACTGAATGATTTTGTGGGAATGGAAGAATCTCTAAATTTAATCAAATTGATAAAATTGAAAATGTATATGATTAAAACAAAATGAATTAATGAGTTTCGAACCAATTTCAATAGAGAAGAGTTTGTTGAATCTTTTCCACGAAGTTTAAAGGTAACTTAGGATTTAATAACCGAATAAGAGATCCAGAAAGTTCCAACATCGAGATTTAAAATTCATGATAAAACAGTGCTTCAGAACTGCTACAAAAGTGCACAAAAGTTATCCAAGTTTTGAACATATAAAATTGACATAATAAGTTATCCTTTGAAGAAATAATATAAGATTTATGTAAACTTTGGGAAAAAGTGGAAAATTTTTTTGTTTATTTATTATTATTATTGCAAAGTTATTCCGCATACATTATTTATTTATTTATTGTTTAATATTTCCTATTATTATTAATAGGAATATTAAACAATCCCATAAAAAATTTTGTACGTGATAGAAAAGAAAAAAATGAAAGTAAGTCAAATTTTGTCTAGTTCACCTATTTTTTTTTTTTGTTTGCCGACCAGTGTAATCAAATTTTATGCCGTACCTCAAAATTTTCGTCCCGGCATTATCCTTTCTCGAACTATATCAAAATGAAAAAGGTAATTTTTTCGTCAAAGAATCAATACGAAAATTAAGTATCGTAAGAAAGATATTAACGACATAATTGAAACTTCGAACTACATGGTCGATTTTTTTTAATATTTCACAAAAAAAGATAAAAAATTAAATTTTTTTTGCAAAAATTTAAAAAAAAATTAATTTTGTTCATTTTTGTTCCTTTTATGAGACCACTCAATAATCCTCCCCAGGACCAAAGTCTCTGGAGTAAAATTTTTTTCGCAACAAGATCAAAAATACAATTTTTTTGGAAATGTACTATATTTGTGATTTCTGGTAGGAAACTAAAGATGAATTTTATTCTTTTTTTATATTTTTATTGTATTTAGTTCATCAATGCACATCGCTCAAGTGGTCTTCCTGATCAAATTTGCAAAAAAGTTGTTTCTATATAAATATTAAAAAATAATATATATTCTTTTTAGGAATTATTTATTTCCCGGGCCAATATCATGGATATAGAAGTAAACGTCAAACTAACAATAACGCATCTTATATACCATATAACAATGTACCTATGGGAGCTACCCACTATAAGGGACGTTTGTTTGTTACAATGCCTAGACGAAGAGTTGGTATACCATCGACATTGAATTATATTGATTTGAATAAAGATGGCACACAAGAAAGTCCAAAATTAATAGCATATCCTGACTTTGAAACTAATCAGTTAACGGTAATACTTTTTTAAATCAAAAATCTTGTTATTAAAATAGTAAATGCTACCATATTTAATTTACAAATGTACATTTTCAGTTCAATTCTGAACATTTAGTTTCGGTATATCGTACCAGTGTAGATAGTTGCGGTCGCTTATGGTTTATTGATACCGGTATGCTGGAGTATCCTAGTAAGTTTATGTGAAAACTATTATTTCTCATTAATTTATTATTGTTTTGACAATTTCTAGATAATTTTATGCAAGTTCAAAGACCTACAATTTGGGTGATTGATTTACGTACCGACAAAGTCATTCGACGTTTCGAAATACCAACATCTGTTGCAGCCGAAGGACGAGGTTTAGCTAGTATAACGCCGGATACGGATAAAGGCTGTGATAAAACGTTTGCCTATATACCGGACTTGGTTAGTAATCAACTTTATGTATACAGGTAAGTTATTGGACATTTAATACTTAACATGTCTAAACCGTATTCCGAGAGGATATTTAATTTCAATTGAGATTTATATAAATTTAAGCATCTTTCCATTATTTTAAGTGAAGTTGTTGTACTTACCTAATTTAATTTATTATTTTTATTTTATTCCGTAGCTTTGAATTGAATAGAATGTGGGTATTTGAGCATAATTACTTTAGCTTTGATCCACTTGCTGGTGATTTTAATATCGGTGGTCAGACCTTTAGTTGGAATGATGGCATATTTTCCGTCAGTTTAGGGCCAAAAGAAGTTGATGGCTCACGAAATGTTTTATTCCATGCTATGGCAAGTAATAATGAATTTGTTGTCAATAATAAAGTGCTACAAGACGAAAGAAATTCTCAACGTGGAAATCATGGAAATGATTTTCGCCTGTTGGGCAGCCGAGGTGATCAAAAGCAGTCTACAATGCATGAATACGATCCTCGTACTGGTACAGTGTTTTATGCTGAAATTCAACGTAATGGAGTTGGCTGCTGGAATACACGAAAGCCATTTACAGCTGCTAATCATGGTCAGGTGGCAAAAGATGAACAAACCATGATATATCCAAGTGATTTGACGGTAATAAAAAATTAAAATAAATATTCTAATAGTTACTTCTATTTATTTTTGGAATACTTTTAGATTGACGAAGATGGTACCATGTGGGTTATGACTAATTCTATGCCAATTTTTATTTATTCCACTTTGGATACCAACAACTTTAATTTCCGTGTTTGGAAACAGAATACAGCAACTGCTATTCAAAATACCATATGTGCTTAAGGGCTTAATAAAACAAGAAATTTAATTGAGGTTTTTTATTTTAAGATGTCTTTTATTTGTAAAGGAAATTGAAAAATTTAAAGAAAAAATAAAATACATTGGAATTATTTTCTTAAGACTATGCTCTACTGAAATAAAATCATATCACGTTTATAAAAATAATTTCTTTAATTATACATAAAATACATCATACTTTAAAAAAATAAAATAAAGTATTTATTATTTCGAAAAATAGGCACTATAATATTGCATCTGATTATCTAAAATAAGACATAAAGTTAAAAATAATAAAAGAACGAGAACATTTTAGATTTCTCTTTCTTTTTGTTTTGCATTTCATTAGGCAGTCCCAGTAGTAATAATTATTAATGTGAAAAAACACCAAAAGAATGAAGATCACAACGTGGAATGTAGTAGGTATTTAATATACATAACTTATTCACATATTTTTTTACTCTAATTTTTAGTTTAGAAGTACTCAGTAACTTTAGAAAGTAAAATAAATTTCTAATATTTAAATTACTAATGCCTCTTAAAAAACTTTTTTTTTTTTTTTGGTTTTTACTGCCGTTACTCTCTTCTAGTTTTACTCTCTTGTTAAAATTTCTTAATGTGTACAAGGGCTATCCAGTAAAATGTAGTAACAACACAAGTACATATACATGATGTACTAAAATGTCGGTTTAAGAACCAACATTTTTGAAAAAAAAAAAAAGATATTTTTTTCAAGCTTAAAATAAAGAGTATTTTGATATCCATTTCGAGACAAAACTCAAAACTTTATCTTGGACAAAATGGTCTAGACTCGTGACTTTCAATCGCTGGTAGGGAATTGAAGATTAATTTTAAATATTTTTTAAATAGTTTTCCTATATTCAATTCATTGCCAATTTTTTTTACGTAACACTAATGTCCATGAATAAAAAAAAACAAAATATGGATGAAATAGAAAACTATATATATAATCCAACTGTTTAATGTACTAAACAGATTCCTGTTTAGTACATTAAAATCCAGATAATCCAACTGTTCGTGTTTAAGGGAAGATTTTTTTGTCGTCCAGTGTAATCCAAACGTATACTATTAAAGTGTCCGGATTTCAGAAGAGAATTGAATACATGCTGGTGGAATTAATGCACAGGAAGTTTTTAATTTCTCGATACGTCATATGTTGGTGCTACATATTCAGTACATGCACAGCATCAGTGTTTTATAACAAAAAAAAAAAAAAGTTTTTAGAAGACTTTCACCAAATTTGTTCTGCGTTCACGATTGAATTCCGCATATCAGTGATAAAAGGCGGCCACATACATATGGAGTTTATTCTCAAAAGTTGACCAACGTTAACCAATATATTATTTTTCAATTAATAAAATGAATATTATAGAAAAATTTGGGAAATAAGTTTCGTATATTTACTGTTTCGCAAAATATAAAAAGCACCCTCGTATTATATTAGAAACTTTGTTGGTCTACTGCATTTATGACAAATCGTTTGCTCAATTTAAAATTTAAAACATTTTCAATTTTAAGATTCGACTGTTTCGACATTGCACTCGTTGTTGAAATACCATTCAAATTTCTTGAAAACAAAAGAGTTATAACTTTGGGTTTAACCAATTTTATGTATATGTGGGACTGCTTGAACCTGTTAAGAATATCCGGATGTAACAAGAATACAATAATTTTACGCAACTTAAAAAAATGCTACCTTAAATGACTAAATAAACCATTGTCAGTCAAACAATTGGCTAATCATTTTAACAATTTTTCCGAGAGCCAAAAAGTTTTGATATAAGTTAATAGTACTTTTTTCTTATTATGCTTAATTTAATTAACAAATTTTGTTTAAATATTTCTATATTTTCATTTTTTTTATAATAACTATGCCAAAAATGCAAAAATGTATATTTGAGTTGAGTATTTTTTTCTTTGTTTTGTATTTGATTAGAAGAAAAATTATCTAAATTTTAAAAATTTTCATATTATGCCTAAGATTATATATGTATATATGTGAGTGTATAAAATATGTAATTGCAAAAATATATATGTATTTATATATATGAGGATGTTGATTTTATATATATTTATGTATATATCAAAATGTATATATATATAAGTACTTTATTATATCTAGAATATAGTATGTAGATTATAGTATATAGATTTATGTAATATATACTGACTATATAAGTTTTATATTATGCCAAAACTGGTTTGAGACAATAAGTGTTTCTTAATATGTGCATATACTATTAAAATTGGAATGATAGTTACTAAAAAGTCTTAGAGAAAACAATTTAAATTTAAAAAATCTTACCAATGAGATTGTTTTTAAGATGTGAATGCTTTTAGCTTTTAGCTTTTGTTTTTTTTTTGTTTTACAGGTATTAATAAATTTAGGGTTATTGCACCAAATAATCCTTATAGCCGCGTAATGATTTTAATTGTTTCTTAAGTTTTGTTATTAAATCAGACGGCTGCACCAATATAGAAATATCACGACCGACCGAATTTAAACGATCGCGTATTTCATTATCTTTAAAAAATAAATTTAATGGACGGCCATTTATTTCTGTGAGTACCCAAAAAGTTAATGTAGTACCATCACATGACTGAGCCTATAAAAGAGATAAATTTTTGTTAGTTTGTGTATTATTAGTAATTTTTTGTATTTATACCTTAGGAGGTAGACCATGTCTAGCTGCTAAACTGTTTGGTACTACATCAACTATTGTAGCTGTATTACCATCACGTATTAAACCCAAACATTGACCTTCTCTTTCGCGTCGTATGGCATAACCACGTCCAAATGGAATGCGTCGTACTAACACTTCAACCTTTAATAAATTTATTAACATTTCTATGATTCTGTTTTACAAAAAAAGATTTTATTTTTGCTTACAAAGAGTGTATTGGTATTCCGTATTATTTTATTGGCTTCAGTTGCTGAACTTATTGTTACACCAGCTATCGAAAGCAATTGATCGCCAATGTGAAGGGCATTATATAAAACAGGATGTTCTTTTTGCTTCCAACCAGCCACCCTGTCAATGAAAAAACCACAAATGTAATTTTAAACTTGTCTCTTTGAACATGCAGTTACGAAAATAAACTAACAATTTTATATTTTTACATTTTATTAAAGTAGGTACATACAGTTAAGAGCAAATAAATTGGTTCACTTCGTTAGCCTTTATAAATGTATTCATAAAAAAAAATAAAAAAAGATTTCAAAAAAGTTTATGACTTCTGTTACAATGCTTTATGACTTTGCTATATTAAGTGCGAGATGGTGTACTGAGTAAGTTAATTTGTGTCCAAGCTCAAATCTCACTGACAGCATTTTTTTTTTTTGTTTTTTATTTTATGTTTTCGTTTAGGTACATATTTTTGGGTTTCCCTAGAGTTAAAAAATAATTTGTGGACAACTCGAACAAAAATAACTAGTTATTCAGGCAAAAAATAAGTGGTTTATTTTTGTTTCCAATTATACCTGCTAGCTTACCAGGAAAGCAAAGTTTTTGCTGGGTAGTGTAGAATTTGAATAGTAATGAACAGGGATATTAACGATTACGAAGTTATCATAAAACTTAAGATTTAATGTTTATCTTTTTATTTTTTGTTTATAAAAAAATAACAATTACTTTCGATTTTTATTTTTTGCTCAAAATATAATTATTATTTTAGGTTTTTAATTTTCTATGAAAAAATAGCTAATAATTCTAATTTTAACTCAAAACAGAACGATTATTTAAAGTTTTTATTTTTGGTTTATAATAAAAGAATGAAATCTTAACTTTAGTAAATAAAGTAAATTATAATCATTATTTCTAAATAAATAAAAAAATAAAAAACAAGTTAGAGCCGAATCTTTTAATCCTTCACCAACTTACGGACAAATAATACAATTTGTGCCTTAAAGTATGCTTTCCAAACTATAAAAATGTAAACACAAAATTAATCTATCATAGCAAGCGTTACTTCCTTAAAAAAAACAACATCATACTTATAGCTTCTGATGACTACTAAATTTATATATATATGTTTGTATGTAGATACATGCTTATAAAAAAAACAACACTGAGTCATTGTAATCAGTTGTTTTACCCACGTTTCATATTTTTTTGCTTTGCTAAAATTTAATTTCAAATTTATAATAATATGAGAGAATTGTAGTGTTAATATTATGTATGTAATAGTAATACATATAAATACATATATTTTACAAAAGGAAAGAAATTTAAGAAAATATAAATATACTCTTTAATATTATTACAAATATAATCATATATTGCAAGCAATATTTTACACTATCATTTTCTTTTCCTATTACTTAAATTTTCCTTAAGAATGAAAATTGTTTGAGGCCTTAAGTTTAATACTAAGTTGATAAGAAAATGAACAACACTATAAAGAATGAACAACCCTGGAAGAATTTCATTATTTGGACGAAAATCGTCAAAGCAAAAAACAATAAAATATAAATAAAATTTTAAATCTCTTTTATTTTCATCCTCAAAATATCGCCTTTTTTTCAGTAAGGAGATTATCACCTCCGCAGTAAATTGATATCCCATTGAGATCATCTGAAAGAAATTAATGCAATACTTTTATTTCTCAATCACAATTAATCAAAATAATATTTTAAATTGTAAAATATTAATTTTACAACACATAAGCTTAAGATATCTTTACGTCTTTCAAGTTATTTAAAATTTTTAAAAATTTTATTTTCTAGTCAACTTATCTTTTAAGTTGTAAAATGAAACCTTACATAAGTGTGAGCTTTAACTTAAATGATTCTTAACTAAGCTTGCGTTTACATAAGTATACACTAAAGGAACAGAATAAAACCAGGCTATAGTTTTCATTTTATTTTACAAGATTTACAAGAAATATTGTTTTGACAAGACAATTGAATTGAGAAGTATTTTGGCTTTGAAATATATGAAAAAAAAAAATAATTTGGTTGTGTTTTTTGAGAAGACGACTCGTTTTTCAAAAAACCTCCATATGTGAACATAGCAGTACATTTTATTTAATAAGATTTATAATGTTATTTAAACAGATCCATAAATATTGAATATATATAATGAATAAAAAATATTAGATCAGCCTTTAAGAAATATATAGGGCAAATTTTGTTCTCCACCATCTATCACTAACAGGTGTAAAAATTAAGTTCAATAGTAATTATTGATAAAATTATTAACACCTAATTTTTTATTTATAAATTGTACTATTGAAAATTGTATTTAGTTGCAAAATTTTAAAATATTGAACTTGAATTTTGTATCTAAGTACTGAAACACAAAATTTGCAACAATTCAAAATTATTTTCCAATGACAAATTAATATATTGGAAAAAAAAAAAATTTATTGTTATAAAAATTTACTTATATTATATATATTATATATATATATATATATATATATATATATATATATATATATATATATATATATATATATATATATATTAATAATATATATATTTAAAATTCATCGAAAAAGTTTAAAATATTTACTACTTTCTCATTTTCCTCACTTGTGACGATCTTCTCATATTTTTCTGCTGATTAATTACGAGCAAAATTATTTGGAATATTAAAAGAATAACTTAAAGCGTTCTCAACTTGTTTCGCCATAAAGCTATATAAAAGCTCCACTTCAATATTAGAGAAGGGTAAAACCAATAAAGATATGAAAAATTTTTAAAAATTTTCGAATGGGTCTTCATCCACCGAATTTTAAATTATAAACTTGCGTCCAAAATAACTTTGTGTTCATGTTGCTGTATTTTTACATATTATTAATTCAATATCTTCTTCATTTATTTTCATTTCTCTTAAAAATAAAATAATAGGTTGTTTAACATCTTTTAAAGTGTTTTCAATAGAAAAAAATACTTATTTTCTTTAAAACATCTATATTTTTTGGTAATCGATTTACTAATTCTGTAACTAATTCTTTTGTAAAATGTATACATGTAGAACTTATAATGAGTTCCTCATTTTCAGAAATTAATTTCAAATTACCTTTTTCTTTAATGAGATTTTTAAACGAATATAAAACTCGGAGGTTTTTGACATTTTGTGTAATAATTTCAATAACTTTTTCTCTAACATTTATTTTATTTGCAATTGATTATACATGAGATAATATATCATATACAATTTTTCAATGGTCGCTTTTTATTTCCTGTAAAGCTTTGTTTAAAATTTGTAATTCTTCTAATATATTTTTTAAAGGCGTTATGATAAAAATAATTTTTCATTCTGATAAAGCTCGTTTGTTGTTTGTTGTGTAACGTTAAGTTCTAAACATCATTCACATATTCTTTTTGTTGTGGTCTCTATGGACATCCACGAGTAGGGCATGCTCTGGCTACCTTTAATGGATCAATACCATAACTTTGTAAATATTTATTTAAACTTGTGGTAAAATATTCACATACACAGATGGTGACAAAGTATGCATAAATAAATTTAAACAAACGTACAAAACTAATAATTTTAAAAATTATATATTTAATTTAATTATAGAAAAAACTCAAATTTGTGAGATTTAGGTATTTCCGAGGTAATAAATCTTCCGGGCGTCGTCACAGACAATTTTTCAATGACAACGAGTGGTTGCTTTTTTTAGCTTTTGGAAAATTTTTGTGAAAAGGTGATCAAACACCAACTTTATTACATATTTCATTTAAAATTTAATTTAATATTCCAAACTTCCATAAAAAATACTCTGAATTTTCTTCTTCTTTAAAAAATCCAAATTATCATATTTTATTTATTAATTTATTAATTGTCATTTAATAAGTGAAAACTGGCTTTTAGAAACAAAATACTAAATTAAAAATAATAATAACAATAATAATAATAATAATAATAATAATAAGAATAATAATAATAATAATAATAATAATAATAATAATAATAATAATAATAATAATAAAATAAGTATGCTAAAAAAAACTGCTGTAAGTAGGTCAATTATGTTAAAAAGCATTTAGCAGAATTTTAAAAATAAATATGCAATTGCTAATCCATTCTGCTAATCTAGAAACAAAATGCCAACACTGAGTGCAATGCTTCTACTTCCAAATAAAAAACGTCCAACATACATAAAAAATGATTGTATGTATGTATGTATGTTTATACAATCAACAACTACTGCTTGCTTATACAAAGAACAACAACAATACTGAAAATCATTTTTTAAATTTTTACCTATAACTCGATTGTTTACGGACCGATAAGTTAATTCAAAAAACCGAAAGTTTAGAAAAATATTTAAAACAGACTTATTTTAACGCTTATATAGAAGCTTCACAAAGTAAAAAAATGCGTTTTGACCAATATCTCAGTCACTAATGAACCGATTTTACTCATTTCTTCGCTTGCTTATATAGGGACTTAGAAAAGTCAAAAACAAATACGCTTTTAGAAGCCTTTTCGGTATTTTGGGGATATCTCGGCCATTAATGGACCGATTTCATTCATTATTACTAGTGTCATTCTAAGGAATATTTCCTATAATTTGTATAAAGCATATATATCCGATAACTGGGGCTTTCGACTTCCCATCAATAAGGATCCAGAAAAAATATACTTTTTGGGGTCTTAGAAGATTATATATACCCATTACACCTGTGTTGAAGGGTATAAAAATCCTTATATTTTGGGCAAAAAAAAAAAAGACTTATTCAAAATGATCCTCATTTTTATAAATTTTTTTTTTATAAAAATACAAAAATGAAAGTTAATTTTTTATTTGGAAAGGGTAAAAATAATTTTCGGCAAGAACTTATACTCCAAGTAAACATTTTTTATGAGTGTATATAAAGCAACAAGCAGTAGCACAAACTTCTTGTATTAATGCTCATGCTAGACTGGTTTGTTTTTTGTGTTTTTCAGGGCTGCTAGATACTTTTTTTGGCCAAACCCAAAATCGTTTAATCATTAAAATAATTACTTTTTATTGATTAATAGTTTTTGGATGAGTATTTTTACATAACTACATATGTATAAACACACACACTTTATACCACCAATAAAACAACTGTTAATTTTTATTATTTACTTTCCGTAAATATCGAAATATTTCACAAAGTCGTATTTTTATTTATCAGATGAAGTCTGATTTTAATAATTTTTACAGTATCAGAAAGGATAATTAGTCCTCTATAAATATCATGATAATAGGAAAATTAATTTTTTACAAAAATGCATTTCCAATGCAAATCCACTTTTTCGATGCACTTTTGAAAGCGTTCCCTCCTACGATATTTTTTAAAATTTTTCAAATTAACTTAAGTATTGCATGTAGAGAAAAATCATAGCGATCAATAGAAACTTTTATAAGTAACAAATATTATGATTCTTGCCGACTTTTGGTTCGTTTTTTCATGTTATGATTCTAGTTTTACATATAATTGAACAATCTTACTACATCATTATCCTATTCTATCAGATTATAATTTGATGTTTTTATATTATTATTATATCTTATCATATATTAAAATAAAACGTATTAACAAAAAATTATTTTTATAAATTTTTTATTGAAAATAATAGAGAAGTGTTCATTAGCAAAAAAAAAAAAAAAAATATTCATTTGTATCACCATATGCCGTTCAAATGCAAGATATGTTTTTTAACTAAACCCTTTAATGGTAGTTAATCAATCTCTTATATTGCTTCAATCACACCGAGTATAACCTTGCCTATTTATATTTATTCATATATTACATTGAAATTTGAAACAAACATTAAAAACAAACAATTTATGAATTTTTCCACTAAGTTTGTGAAATATTTTGAAATATTTTATTGTCATGAGAATAATAATATTAATATGGTTTAAAAACATAACATGGTTTAAGGACAAGGAAAAAAACTGCAAATATTTAATAGTTGTAGAAGTATTGATATTTTCCAAATTGAGAAAATTTTGTTTCTGTTAAAAATATTTAAAAACATATAATTTTTGCAGTCAATCATATTAAAAAATTTTTTTGAGTGTAAGCATTAAGTGATGTGACAAAATTTAAACAAAAGAAATTGTTATCATGACCACCGAGTTATTAAAATTTAAGAAAATTAACAATGAGAACATAATATCATTGTAGTGATAATGCTATAACCATGTTTTTTTCTCTGCATGCTGAAAATTGAATAAATAATTCAGTTTATTTTGTTTTAAAGTTGCTTTAAAAATACCTTTGCATTTATACTTTTGAATTTGTATTTCAAATTTGCCAATGTAAATTGGGAAATTTTAATAATTTTAAACAACTTTAAAACAAAATAAAAAAAAAATGCTGCGATAGTCCCAAATGTAAATTGGCTCCAACTTATGTTTTGGTTTATTTGTTAAAAATGGAGGAAATGTCTGCAGAAATTAAAATATATATGAGTAAATAGAAAAACTTTCAAATTTTAAAATCATATCTTTTTTGAATTTTTTGAGGAAGGAATTCATTAATAATGCATTGTTATTTTATACTAAACATTTTTAAAAATAGTAAACATTTCCGTCACAAAGAACCTAAATTGATTTGCTGAACCAACAAATCACTTTTTTAAAATTAATTAAAAAAATTAAAAATTGAAGGGGTAGAACGTTTTCAAAAATGCCTCTGAAAAATGTAGTTACATTGTAATTAGGGTTAGGGGTTTCCCGCGATATTTCTTTTTCTGGGAAACGGGAAAGAAAAAGTTAATTTCCCGGGAATTTTTTAACATTTTATATATATAAGAAAAAAGGCCATGATTTGTAATAAATAAAATTATTTATTTTTTTTTTTTAATTAAATAAAACAAAACGAAACATTATAAATCGTTCTGATTTAACGAAAAATGATGTAATATAAAAATATAACGCCATTTCTAAAATTAAAAAAATGTAAATATTTTATACAAATAAAATTAGTACCTTTCGTAATTTATGTTAAAAACTGTGTCTCAGATTTTTACGTTATTGTGTTTTTGATGATAAAACTTCATAAATAATATACAATAATCTACTGGATAAACTTCATCATAAATAACTTGCCGTTTATTTCTACTTTATTTCTCTAACTCACATTGTTATTATTATTATTATTTTTTTACTTAACTAATTCTTACTAAATTATACGTAAATCTGAAAAATACTAAGATTTGGTTCGTAACAATGTTTTACGGACCAATTATAGTGTTCATAAATTTGATGAAAATAATCTCATATACGTTTGAATACAACATGAGATTAGTTTTTTATAAGTATTTTGAAGCTATAACATTTATATCTAACACTTATAAATCCTTTGTTTGGATAAGAGATGCTGTTTCAAAAGAAAATGTTAATACAGAATGAAAAATCTCCCAATCAAATAATTTTTTTGTAATAGTATATTAGTATAATAGTATTCGAAGTTCAACTTATTTAATATTCATTTCCATAAATCTACAATAAAACTAAAGTATGTAAAATTTGAACATGACAAAAATAAAGTTGATTTAAAATTGAATGTGAAACACCTTGTAAGTAAATTCGTTAAACCATAGACAAATAAATACATAGATATCTGAGAGAAAAAAAAGACCTAATTCAATTGTCAAAAACCTAGTTCTTGCAACATTTACGTTCCTCTCAGATAACGTTCTAATTGTATTATATGATTTAAACTCGTGCAAATACCATGTTTAGAGTAACGTCAATCTTTCATTGATATAAGGTGTTAAAAATAGCAAAATGTTTGCTATAAAATTTTGAAACTACGAGAATATTTGATTTCCCGTTTTCCTAGGAAAATTTAAAAAAATTCCCAAGAGCATTTTGATAGGAAATCCTAAGACCACAAACCCTGATTATAATGCATATTTTTTAATTATGAATTTAAAGAGGACACAATTACCTTCTCGCTCGCATTTATTAGGAATATTTAAACATTGATACTTCGTAATTTTCGAAATTTGGAATAAGTAAAATGTAGATATTAAATTTATTCTCTAGCGGAAATATCTGCTTAATTTAAAGAAAATCGGAGGACACAAAGTAAAAAACCGGCATTTTTAATCGATTTCTACTGGAATTCATTATATATTTAACTTCAGATTAAAAAACTTGTAAATCAGAGGAAAATATATATAAATTTAGAGTAAACATTGTTCTACATGTCTGATTAAATTCTTGGCAACAGATTTTATTAACATTAACATATTAATGGTCAAGGTAATATCCAGCGGAGGTATTTGTGCAAAATTTTTATTTTACTAATGTTTATACTTGATGTATAAAAATGAAAATATATTTAATTGTGGCGGTATGAGAAATGGTCATACATTTCCAGGACGATTTTTTTTTTTACAAAAATAAGTAAGGAAAAATTTGTATAACAAATTCAAAACGAACATTGGGAAAAAAAACCTTAAGAAATTGTCCAATGACATGCTTGTTCTTTTTCTAAAAGAGTGAAAATTCACAATCAACTTTCTGATATTGTCATTAATATATCTTCCAAATTTTTAATAAATACTATTTGACAATTATTTAAATAAGAAAGGGAAAAATGCAACTCTTTAAACATCAAAAATAACAGCCGACTCAATACACTGGATATTAACGAGTTAAGATGCCTCCTGAAGTTCATACTGCACGCTATCTAGAAGTTTGGCTTTTGTTAAACTCATAACCGAAAATACGCATTTTACACATGCGTTACTTGTAGGGATCTTAAGGATATCAAGGACTGCTTGAACAAGTTCTTTATAATGACATTTATGTATGTGTATGTGTAAACAAAAGATGCCATTATTACATAATTTGACCGAAAAATCGCCAATATTTTTTTAATATCCGAAACAAATTCCCCAATCCCCAAACCAAAACTTTCATCCTTCTCTGTAACAAAAATCTGGCAGCTCTGGTGCTGTTGTTGAGTTTTTTTACATTTTACAGATTGTAACCATGTTTTCTTACTTTTTTTTTTTTTTTAAATACAAAGAAATATTGTTAAATTTTTCTGAATTTAATCTGAATTATAAAGACAAATATGTGGAAGCTTTGTTGTTTTGATTATGATAAAAAATTAAGGCCTACTTTTATACAGTTGTCTTAGTATATACTTAGTGTATTGGCTAAGATAATTTTAAGTAAAAGTTGACAAGAAAATAATATATTTGCAAATGGGGTTGTCAAATGTTTTCTCATAATTATATTAATATCTTTTAAATTAGATTACTTTTTGTTATAGGTCAATTTTGAAAAACTTTAAATAGTTTCGAAGATATGAAGAAATTTGCAGATTATTATTGAAATTAAAAAGTTTGTTTGTGAAATATATAACAAAGAAAATACAGATTTAAAGCGTTTTTTTAACTTTTTAAAAATTTTATTATAGGGTACTTCCCAAATTTACTGTTTTAAAAGTTTTATATCTTCGATTTTTTTTAATTTGGAATGTTCATTAAACTACTTATCGTGCATTTTATCGTGTATCAATCAGTTCTATATCGTTAAAGGTTCATGTTTTATGGCTTTTAACAAAATTGGTATCAATGCAAACGACTGATATCATATCATAAAATTGTAAAAGTTACACATCTTACTGGCGGAAAGACTCCTAAAATGAAAAAATATCTTTTTATAGGATATCCTGAAAGTGTTTTTTAATTTTTTTTTACATTATATTTATAATTAATTTGTCGTTATAGCGTAAAAAATTTCAAAATGGGATATAATGGGATCAGAAGTTATAACAGTTTGTCTATAGCAGTTTTAAGTGTTGTACACTTTTATTTTAAATTTAGTATAAAAACAAATAAGAAAGGATAAAAACAAGCAGTTTTGGTCAAGATCGACCTATATGGTTGTGTATAGGTACTAAAATGGTTATCAGGAGAGGCCCTTATATGAGTCCTATGGTCAATTGTGAAATTATCCTTTTTATTACAATAATTTATGCTTATTTGAACATTATTTATGTAAAATTTTTTATTGGGCATTTATGTGACATTTAAACGTGCATAAATATGAATTGAATGGGTCAATTATCGACCGATCATTATGAAATTTAGTGAAGCGATCTACACTTATAGAAAACTTGGTTGTGTTAAATTTTATCTCGATATTGTTATTTATGTGAGATTTATGCAAATTTATGATTATAATTTTCGGGAACTATGATTATGATTTATGGGAACTATGTACAACTATGGACCTATTATATACAACTCAAATATATAAAATTTTGTACTATATATAAATATAACATTAATATGGTATTTATGCGCTTTTAAGTTATTTTTAGGCATGAATGATATGATCGATTACTGACCGATTTTTATAAAATTTGGTACAACGATATATACTTGTGCAAAACTTATGTGCATTGATATTATATAACTACAACATATTTCAGATATTTATATGCGTTAAACCACTATTCCGAGGAAAAAAGTTGTATGGGGTATAGGCGAAATAATGTACCGATCATGAGGTCACGCAATTTTCTTCAATCGAAATTATAGAAAGCTTATGGGCCAGTCTTTTTTTCTTAGATCTTGTGCTGAAATCATCATATGTCTTGCAGGGTGCTCCAGTTGATATTTTGCACGCCGATATTTCTATATCAGTATCCATCCAATCGGAATGTTCAATTTTTAATCTGTTAGTACGCTGATTCAAGGACTTCTTTTTTACGTCATACAACTATAAAAAGCTCTCTATCTGAGATTTACCAATGACGTCGACTTTTGCATGATATGTAGTTTTTATGAATTCCACTATAGCTTCTACGATTAAGATCATTTTTAGATAAACTCCACAGAACACAACACAATTGTACATTTCTTAAATTTAAGTAAACACCATAAATGTAAACTAATAAAATACTTATTGATTAAGTTAAAATAAAAATTTTTTGTTTGTTTTTTTATTTAGTTTTGTTTTTTAAGATTTTTACATTTTCTTATGGCATATTTTGATATGGTTGGGATTCCTTTTTTAATTTGTTTAATGTCCCACATGTCAGGAATAAACTTTAAGCAAATTAGCTTTTAATTCCTTCTCATTCAAGTTTTCGATCTCAATTTTCAATGAGGACAAAATTGCAAATTCTAAGGTGCTTGTGCTGGGCTTTTCGTTTAACTCAAAAACTTTTATTAGTAAACATTGCAATGTTGCATACTTTTAATCTAACGTAATTTTCCTTTTCTATTTTTCGGAGTTTGACTAGGGGTTCATTAATTATTTTGAGGCATTCATTCAAACTTCTTAGTGCTTCTATTTCGTCAATATATTCACTGTCTTCATTTTCTTTAACTACAATTTCTTCTGCATTTGCTCTAATGTTGCTTAGTTTTCTTCTGCAGGTAGAGCAAATTCTTGAATTAGCACATATGATTCTGTTATCCATTTAAGGACAACTCTTAAGTCATATGGTTTAGACATCTTATGATTTAGAATATTCAAAGGATTACAGCATTTGTTTAATACAAATTTACCCATATTGTTTACCTTTTTGTTAATAAAGTAAATGAATATGTATTTATGACTGTTTCATAAATATGTACAGTATAATTAATGTATATATTATGTCAATTTAAGAACAATCGAGAACAATTTCCAATTAATGACAATTAAAGCAAAGACAAAAGTTGCACTATCATAAAGTGAAAGTTTCGATATACACCAAAAATATAAAATTCGCGACAATGAAAAAATTAAACAAAATTTAAAAATTTTGAATTTTTAAATGAAAATTGTTGTTCTAAAATTGTAAAGTTTAGAACGCGGAGGATATTTTCAAATTGTAACTTTCATAATTTCTATATGTTATTATAATTCATAATAGCTAACAAAAACTCAAGTTTGTTTAAGAAATTTTTTACATAATCAAATTTGAAAAGAAAATAAAAATGTGAAATTTAAAATTTTTACGCAAAAAACCGACTTTGTTTTACTAAATGTAAATTTTTTCCACCATCTCTCATGGTCCCATTCTAAATTTGTTGCTGCCACTATTGTCTACCATAGAGAAAAAACTTATGAAAATGGAAGATATGTTTTTTTTATATATCTTTGAATTAAGGACGAATTTTGACACCATTATCCTTTTATTAAAAATTAAAATATTAGACAATAGCAGTGAAAAACTACAGTTAATAGGCATTTATTTGAGCCTAAGATTTTTAAAATCGGATAACTGGTTAAAAAGTTATATCAAATTAAAGTTAGTGTGTTTTGAATTTTTTTTTTTTTTTTTTTTTTTTTTTTTTGAAAAAATCGAACTTTGAACCGCGATAAAATCTAAATGGTGACGAATTTTTAAATTTTGGGGAATTTCAAATTTTGTACTGACGTAGTGGATACGTCTACCGAATTTCATCGAAATCGAAGATGGTGAGGTACGGTACTTAAAATCGTATTAATAAAAATTATTATTTTAGAATTTATGCCAGAAAAAGTGGATTCTTGTCCAGTGTGAAGTGTATCGATTTGTGTGTCATTTTAAAGGCAATACCCTATGTAAAGTGAACTAGTCTATGTGTATATTTCGAAGTACTTACGACTACTTAAGTATTAATTATGTGTAGCTCAGTATTTGTAATTACTTCAAAATATACAAACAACATAGTGCACTTTACACTGGGTATGGCCGCCTTAAAATTAACCACAAATCGATACATTTGGTTTGCGACAAAGTATATACATTCGACTTCTTTTATAAAATACTTGTGTATCGTGAAGTATTTATTTATACTTTTTTAATAATATACTTCAATTATAATTTTATACACTAACCTGTAAGCTAAAGTAGAAATTTAAAAAAGTTTTAAATTTTCTGTGAATTCCATTCAATATTTTTCTAACAAGTAAATTAATTTGTAAACAACACAAAGTAAAATATACAAAATCGATTACAAATCCGAGTATTCTGAGAATTTTTTGTAGGGAATGTATTAAAAACGGTTCAATAACTATTAAACAGTTTTTGCTTTCTACTGCCAATGCTATGTTTATTTTCTTTCAATTTTCTATAATAATAAATATTGAAAATTTAAAATAATATTTTAGTTTTTTTTTTTATTTCATGTCTTTTTATATAAAAAAATATAAATTTTTATTACTTAATGTTTCTAAGCTTTAAGAAGTTAATAGCTTAATTTTGAAAATATTTGAAATACTCCTCGAATAATGGAATTTTTATGATTTTATGTACATCACCAACTTTCTATTATGTTTCTAATTAATATTTTTTTTTCATATTTTATGAATTATTAAAAAAAAAAACTTTCCAGTCTATCAACTGAACCAGCGGTTGAAACCATTAGCACTTTTTCCTTAGTGGCTAATAACAAAAACCTTCCAAATCGATGGAAGCTGATTGAATACTTTATTATGTGTGCAATACAAGTACAAACCGATTTCATAAAATGTGCACTTTTATTAGATCCAATCAAAAGTATGTTATAATCGGCTAGGCCAAACTTTTTATACCACCCTAATTTAAAATTTCACCTTATATGGGAGGCGGATGAATCACGCTCATTGTTTATTCTCATGTTTATATTGATCCTTCAACAAAATGGCACATTTTGATATTTTTTGATAGAGATATCGACAAAATATGAAATGGAGTTACGACAGATAAAAAGTTTTTCTAGTAATTGGCCCATAACTTTTTTGTTTATTAACCGATTTTCCCATATTCAATGTCTTTCAATAGACACATAGACAGACAGCCATAGATATATATTTTTCGATGGTGGGTGAAAAAAATAAGGATTTTTTTTGCTTTAACAACAAAAAAAGTGCAAGACGTTTGATCTTACTCTAAGCAAGCTAAACGAACGTTTTGTTCACAAAAACATACTTACATACTACACTTACATACTATTCTTAATAACATATGTATTTTATGCAAAAAAAGAAAGTACAGTTATAGTTGAAACTGTATACTAACAACTACTATGAGTCTGTGTAAAATTTTTTTTCTGGAATATATATATATATATATATATATATATATATATATATATATATATATATATTCAAATTAAATTATACTTACCAAACAGCACCAAAGGCATCAACCCATGCAATTGAACCAACACAATCTTTACGTCTTAATTGCAAACGAACACCACCGGGATGCATTATTTCACGACGTAATTGCATTACTTGTTGTTCTCTCAAAGTCATACGCTTGGTGGGTGAGTTTGTATTATGAGGAGGAACATTACCTGGACTAGAACTTACACCAAGAATATTTTCCGTTAGACGAAAAGGTTGCGGTGGCTGTCGTAAAGGTCCGCTGACACCACCACTATTGCCAACAATACGATTAGCTGGATCATTGTTATTAGTACCACGTCCATGTCGTTGTGACTGATCATCCGAAGTGGAGGAACTACGCCTGCGCTGTTCTAAGGCTTCAGTTGCTGTACGATTAATGGCTAAGTGTGCAGTGGCTGGTAATTGTGAAAGTGTTGTAGAATTGGATGAAGAAGAGCCAGAACCATTTTCATTGTTATTGGCGGTATTTGATGATTTACTGTTGGCGTTAGTATTTGAGGATTTTGTTTTTGCAACAGAGAGTTTGTTAAGGAAATGAAAATCTCTTCGACTAGGTCTGCTTGTTATAACAGCTTCTGTAAGTCCTCTTGTCAAAAGGAACGGCGGTCTAGCTGTAGGTGCTTGTATTGGTCTGCTATTAGTAGGAGAAACAAATCTTCTAGCCACTGCTGGGCTACCTATATTAACGGATGATATCGGTTGATCATGCGTTGGCGATTTATGTCGCTGTTCCTCACTTTGTTGCTTTGTTGCTGCATTTACTGATTTTATTTTTTTATCCATACCATTTGAGGCTGTTGCTGATTTTCCCAATGGTGATATTGTTATTTCCTCCTTAGTGCGTTGTTTTAATTGTCGGTGATGTGGTGAACTCCATTTCGGTGACATTGGAATCGCATTCTGAGATGAAGAAGTAGTTGGTTGAACACTGATATTTGGTTCAGTTGTGCTTGTAGAAGCACTAGTTGAAAGAAAAACCTTTTCATAATGAAGACCATTATTCTTTTTTAAATTCGTTGAACTAGAAGATGTAGTGTTCGAATTTAAAAATTCATTATCCAATTTTCCAACATTCGAATTCTTCCTTAACACTGCAGCTGCTGTTACATCGGACATTTCTTCACTGGTTGTTTTCGTATTATTTACAGTTATATTTGTTACTCCGGACGTATTTGCTGATAATATAATTTTTTTAGGCATTTTAGGCGTGGATGTATGAGAGGTTGAGGCAGACGATGATGAGGTTGGTGTAAAACATGTGCCATATGTATTATCAGTACCTGCTACATGTACTGTTGTTATTTTACTATTTTCATCTACTGTTGTTGAAGCAATACCTCCAGCTGCTGGTATTTGTGATTTTTTAGCTGGAGTTGTATACTGATTACCACTACCCATCATTGTTGTAGAATTGCCCATTACTTGTATAGTACTGCTATTATTATGATTACTACTATTACTACTGTTACTACTGGACGGAATTATTTGTACATTACTTTTGTATTCATGTTGTTTTATATTTTTTGTGACTGACACATGGGCATCGGGAAATTTAAATACATCTGCTATTGTTGTCGTTGTTGTTTTATGTGGCAATTTTGGTGGTTCATAATCACTACTTTCTCCAGAATTACTTGCCGTCTTTTCATTTGTATTTTCCGTTGATACTTGTATTATTGTAATATTGCTCTTTGATGTTTCATTAGATGATGACGATAATGATGATGGTGTGGGAATTTCAGAATTAACTTCAAGTTCTGTTATATTATTACCCTTACTACTAGTATTGGCAACCATTACAGACGATAATTTCTTACTAGTTTCAACTTTATGATTGGCCGCATTTTGCCTTTTTGATTTATCTACTGCTCCCGCAGATAACGAACGTGATGTTTGAGGCCTAAAAGAAAGAAACATATTGTATTGGTTTGTTTATCATATCGTTTTGTTAAAATAATTCCTTTTTTAATTTTCTAAAGATTGAAATAATCAAAATCGGGATATTTTTTATCTTAGTTAATCTTTACAGAGAACAATTTAAAAATAATTTTTGTGAATGTCGAAATATTTTGCTTGCAAACTTCCGATACATTGTAGAACATGAATTTTACACAGCAAATATATGTGGCAATGCTCCAGATCACTTCAGATTTTTTTTTTTTTTGAAAAATCCCTACGCTGATTCAAAAAAATCGCTTTTTTCCCTACGTTACAAAAGAAAAAAAACCCAACACAACTAAGTAATAAAAATGCCTTAAAAAATGCATTTTAGAATTATTCAGAAATTATTCAGGCTCAAGTCATTGAAATAAGTAGGGAAGAATACGTTCTGCCTAATAAAATTTTACAATGTATTCTTCCCTAATTATTATTTTATAAATTCTAAAAAGATTGAATAAAAATTAAAATTAAAAATGCATTCTAGTTAATAGGATATTCATTCGAATAATGTTCTTTCGAATTATTCGAACAATACGAATATTACTGAAAAAATTTATAATGGGTCTTTTTCAAATAAGGAATAATTCGAATATTTTTATGTATATATATATATATATATATATATATATATATAATTATCTAACTACAAAGTTTTGGTTAAATAATAAAAATTTTTTAGCATTTTGCCAGGTGCTTCCAAAAAATTTTATCCTTACTGACAGAAAAAATAATTTTTCGAAAGGATGCAAGGAAAAACTTTTCAAAATCTTTAAATGGGAAACATTTATCAATCTAAAGAGTAATAAATAGAGCAACAAAAAATATGGAAAATAATATTTTTTCTCGGGCTTCTAATGGAACAAACTATTAGTTATTTATCCGTCTCAGAGAATTATAAGAATTTTGGCATCGATTTGCTACAGCGTATTTTGGCATATTTTTATACTAACCAAATTTTTACATATTTTGGGCTTAACAGCATATTTTGTTATACTTCATATAAAATCCTTATTTTAGAGCATATTTTAAGAATTTAACTAGCATACTTTATACGTAAAAGCATAATTTTGCATATATTACACTAAAGAGTACAATTTTGCATATTACAATATGCACCCAATAGAGTTTTTTGTATAATTTGCCATTAGTGAAATTTTCTTATTACTGTCACATACGTTTTTCGAAATCAATTCCCTAATATTTTTCATCCTATAAATGGGTAGAAATATCGTTATTTCCTGATACAATGAATTAGCTTTGAATGCTTTTAAGTGTAAAAAGAAAATATCTTTTAGCAATTGCTAATAAAAATCAATTTATTTTTAACATGAATAGTAGATAATTTAAAATTTAGCTAGATAAAAAAAATAATATTTTAAGAGCATATTTTTTAATTTTAAGGACATATTTTGCGATTTAAGAGTATATTTTTGGTTACCCAGGTCATAACTTCGGAAATCTCTAATGTGGTGATTTTTAACTTATTCACTGTGTTTTGACATAATTTTAATTTCCATCACTAAAACTTTTCAAAATTAACAAAAATATCATAATGTGTTTTTTGTAAAAATTATATATTTTTTGCAATATTTTAGGTAAGACAAAATTATTTAAAAAAATTCTTCATAAAACAACATCAGATTAATATCTCCTATTGAATATTTTGTTTAATGATAATTTGTCTTTGATGTTTCGACAAAAACCTATTTTATTCAGTTTGTTTTGCAGCGCTTCATTAAGAGTTGCGTCAATACTTAATTACATTTTATATTATATATAAATTTATAAACTTATATCTTTTTATTTGGAGCGCAAAATAATCTTTATATATTTTTGTAAGAATAATATTATTTTGCTCATACAAAAACAATCTTCTAAATATAGGATTTGTTCAGTTAGTTTTAGACGACGCTGTTTATTTGAGTATATACTTTATAAACTCAATTAGAGTTAAAAGTTCTACTCTGAAATATCAAAGCTTAGACGAAGCCAAACAAACAAACTATGATTTTATTCTTTTCCTACTTTCCGTGTGGAGTCTTTACTCACGTTTACTCACATCGGACAAGTCCCCAGGTCGCGGATAGGGGGGCCTGGATGTAAGTTAGTGGACTGGTGATCACTTACCATTGGTTACAGATCCCCTGGATGTGGTCGAGTCTATGCGTTACACCTGGATCTAGAGACTCATAGATGTTCACGCGGATCAAATAAATTAAGTGCACTTTTCAGATCAAGGTGGTAGGTAGCAGTGCTGAGGATCTGAATGGTTAGTTAGTACCTAAAGAAACTAGTCGTTAAAAGCTCCCTTCCAACGCAGATAGAACGGGTTGGTTGTAAGTTTTAAAAGCCTAGTACACATATGCCGTCACTGCGCGAGATGGTCCACTTAGAACGTGCATAATCGTGGGACCAAGATTAATGAAAAATATAATTTAATTAAGGATGTAGGGAAGGTGAAGGAGGATTAAGTAGAAGCTTCGGACACTGACTCTGTCCTTATAGGGATTTTTGATGACATAATTCTGCAGGGGGACAATTAGTGGAAGCGTCATCTGAACGGGAGAGCGAACCGACAGGCTCAAAATTAGATCGGCAACGACCGTCGTCACTAGCCGAACCAAAGAGGAAAAGGCAAAGAATAGCGTCAGAGCTTCCTTGGTCTATCTTATCAAGATGACTAAGAAAGATTTATCAAGAGGCACAGGAAGAGCGTGGCTAGTTTCCAAATAATATACGGCTCTACCAGTGCCATCTTGGGAATGTCTTATCGTGAGGGACTGAATGCGATTGTTGACACCGTTACGGGAAATACTCCTAAGAGTACAGGAACCATGTCACGGTCGCATCTAGACAGCAACAGTGATAGTAGCGGACCTAAGAAACCGATCAAATCTTTGCAACGAAAGGTGGAAACTAGCAAGCAACCTATAAGGAAGCGACTAACCCTCAACAAGTAAGAAAGGAGTTGGTCGTATCAGTTCCAACTCTATTATGGGTCTTCAAAAGGAGTCCGTTAAGAGGGGGAGATGACCAGCCAGCCTCAACTGCTAAGAGGGCTAATCACACACCGGATGAATCCCTTAAGAGCCCTCACAAGGACGTCATTAAGAGAGTCAGTTCCGGTGACGACAAGACTTCTACACCTAAGAAGGCGAAGGAGGTGACGAAGCCGGAATATCTTCAAGGATCAGTACGGATCTGTGGAGGTTAATTAGAGATAGGCTCATCGATGAAACCGCCTTAGTAAAAGGAAGGCCAGAAGAAGTATCCTTTAAATGCGCGGACTGATCAAAGGGAGCCTGAAGCCGATAGTGACAGTGTGGATTCCACCACCCATTAAACCGGTGGAAACTATACTGACGGAATTGTCCAACCAGAACGAGGATCTGGTTAAAGTCAATGGAGGTTGATAGCTTCTCTGAGTTGTAAAGAAAACCTCGGCAAAGTCTTCCGGTTAGCAATAAACCAGAGGTTCCTGAATAAGCTGGAGTCGTTGGGGGGCTGTAAATTTCGGTCTGGGCATTATCATGCTTCGGTATCTAAAATCAGATAATACCAGAGGTTCCTAGTGGTAAGAATTAATTTGCATCACTATGAGGCAGTCTCAATCGAATTGACATCGCACCTAATTGATTCCAAAATAGATGTCGCCTTAATACAAGAGCCCCTGGATCAACAACACCAAGGTATGTGGATTAAACGACATAGGAATACACTCTTCATACTATCCACTGAGGATAAGGTAAGAACGTGTATATTGGCAAAGAATGGCTTAAAATTTATCATTTCTAATTCTTTTAGTAAGGTCGTACAAAGAGAGGCCAAAGCCGAGAGAAAACTCGCGCTCACCTCAGTATATATGCCATACGAAGCGGGCAACATGGTGTAGAAACTGACAGTGTAGGCAAGAAGAGGCATAAAACTGGTCGCGATGCGAACGCACACCACAGCTAGTTGGGCAGCGCTGATATAAATTAGGGAGGTGAGTCAGTATTTGATTATATATGTGCTAACAACCTTTTTATCTGCAATAGACAATATACCTACATTCGGAACTAAAGATATTGAGGCAGTTATAGATATAACACTGACAAACTCATTTAGGACTAATGTGGATAGGAAGCTAATCGCCGCTCCGGGGTGACAATAGTTTTCAGAGGGAGTTGAGAATATAGGAGAGGAATTCGCAAGAAAAGTTAGGAATAGTTATGAGCTATCTTTCCCGAAGATATTTCCGAGCAGGCGGGAACAGCCGAAATGGTGGACCAAGGAACTTAGGGACCAAAGGTCAGCTGTTAGGAGGCTGTTTAATAGAGCCAAACTGACACGTATTGTAATAGCTTTAGGGAAGGCTTCAATAGGTATAAACGCTCCTGGATATAACGGAGTCCGGCTCTGAGTCTACTTATGGAAACCCATTTTCCGGGCTGTAGGAACATAAAGGCAGATATACAGAAAGGGAGAGTTTTTGGATTCCCGGAATGTAAATTTGATAGGAAAGTTAGTGAACTGGTTAGTGACATAATCTCGATGGATAAGATAGTGTCTGGACTGTGAACACCTTCGGACCTTAAAATTTCCCGGTCAAGACGGTATCTTCAAAGCCACGCTGCAGAATATCAACGTCGCGGCACTAACACTCTTCACGGAGTTATTAAAAGTATGTCTCATGAGAGGATATATTCCAAGGAGGTGTTGGGAGATTAAGGTCATATTCATACCATATTCATACCTAAACCCAAATATTTTAGACCAATCAGCCTGTCGTCTTTTTTATTGAAGACATTAGAGAGACTGATTGATTTTTATATAAGGATAGCAATTGATACTCATATCATCAGTGGGATTCAACATACTTACCTAAAGGGTAAATTTGTTCATGATATTGAACGGGACTTAAGAAATATACACTAGCAACGTTCTTGAATATAGAGAGGGCCTTCAATAATATTAAGATTGAGACCATTAGGGAATCACTAGAGTCATTACGCATACAGAACTTTCTAATCGAATGGATTATCCTAATGCTTAATAGAACGATCATCAATTAGAGACAAAGCAACGGGGTACTCTCTCCTTTGTTATGGCTATTAGCCGTCAATGTAATTTTACGACAATTTTGACAAGGGGACGAAAAATCACAGGGAAATTTCTTCTACGATCAGTGATGTCATGCAATCGGAATTCTGCGAACTGTCCTCATGAGCCACTAGCACAGGCTTAGCTGTTAACCCGGAGAAAACGGAGCTAGATCTTATTGAAACTTTTAAGCGAGTTCAATTTCAGTGGAAATGTTCTAGCACTTTCAAGATTTACGGATTACATGGGCACTGAGATAGACTTCGGGGAAACTTCAACACTTATTATTCCAAATAGGGACCAGAAGTCAAGTGTACAGAAAATATTTAGCGGAGTATCGGTATTTACTGATGGATTCAAAATGGATATAAGCTCTACAACTGGATAGTTGCAGTGTGTTCCAGGCAAAAAAATCCGGGAACATTGAAAGCAATACAGAGATAACTCGGTATGTGGATAGCCAGGCGGCGCTCAGGGCTCTGAAGTCTAGGCTAGTTAGCGACTGCTCTTAGGAAATTAATAAAGAATATCGGAGGAGACTCTGCATGCTACCGGGTCACTGCGATATAGTTGGCAATGAAATAGCTGACGAATTAGCTCGAAACGGCTTAGGTTTTGTTAGGGCTGAAAGTGAAAGTAGTGTGAAAACACCGCTTCCGAGATTAACTTAGGAAACCTGATAGGATATGTTTTAGGAATAGGCTGGCTAATGGGAGTGTCTTTGGCTTGGACCGAACATGGTGGGACAGTAGGTTTTTCTTTACTATCTTATTTTATACCTATCTCTCTTCTTTTTCACTTTTCATGTTCTTTCTTCAAGATCTTTTTCCGGAATCTTTTATTTCTCATTTCTATATTTTGTCACTCTTTCGAAGTGGCTCAAAATGGACCTATAGGCCTTCGAGTGGATGTACTAGTTCTCATCTAATGAATCTTGTACAACCATCTATCTATCTCCCTACCTTTTTTTCTACATTGATTAATTTTTTGCCGACGCAAAATATAGTGGGCAAAGTATATACAATAGTCCGACTCTCTTTTAGTAAAATTTCTCTCTCACATATACGGGTTCCGTGTGAATTGTGAGAGAATTAATACAAAGGAAAAACACAGAAAATTTAACTCTAAATATTACAATTATTAAACACTTTTAGATTTTAATTCAATAGCACACAATTTAGACGAAAAGGAAGCAGAATATGCGGCCAGACACGAGTTCATGGCAAAGTATATAAAATAGTCCGACTCTCTTTTAGTAAAATTTCTCTCTCACATATACTGGTTCCGTGTGAATTGTGAGAGAGTTAATACAAAGGAAAAACGCAGAAATTTTGTCTCTAAATATTAAAATTATTAAGCACTTTTAGACTTTAATTCAGTAGCACACACAATTTTAGACGAAAAGTAACCAGAATAAGCGGCCAGACACTAGTCCATGACTATCTATCATGACCATGCTCGGCTTCATGTAGCGTGACCAGTTAAAAAAACGTGGTTGAGATGTTTTCTTTTTTTTATCAAAAAGCGATAGGAATTAATGCATATAGCAATATATTTTCTTGACTGCCCTGAAAAAATTTTTTTACTCATTTTACATTTGAGGTATTGAAGAATGCAAATATGTCTGGGGGTCCGCGGGTAAATAAAAAATTCTTGAAAGGGTTCGCGAGCTGAGTTATTGTGAGAAAACCTGCCTTAGAATGGCTCCATTTGAGATTAACTCGAAAACGTCGTGTCAGATAAGTGGTACCAGCTAATAATTTCGAGAATTCTTCTTCACTAGAAAATGAATAAATTGTTAAGAATTAATAATTTCGTTTTCTTCTTTAGATAAAAAATTATTTCTGATGGTTCCAATAGCCCAGGCTAGATTTAATATAGGAATCTATGTATTTTTAAAAAGATAAATTTTGTGGGAATTCCCTAGGAGTTTAAGATATGTTTCTCATAATTTTGGCTAACTTTTAGCATCTCCTTAACTAAAATGAATAGTCTGGAACAGCAGCAACAGTTACCAACTCTTTTCTTGCCATGCTATGCGCAATATCTCCAAAAATGTACATTTTTCTGCAAAAAAAGGAGTGAAAAAAATTAGTTGTAGATATACTCAGACCTGTTTTGAGGATCCTAGAGTATCTGATATGCAGCAATCTGAACGTTTTCCCATTTTCCGTTGTTAATGTTAATTTAATTAATACTTTTATCCTGGAAACCGACCGTATAATTCAATAATTCCTAGAAACGCTTCTGGAATTAAAATAATTCACTTCCTAATCACTTTTATAAATAAATAAAAATGGTCAAGCAATAAATTACCAAAAATGACACAATGGACGGTGCACATTTTCAGCGTTTTTGTCATGTAGAAACACCTATTAGTAATAACTATTTTAGCTAGCAGCACTATCAAATACTCATTAAACTTTTTTATACACCTTGTAGTGACTAAGGAGTAAACGTTTTTTCAATTTCAAAAAAAAAAATTCTTGATAATTATAAAAATTAAATAAATAATATATATATATATATATATATATATATATATATATATATATATATATATATATATATATATATATAATGCATGATAAAACTTCAGGTTCTCAATATGGAGGAAGACCACCAGATAAAATTACAAATCTTCTAGTAAATAACAATGATAACGGCGCTCAACCAAGTATGAAAACAAATAATTGCGATCTTAAAGGAGGTATTCTTAATATATCCGAATATCAAGAAGCAAAGACTGATAAAAAAAATTATTATATCTAATGAAACTTTAAATGAAATAACTCTCTGCAAAAAAAAAAGAAAATTGTGTAAAAGATACGAATAAAGATAAGGAATTGTTTAGAAAAAATAAAGAAACGGTTGACTCTTTTCAAGATCCTCTTGAGTCAAATGAAATTAATATTCTAGAATATATTCAAATCCCTTTTTGTCATGCAAAAAAAAAAAAAAAAAATGAACTTTGAAACAAGTAACATATATAATGATGGGTTTCAAAATGTCATCAATAAACGGAAAAAACGAACTTGTGAAGGTGAAGTAAAAATAGATTTAACTAATCTCAAATATAAAAAAAAAAAAAAATCATGTTATGGGGACAATTATCAATCGTTTTCATTATTAGGTGATTTAAATTTTGAACAGGAAGTGTTAGAACCTAATAACAGTAATACTAATTTAAACACTAGTTATAATAAAAGAACTAATGACTCTGAAAATAATTTAAAAACTAGAAATTCATTTTGCCCACCAATATTCCTACAGGGTGTTAATGTTAAATCCCTTATAGATCAACTTAGTTCAAAAATGCTAGCTTTAAATGTAATAAGAAACACGCACCAGGCGAATGATCTTTTGTTTCCGGCAATGAAGAACGCCCTTTTTGTGTAAATTGTAATGACAATGGGCACACAGCTCATTGTAAGGGTTGTCCATCACATAAAAAATTTGTTTTACTAAGAGAAAAATCGTTAAAAGAAACAAGAATTAGAAAAAATGTTGCTGCTGTAAATGTTGATAAAGAATTACATTCAAGCAATTATCGGACTGCAGGATAATCTTTTGCTAATATGGTCAAAGTATCTTCTCAAAAGATTACAATAGTACTTAACATTTCCCAAAATTTTGATGGCTTAATATTAGGTGGTGATTTAAACTCAAAAAACATTGCTTGGGGTAATTCGATAAATAATTTTAATGGTGAAGTTTTATTAAGTTGGTTTCAAAATGTAACATTTTCTATCACTAGAATTTGTGATTCATATCCTAATTACCAGGGAGGTTGTTCTCATCATATTTTAATTAGTAATAATATCATTGATTCTGTTGATGGAAGTTATAACACATTTACACTTGATGCAAATATTTTGTAATGATTTTACTTCCCATACTCCTCCTCAGATACAGATCGATCAGTCTTTCTTTCTTGAGTAGAAAAGATGGGAAACAAATCTCGAACACACGTTAGGAATATTTCTGTACATAAAAGACAAGATTCAGAAACTAAATATGTTAAAATATAATATATAATTATATTTCACAAATTCCAAATTATCTAACCACTTTTGGTAACGGTAATTTATTTATTTATTATTTGATTAAATCTATGGATATGAATCCTTACAGACTGCTATATATTACCAGATTTTATATAAAGGCATTATTAATGAAAAAAAAAAGTTGTTGAGACATATTAAGTATTTAAAAACACGATAATATTGCTTTTAATTACATTTACATTAACAGAAAAATCGATTAAGCTATACAATTCATTGAAATTTTTGCATATTCTCCTCAAAGGATCAGCGTCAGCATAATTTGTTTGAACAACAAGTGCAGAGGTATTAGGTGTCGGGTAAAACGTCGTGGAATATTAAAACTTATGTTATGAAGAAAGAAGTCGGAGAGGATATCGCCATTAATCAAATTAATTAAAAATGCCTCATTTAGAATAGTCCTTCGGCTTTTTAAGGTAGGTAGTTTAATTAATGATAACCTCGCAGTATACGAAGGAATATTTTCAGAATAACGACCAAATGAGCTCCTCAGACAGAATAAGAGAAATTGCTTTTGAACAGATTCTATTCTTACTAGGGATGTGTATAGTTGTTTCATAACATTGGAATCTGTAAACTTTTTAGACCATCGTTTAATATAAGCAAGCACACCAGCACACCAGCACATCTTTATTTATCGTCATTGTAATATGCTTGCAGAAATCTAACTTAGGATCAAGTAGAATACCAAGATCCAGAAATTCTCATACTAACTATAGTTGATACCCGTCCAGGAAGTAGTGTAGCATTGAAATGCAATTTCTAGAAAATCGCATGTGCTTGCATTTTTTAAAGTTTAGCTCCATTTGGTTATATTTACACCATGCGTAAAAGCTATTTAAATCCTGCTGCAATTACGCCCCATCTGAAGATAATTTGTAGCTGAGAAACATCTTAACATCATCAACGTACATTAAAGCATTACAATGCTTCATTACAAGCGGCAAATCGTTTATGAAAAGCGAAAATAGCAAAGGGTCTAGGTGACTTCTTTGGGGGACACCGGAGCAAACAAAAATTTCTTTGGAGATGGTATTATCAAAAAGAACACACTGTGTCCTGCAGGTTAGATACGACCGTAAACAGCACAAAGCGTTGCTAGTAAACCCTAATACATTCAGCTTAGTGAGAAGTAGGTTATGGTTGATTTTATCAAAAGCTTTGCTGAAGTTAGTATAAATAACGTCCATAAGTTGGCCATCCTTAAAAGCTCGATTTATTAGAGTTGTTAGTTGTAAAATATTTGTTACTGCAGAACAATCTTTCCTGAAACCATGCTGGTATAGTGATAGTTACCAACTCTTTTCTTGCCATGATAGCATTGAGGATACACTGTGGCTGAGAGAGTCTGTTAAGCATTTTTCAAAAAGTTTAGAAATCGCACTCAATTTTGCAATGCCTCTAAAATTCGTTATGTCCAACTTGTTTCCTGATTTAAATATCGGTATGATAAAGGATTTCCTCCAAAATTGGGGAAAATATCCATATTTTAATGACACATTAAACATAATAGCCAAATCAGTGGCCAAGGCATGAGCACAATATTTTAAAACTCAAGCAGGGATGCCATCAGGTCCACCACTCAATGATGATTTTATTGTTTTTAAAGATAAAACAACCTGAGAAGTATCAATAGAAGAAAATGATATTGCCTGATGTTCCATCAGAGAAAACGGGTATTTAGTTGATGTATCGTACTGTTGCTTGGAATATGTTGTTTCAAAAAAAATCGGCAAACATATTGGTTTTGATCAAATTAATATTAGATTCATTAATTAAATACTTCATAACTCTTGGGTAGCCAGTAGATTTTCTTTTCGAATTTACAAAATTATAAAATGATTTTGGGTTAAGTTTAAAGTTCCTTTTCATTTTCTCAAGGTAATTTATATACAGTCTCCTGTTGAGAAGATTATATTCCGCTCGAGATACACAGTATTTGCTATAATCATAAGCTGTTCGACATTGCTTATATTTTTTATAGCAGTTGTTTTTTACATTTTTTATTCTTGATAGATGCCGAGAATTCCATGGTGGACCTGAATGTTTAATCACGAAAAGTTTTGGTACACATTCCTCAAAAAAAAAAAGTAGTATAAAATGTTTTAATCATAGAGTCAATTAAAGCTGGGGTACCATTCGGAATGGATAACAGTTCAAGCCAATTAATGTTTGTCAAAAAATAGTTCAGGTCATCGTAATTTGTTTTCTTAAAACATAACTTCTTATCGTTTGTATCATCCTGATTACAAAAGGCATCAGACAAAATATTATGACTAACTTCAAGAGTAGGGTGGTAGCGATCCTCTGGTCTCGTAACTGGTAATGTTCGAGTAATGGTGCAGTTAGTGGGTTCGTTCACAAAAGCCAAATCTAAATAGTTTCCATATTCATTACAAATACAATTTTTTTGGAAAAGACAGAAATCAGATAAATTATTGACAAACTCTTCAATAAAGGCATCAGATTTTATTGGTGCATAACTGTATGATTCTGGTAAAAATTTCCAAATTACAGCTGACAAATTAAAATCGTCAAAAACGTAAACGAAGTCATCTGGTTGAGCTTTAGACACAACAGCTTTTATGGATTCAAAATGTTTTATGTAAGTTAGTTGATCTGATTTTGGGGGAATGTAGGAACATGTTAAAAATATATGTGAGCTATTCAGTTTTATCCAACACAGATAAACTCAATATCGGGATAATGTTCAAATTTTAACTCATCAGATTGGAAAATATTTAAAACAGCAATTAAAACGCCTCCACCAGTAGTTAAATTTTCTCTGTCACATCTAAATATATTAAAATCATTGCAAAAATTTCAGCATTTAAAGTGTTTCTATTTAGCCAGGTTTCAGTTAGGACAACTATATGGTGATTTATATTAAAACTTTCAATATAGAGGTTAGCCAGTTTAGTGTTTATACCACTAACATTTTGATAGATAATATTTAAGTGTTTTTCAGTTTCAGTTTATACTACTAACATTTTGATAGATAATATTTAAGTTTTCATGCAAAGTTTTTTTGGTTTGTTGACTCATGTGATGAAAGTCGTGCAACGTTGTTTGTTCTACGATTTTCTCTATATACAAATTCGCGAACGAGTGCATTATTTGGCCAGAAACAGGGATCAACAACTCGATCGAAAATGTCATTCGGTACTGTAATTTTAAAGGACGCAATACTTCTGGGTTCGGAATAAGAAAACTTGTGTATTATAATACCAGTATTTGAGGGCAATTTTGATTTTAAGTAATATTCCATATCATCACTGGTTGTGTCAGAGGCGAAACGGGATACAAATACGGTCTTCTTTGGAGGTATAACGCGCAATTCTCTAGGCATAGATTGAGATTCAGCATACTTATGACTTCGGACGTTTGGCTGTTTGGATCTATGGAGGTTTCTGACGTTTGGTTGTTTTGTTCTAATTGTGTAGTTTTATTAGAAACATTTACAGACACAGACGATGCATATGTCGGAAAGGGAGTTACTGTCACATTATTTATATTATTGGATGCTGTGGGAGCTAAACGCTGAACATTTAGTGCCTTATTATTGTTCCTAGCAGACTTCCGACGTTTCGGTGAAGATTGTGCCGGAGATTTATAGTTGTCCAGGGAAGAGAACTCATCAAATAATTTTTCATAGTTAGAAAGACGATCAGATAAATTTAAAATTTCTTTTTTTATATCCAGAAAAGTTGATTTTCTTGCTTGGAAAAATTTATAAAAATCAACTCCAATTTTCCTACAGTGGGTACAACATCAATTAACCCCTTCAGACTTAGAATGTATCATAAAATATCATTGAGGATCCAAATTTTATTTCATTGAGTTGTGTAATAGAAAATTCAAATTTAATAAATAACAAAAAATCTTGTGGTTTGGATAATATTTCAAATTTCTTAATCAAAAAATTTTTCAAAGAAAGGTTTCCAATATTTGACAATAATTTTTAATAATTGTATTAACAAATGTTATTTCTCAAAAGCCTGGAAAGTAGCCAAAATTATTACAATACCAAAGCGAAGAATAATAGTGATATTAATAATTTAAGACCTATTTCGCTTCTATCTAATTTAGGAAAACTATTTGAAAAAATTATTCGTGAAAAGATGGCTCAAGGATAATCGCTATCACATATTCTCAAAATCAATTTGGTATTAAAAAAAGGTAACTCTACTACACGCGCCCTTTTGAAATTTCATTACAATGTCATACAACATCTTAGAAAACACAGTTGCAATTTCACTTGATATTGAAAAAGCTTTTGATAAAGCATATCATAATGGTGTGTTATATAAAATGATTTCAATATGTTTCAAAACACACATAGTAAAACTGTTTAAAAGTTTTTTCGAGAATGGAAAATTTTGTATTGAAATTGATAATTCTATTTCAAGGTTCAATTTTAGCACCTCACTTTTTCAATAACTCTAAGGGTATACTTTATGCCGACGATACTCTTTTACATGCTCATGATTAATCTCCATCAGTTGCATTACAGAAAGTATCATCTCATCTTGAGCGTGTAAATGAATTCTATTCGTTTTGGGTATTAAAATTAATGTTTTAAAAAGTCATGCAATGTGCTTAAGAAATGCACAAGGAAAATGCAAATATAATGTCGTCCCAGAAACTAAAGTTATTTTTGAATGAAAGCGAAATTTCTTTCAAAGATAATCTTAAATATCTTGGTGTAAATTTTAACAAACTTGTTTAATAAACATGTTTTATGTAACTTAAAGAAACCTAATAGAGTAAAAAGAACATTTTATAATTTATTCAATAATAAATCTTTGTCTAAAAAATCAAATTACTTATGTATAAAGTAAGTAGTAGTCCAATTTTACTTTAAACTTTTTCAATTTGGTTTAGTATATCTCCATCATTTATGAAAGAAATGTAAATATTTGAAAGACGTTTTTTGAGAAAATGTGTAAAAAAAACTATAAACCACGATTAGGAAGATTTTGGAATAGCTTTATTTGTAATGAAGCGCTAGTTTCACCTCTTTCCGAATATGCACTTAATTTAATGAAAAGTTTGTTGATAAATTAAACTATTTTGACGGTAATATAATGCAAGACATTTTACCTAGTGAATCTGAATTAAGTTGGACAAATCCAAGTTATCTTTCTGCTATACGCATTTTACGGGAGCAACTTGGGAGTGTTCTTAGACAATTTTTTTATTATAAAACTAATTCCGGTATTAACAGAGAATAAAATTTACAAAGCCTGTAAATTTTAGTTATATATCAATCAAACCAAGGAAAAGCTCGATAAATACTATGGGGATCTGCACCACCGATTTCAGTGGTAAAAAAGTGGTTTACAGAAAATGTCTAAAAAATCCACGATATGTGTTGATGCCATAGGCGTTTGATATGGCAGTGTGGTTTCGATTTTAAATGATCAGCTGGGTTTAAGACAGTTGTCTGCAAGATGGGTGCCGCGTTTGCTTTCAATTGACTAAACGTAAACGTGTAACAACTTCAAAGGATTGTTTGGAGTTGTTTAACCGCAATCCGAATGAGTTTTTGCGGCGTTTTGTAACTGTGGATGAAACATGCATCCATTACAGTACTCCGGAGCCAAGCAGCAGTCTAATCAATGGGTTTCTCCGGGTGAACCTGCTCCGAAGAAGGCCAAGGTAAGTTTGTCGGCCAATAAGGTGATGGCAACAGTTTTTTGGGATGCACGAGGGATAATCCACATCGATTACCTTCAAAAAGGAAAAATAATAAACGGCGAACATTATGCCAACTTATTAGAGGAGGATTTAATAAGAAAACGACCCCATATGGCCAAGAAAAAAGTTCTTTTTCATCAAGATAATGCACGAGTGCACACGTGTGCAGTCTCAATGGCAAAACTCTATGAATTGGGCTACGAATTGGTACCTCATCCGCCATATTCTCCGGATTTAGCCCCTAGTGACTACATCCTAAAGAAATGGCTCTGTGGAAAGAGATTCAGCTCCAACGATGAAATTGTTGATCAAACAAATGCCTATTTTAAGGGCCTCGAAGTTCGAAAACTCCTCCCTTATTGATCCTCCCTCGTATCTTGTTTCTTTTTTTTAAGCTAGGTGCATTTACATAATTTCATTGTAATAACACTTTATAATTTTAAGTCTCCTAAAAAACAGAAAAAATACATAATAATTAAATGTTGAAGACGCAATAAATTTTAATAATTAATAATAGTAATTAATAATCTATTTTTACTAGAAATAAAAATCATTTTATTTTGATTTTTCAATCACTTTTATTCCATCATTTATTAATAATATATTTCTAAAAATAATGAAATCAAACCAAAGAAATCCAGCTAAAAATGAGGAACTCAATAGCAAAGATTCCAATAATTATGAACTAAAGTCAGATACATTGGATCAATTATATAGAGAACAAATAACAGCATTAAGAGATTTAATATTCAAAAAAGCACAACCGAATGATGTTGAAATATGTAGAAAATGGTTAAAAGTTTTTAATAGAACTACAAAGACAGAGAAAATGGCTAGAAATTGTTTATGCACTCTAATGCAGCAACAGATAAAGGAATACAATTGCCTTCAGGAACCATTTACAAACTTACAAAATTGCAATCGGGATTTAGAAAGTATTTTATGTGATTTAGATGAGCAGATGAGCGCCAATTTGAGTTTCAGAAGTTTCCCCAGCATTAGCGATTTTTCTTACAAGTCACATTGCCTAAATAATGTTCCTTTGGAGCAACAACAAAATATAAATTCACTTATAAATGAATATCAAAATATTGAGCTAAAAACTGAAACAAATAGTCTAACACGTGAATTACAATCATTACGTTTACAACTGACTGAAAAACAAATTGAAATTCTAAAACTAAAAGAAATCGCCGAAAAGTCTCGTTTGGAAAGTGAAACATTTGAACAAATGTTAGACAATATAAAAAAATCTATATTAGAAAGTATAAGAGAAAAACTATTAGATATGGAACAAAGTGGTATGGTAAAAATTCAATTTCAATTTTTCCAAACGATTTTTTCGCAATTCTCAAATGATAATGAATTTATGGATATTTTAATTAAATACGATTTAGACTTGCATTATATTTTACATAAACATTTTAAATGCGAGTTCGATAAGCGAAAAAAGGTAATAGCACGCCACATTTGTCGCAAATTTTTTAAAAACAAATCAAAATTATGTCAGAAATACGAACATCGTTTGACTATGCAAGCTCAAGACCACAAATTGCAATTAAAATTGACAAAGCTCAATTGTTTTTCAATATTACGACAAATATTTATTAACTATCATAATAATTTTGGTAAAATAGAAGGTTGGGAAATTTTAAAAATACTTGAAGAAAAATACCAAAATATTGTAAATGGTGATTTAAAATAGTTGGTATTCAAAAATAATGGTTATATTTATATTTTAAAACTGTTTTTTTTTTTGCTATTATATTTTATTCAATTAATAAAAACGGAAAATTTATTTATGTATACGTATTAAATTCAGTAAAAATAAGACTTTAATGTGGATCATGTCGCTTTATTAACGAAAAAACTTTATAATTCAGACTTAATTGATTATAGTACAGATTTCAAATAACCTCTTAACACAAGACGCAAGTTATATTTTTATTTGTAGATTTTTTCTCTTTGTAAGCATTCTGCTTTTTTGTAAAAAATGAGCAAAATAACTTTTATGTACATTATCAGCTTTCAACGAACTTAGTATCAGTGGAAAAGACTGAGATTCTTCTTTACCATAAAGTCTATAACAACTGAACTTTTTCCTGATACAAGGACCTCTAAAAAGAGAAAATATCCTGAAAAAGGATCTTAATTTTCATTATAGTGTAAAAATTTCAAAATGGGATATCAATGAGATCAGCGGGTACAATAATTTTTCTTTGCTAACTAACACATTTTCTATTAGATATTAAGTGGGTTTTAGGCATATTGATATACTTATTAAAACTTTAATAAAGCAGATCATTATTTATTGAAATAAGTCGAAAAGAGAAAAAATAATTTAATATTATTTTAAAAGTTTCAGGAGCACATTAACTGATCCACTGCAATCCACTTTACAAAATCCGCGAATTATTTGTGACGATTTTAAAGATCATTAACTCAAATTTGATACATGGGGTTACAAAGGCAAAATCTACTTCAATTGATCATGATCGGTCCATTATTTCACCAATACTTCATACATTTTTCATCGCAATAGTGGTTTAACATATATAAATATCTGAAATATGTTGTATTTATATAAATTCAGCACACATAAGTTTTGTACAAATATAGATCGTTGTATTAAATTTTATAAAAATCGGTCCATAATTGATCATAGCTTTCATGTTGGATCCGCTGACTAAAAATGACTTAAAAGCGCTTAAATCCCACATTAATGTTAACATCAATACAAAATTTTATATATTTGAGATGTATATAAGTATAAATCTTTATACACAATTTCACAATAATAGCTCCATAATTGAACATGATTCCCATATAATCTCTATTCGCGAAAATCAATTAAAATAGCATAAATATCAGATAAATATCAATATCGAGATAAAATTTGACACAACTAAGTTTTGTACAAGTCATCATTACGGTCCATAATTGACCATATAATACACTCTTCCGATAATCATGTATGGTATTATATGGTCAATCTTGTTTTTATCCTTTCCTATTTCTTTTGATACTAAATTTAAAATAAAAGTATCAGAACACTTGAAAAGATATCAATTTGTTAGTAAAATTATACTAACTACTATAACTTCTGATCACACTGTGATAGTATTTCGAAATTTTTACACTATAACGACAAATCGATAGTAAACATCATTCCAAAAAAATAATGAAAATTAACAGAGCCTTTTTCAGGATATCCTAAGATAAAAGATATTTTTTCATATTGGAGGTCCTTGCGTCAGGAAAATGTTTAATTTTCATGATTTTATGATAAAGAGGGATATCATTCCTTTAAAAGTTAATTTTTGACAAAAATACCCGGGGTGTCCTATTTTAGAGGGCCATAAATCATGAACCGTAAACGATATGCAGGGTGGCTAGTTTAATAAACACGCCAAATTAAAAAATCACCCTATATAAAAATAAAATGTTTATTCCGAAATTAGGAATTTTATTGACTTATTGATCAGAAATAACATTGCGTTCCAAAAAAATAATTCAATTTCGTTGGTGTTGACCCACCATTTCAACTTTTATAGTTGGAGGCTTAGTACGCCATTCCAGAAGTTAGCGTATTATGTCACTTAAGGAGCACAAACGACATGCACTTATACAGTCGGGGTTGTATTCCTAGAATGAAACATTTATGTTCGAAGTTTAAAAACCCACCACTTTTAACATACGAAATGCTTCTACAAATGTACAATTTACAAAGTCCTTAACATAGTTTAATTTGAGAGCAGAAGATCACACTGATATGTAAAAAATATTCAAAAAACGAAGTGAGGACAGTTGTTGTAGAATATTATGATTATGTTACTATACCCTGAGGCTCTTTAGTGAAGAAAAATTGTGATGTATTCTATATCTATAAATACTTGATAGAATCCTAATTTCATAAGCCTCGAAAGGAAGGACGTTAATACAGGAACCAATAACTCAAAACAGAAGTACCAAAGAGATCAGATGACAATCTAATAAAAAACATAGAAAAAAATATTGGAACACATAATATGAACAGAAAAGTCTTGACTAATGATAGTATTATATATAAGAATTCCAACCATTGGGAAATTCCGTGAGATAGGATAATTAAGCATTAATGTCAATAAGAGAGCAGAGTGACGTATTTTTTTCTCAATATTAAAATATTAACTTACAGTGCTATTCTCCATAGTAAAAAAATTGTAGCAATAACAAAATTCTGGGTTAAAAAAAATGTTTGTATAAAATTTTGGTGATAGTTGTCACATTCACAATATATATATATATATATATATATATATATATATATATATATATATATATATAATACATATACGAGTATATAACAATTTAAAATTTTGTAAAATGTGTAAAGTATGTACAATAAAAATGTAGATATGAAAAATGAATGTAAAATGTTTAAAAATCATTATTAAAAACATGATATTTAGGAGCTCCCGAAATATGGGGTTAGTGATCATAAATGCCTTAAATACAGCAGTATTTTAATTCGGTGTAAGCAAGTTTTGTATAAGTATCAATCTTTGTGCCAAATTTCATGAAGATCGCTCCATAATTTACCATATCTCCCATATAAACCCGCTTTCGAAAATCATAATTTTGATGTGCATAATTTCAAAATTAAAGTTTTTTATTCACGTCATAACTTGAGAGAAATATATTTTTTTTTAATTTGGAGTTGTTTTTATTTATTTAATTTATATTATTTAATAAACTTTCTTTTATTCCTAATCCTGATATTTTAAAATTTGTTTTTCCAAAATAAAATATATTTTGTTATTGAAATACTTATAAGTGAGCACGAAAAAACTAGTGCATTAAATTCTTGTTGTAAAAATTATACTAATAGAATCATCTATTGGTATGTTTTTTATGAAATAAAGATTTAAATTTTATATAATTTCTTATAGGTTTTAATAAAACTAGTGAGCTTTTCTGCAAAACTTTTACTGTGTATTTGGTAACTTTTTTGCTGTAATGTTTTTACTTCTAATTTTTTAGTATCATTTAAATATTTCTTGAATAAGGCCTAATACATTTTAATTGATCGGAGTTTGAGGCAATTTGGTTGATGGGGCTCATTTCGTACATATATAACATCATGATTAATAATGATGAATATATTTCATTTTTAATGTATACATTCAACACCGGCGCCCATAGCACTCTGGAGCTGAATGTTTTCGGCATTTTCACATACACAACACGAGAGTTAACGAAGTTAAACTATTGAAAGCAAATAAAAAATCATTTAGTTTTGTTCTAGCTTTCAAAAAGAAAGGCTCATGTCGCATGGTTAATCAAAAACAAAACACATAACAAAGAGCGTAAGAAAAAATTATTATTTTTTGTATGCTAGATATAACAAATACAGTCGCAACAAAGAGCGTAAACAAACCAAATACACTAACAAATTTATATTTTTACTTTCTCTCTTTGTGCCTATCATTGGTATATATATACATACAATAAACTTTATGAAGCAAAAATTTAAACGTATAAAATTTTATTATTATTTTAACTAGTAAAGAGAATTGTCTTTTTTAATGCATTTAGCAAGTTACATGAAACTTCTGATTTTTAATCATGTAATTTTTCTTTTTTGAACTCTTTTTCTGAGTACAATTACATAAAAAGTTAAATAAAATGCTGTTAAAAAAACCGGTTAACCGTCTTTAAAACACGAAAAAAAAACGAAAATTAAAAAAACCGAAGCCTACATCGTTAGTAAAAAAAAACGGAAACCGATTTTCGGTTTCTCCAATATACAGAAATATTACAAAAATATCTAATTTTCATAACCTGTCTTTTTGACACATGCTGACTATTAAACTCAATAAGATAGATCTCCTTGTTTCTAGTTCCTTTCGCTTACAGGTTTTATATTATGCGATCTGACAAATTCTTCGCCGAAACAAAACGAATTTAAAATTTTTTGAGCCTTCAACTCATGCCTATATGACTGGATTTTTTTGTCTTTAAGAACACTCAAAGCTTTATTTTACAGCAAAAACGAGTTGAATAAATTCGATCACAATTGAAAAACTTTTGTTAGAGTTCACAATTGTAGGAAGATTCTTTTCTTTAAAAGCAACAACTTCTTCTTCATCTTCAGATAGTAGCTGAAATCTGTTGACACTTGTGCTTGATCAGTCTAAAGTGCCTTAAGTCTTGATTCAAATGTATCAGAAAAGGTATTGACTGTTATGAATATTACTCTAGGAAACAGTAATGCTTTTTCACCTGAAAGATAATTTCCATTAAAATTTGTATACACAAACTCCATTAAACCATTTATCGATTTCAATTATCAGCTTCGCGAAATTGCGAAAACTCGCAATTTTATTTCGCATTTTGACTTTCTCAAAAACCAAAAAAATAAAGAATCAAAAGTAACTTTAAATAGCAATATCTCTTGGAGTGCTTTGAGAATTTTAATGATTT
Organism: Protocalliphora azurea; assembly: GCA_932274085.1. Classification (NCBI taxonomy): domain Eukaryota; kingdom Metazoa; phylum Arthropoda; class Insecta; order Diptera; family Calliphoridae; genus Protocalliphora; species Protocalliphora azurea. The sequence goes on along the minus strand of OW026519.1, from coordinate 111,564,146 downwards.
AAACGGTGTTTGAATGTTTGGTATGTCCGTTTTAATGCATTTTTCGTTAAATATGCTATTTAAAATTAATGATTTTTTAACATTTTTGCAAAAATATGGTTCAAATTTGTATAAAAGTTAATAAAATACAGAAAGTATGCAAAGTTAAATATTCATATCTCTTGAAGTTATTGACGGAATTGTTAATTTAAAAAGGCATATAAAAGGCTGTTACCTTCTTTTTGGGTAATTCAATTAGCATCACAAACGTTATCAATTATATTTGCAACGTTCAAAAATATTTACAAAATATAAATGCAATTCGCAATTGCGAATTCATTAAATTTAAATTTTTCTTTAGATGTATTTTAAATTGTTTTGTTTACTATAAGTTGCTGTACTAATTAGTATAGTACATAAAGGTTTACTATTTTTAATAAATTTTTAAAAAGTAACCTAATCATTTTTTTAAATAAAATGTGTAAACCTATTTTAAAAATAATATCAGAAAATTAGAATTTTAGTATGAAAAAATGTGAATATGTTTAAAAAAAAAAGCGAAATTTCACATAGTGTGCGTCCCAAAAAATTCGAATTTTTATTTTAAGATTTCATATTTTCCAAATATTTTAAAAAATCAAAAATTTTAAATAGCATATTTAACGAAAAATGCATTTGCACTAAAATGAATTTGTAAAAAATCTTTCTTATTTTTCAAATGTTCGTATTAAAACCAACATAAACAAAATTCAAACGCCGTTTAAATCATTAAAATTCTCAAAACCTTCTCAAAGATATTGATATTTAAAGTTACACACTTTGAATTTTTTTTTTTTTTAGGTCTTTGAGAAAGTGAAAAAGCTAAATAAAATGCGTGTTTTCGCAATTTAATATTTTAATGCCATTTTTATGGCATTTTCCTACATACGCACTTAAACTAACAAACCAATTTAGCATTATTAATAATGTGTTGATGAATTTTTGTTTTGGATAACTTCAAAAATTCAGTCTGGCATTTATTCGAGTAATTTTTGAAGAAAATCACTGTCAATTTCTTCCCGTGCTTGCTTAATTTTTAGTTTCCTTTATTGTCATTATGGTTTCATTCTGTGCATTTCTTGCGTAAACTTTACGTGCCATGTACCCCTACAGATTCTCCTTTGGATTTTAATCTGGACTGCAAGCCGTCCAATCCAATAGTGGAATACTATGTTCATTAAACCAAATGGATTGTAGCGTTATCCTGTTAGAAAATGCAATATTCATCCATTTTTTCTATAGATAAATGAGAGAAGAGCACTTTCCAACAGTTCATTTTAGTTAGAATACTGTTCACTGTTCATTTTAATTGGAACAAAACATATTTTTGATTTTTCTGCAGCAGAAAAGGCTGCGCAAATCATAACACTGCCTCCACAAAAATTGGGTTTCGTTCGACCTCAAATCATGCTAATACCAAGAATATGAATAGGGACCGTCCAAATTGAATTTATTTTCATCAAAAAAGATTACTTTTTTATACTCATCTGACAATTTCATGTATTTGCGAGCAAATTTTAAACGATTTTACTTATGATTCTGTTTTAACATTGGTTTACATTTTGGTTTCTTCCATTTTATGTTACCATCTGATCGATCTTTTATTTTATTAATTTGCCTTTTTGTTAATTTTTGATTACTCTTTGTTGGTTTCCGCACTCCGTATTTCTGCCCTTACTTAAGAAAGCCTCGAATAACTCCTTCCGAACGGTTAATTTTTAGTCCAATTTATCTGTTAGAACAGACTTGAAAACGAAAAAATTGAATTTGATTTTTCTCCTACTCTGTAAGAAAAGTTCCTTTGGGCATACATTTAGCTGATGAATTATCCCAATTAAAACAAAAATATTTCCAGTAAACAGAGATGTTGTCATCAGAAAATTACCTTAAGTGAAAAAACAACTAAAAGAGTTAAATTTTGTAATATATATATATATATATATATATATATATATATTTTTTTTTTTTTTTGCTATAAATAAATAAATATAAATTAAAGAAAACAGCAAAAGCAAGAAACAAATATTTCTTACATAAAAGTATTGTAACAACATGACATTGTTTTTAGTTACGAGAAACGAATAAACCTCAAAGAAAACCTCAAATTTTAAATACTTTTATAGGAATATGCACCAGTGCAGATATACGTGGACTATTTACGCGCAAACTTTTATAAAAATCGAAAAACACTCGGTAAATTATGGATATTATTCTCATGGAAAATATATCCTCATTTTGTTTTAATAAAGTATAATAAAATCTTAATTGCTTTAATATTTTTTTTTTTTTATAACCATAATAAGTGAAAAATATATCATTTTTATTGTGTTAAAACCTTATATTTTTTACTTTATTTCAATATAATTTATTTTTTTTCTTCTATTCTTCAATAACATAACAGAGCCCAATTGGTCATATAGAGTTAACAAATTTATCACTTAACAAAAACTATATGAAAATATAATAATAATAATAATAATAATAATAATAATAATAAACAATAAATATATTTATAATACTTACATGTATATGTAAGAGAAGTAAAAAAAAAAAATAATGTATAAAGGTTAGAGGAAAAGAAATTAATCTCAATGCAGATTGTCATAATGTCATAAATCGATTATATATCATTATTTTGAAGATAAAGTAAAGTTTTTCTTTTAAAGGTATTTGTAGTGTACCCCATACATAAACCCATATGCCCCATAGTGAACAATGGGGCATAATCGAAATTTTTTCATGAAATTTGGTATAGGCGTAGCAGGAGTATACAATGTTAAGTTTGGAAGGGGGCACAACAAACCTCTCAGGGGCGGAGCTAAGGGGGCTTAAAGTTAGGTACCTCTGGCATAAAAAATTTTTAATCACTTGCCAAATTTTTGTTACATGTCCTATTTATTTCTTATAGTTTTCGAGTTATTTGCGTTTGAATTTTAAGCCCATAATTTTGCATGTTCTTGGTCCAGTTTTTTTTTTTCATATATATCCTAGTATTTTCGACCGATTTTATTAGTTTTTTTCTTAACTATTTAAAGAACAAAATTATCTATTGAATAAAAAAAATTGAAGTCGATATTTTTACCGAGTCCAAAAATAAACGATTTTGAATTTGAAAATTGCAAAAAAGACGACTTTTTGTGTTTTTTTAGCCGAAAAAGTATCTACACTCTTTTTTTATCTAAAATAAAATTTTGTTTAGCAACATATAATAAGATAAAAAACAAGCCCATTAATTCAATTGGTCATTGTACACACCCTCCCGAATTCGACCCATTTCATATGTTTTGATTTTAGTTTAGTTTTGATTTTTTGATTTGACCGTATTTTCTCAAATCCCAAAGCACGAATCGACAAGTGAAATAGATTTTAAGGATCTTCAATATGTTGTTAAAAGTTTTAAATCAAAATCTACGGGCCTTTGGAAAAATGTGGATTCTATAGCCAAAAATTTAAAAAAATCCCATTTTTGGGAATTTTGATTAGTTTATTTGGGAATTCAGGAAAACCCTACCCCTGATTGAAATTTGGTTAACGCGCTTTTATTTACATTAATAAGATCCATATTTCTTGCAAATTTCATTAAGATATCTTTATAAAAAAATATGTTATTACAATAAAAAATTTTGTATTTTCTCCAAACATCCCAAATTGGGCCTTTTGTTTGGTTTATTTTTAAATAGAGAAAAAAATATGTATTCCAAATTAAGCTTATCCTTTAGCATATATAATTTCCAATCTTTTGCAAAAAGATTCAAGTCAATATCATGCCTCATTTCAGAAATATTAAACTTTTATATTTCTAAATTATTTTATATATGACTATATTTTTACAAACTTGCAACTTTTGCCTTTACCTTTACGTGAATAATTACTTAGTAAATTATGAATATTTCTGTATACTTTTAATAATATCTATACACAAAATATTTTATAGGGTTGCCACATTTCCCAAATTTAAGTAAATCTTTATCCTTTTCTAAGCATTCATATATTTCTATTAATGAATTTGTAATAACAAAACAAACAAAAGATGTCTTAATCAATAAGTATTTTATTAGTTTACATTTATGGTGTTTACCTAAATTTAACAAATGTATTTATCTATTGGTGATGGTTAAAAATTTATGTATTTATGATCTAGTGGCAATATACAGGTATCCTTTCCGGTGATACCTAATAGCAACATATAATATCAATGAATTCGGTATAGGTACTCTTCCAAATTTACTCTTTCAGATATTTTACCTAATGACAAATCACAGAATACCTGTAAATATATATACCTGTGCGATATATCTAATAAATATATATAAATGCGCAGCTAATTCTTATCAACATCATAACTACGTTGATTACCATGGTGATTACATTGAAACATGAACAATTGTGTTGTTCTGTGGAGTTTATCTAAAAATAATCTTAATTGTTTAGAAGCTATAGTGGAATTCATAAAAACTACATATCATGAAAAAGTCGAAGTCATTGGTAAATCTCAGATAGAGAGCTTTTTAAAGTTGTATGACGTAAAAATGAAGTCCTTGAGTCAGCGTACTAACAGATTAAAAATTAAACATTCCGATTGGATGGATACTGATATAGAAATATCGGCGTGCAAAATATCAACTGGAGCACCCTGCAAAACATATGATGATTTAAGTACAAGATCTAAGAAGAAAAGGATGGCCCATAAGCTTTCTATAATTTCGAATGAAGAAGTTTCTGATATATTCAAAGAAATGTTAAAAAAAAGAGAAGCAACCTAAGAGTGCAATTAATATTGCTGAAATACTGCCAACTGCATCACCAAAACGTCTTAAACGGATTGCCGAAAGTGTACCTACTCCAACATCACAATCCAATTTTACAGGGGAAGAAGCAATTGCTTTAATGCTTGAACTGGACCTCAGCCGAAACAAATATCAAATTTTAAGAAAAGCTCTGCTTGAAAAGGGACACTCAATTCTACCATCATACAAGGATATTCAAGAAAAAAAGCAAACTATTTTACCATCTATTTCGGTTACCGAAAAGGAAGCAATCTTCACCAAAGTGTAAAAACTCATTTGAAGATATATGGCTTAACACCACTCCAGGATCAAAGCATTTTTGCAGACCTATTTGGTTCGAATACACAAGGGAGTCGAAGACAACAACAAATGATTTAGTAGAATATATTAAAGATGAAATAAATGATTTACAACCTCTTTCAATAACCATAAACCAATACGCATTCGACATATCCTTTCAACTTAGTCTAACAATGATTGATGGAAGGGTTAGTAATGCCATTACGGAAACACCTTCTTTTTGGAAATGCTCATTATGTGATGAGACGAAATCACAATTTTCGGATATTGGTAAAGCAAGGAGTATTAATGAATAATTTCTGTCTTTCAGATTATCTCCACTTCACACCAGAATACGGTTCATGAAGCATTTTCTGCACATAGCATATGATTTAAAGTATAGAAGTGTGCCAGAAAATTTAACAAAACCTACCAGAAACAACGAGGATTTAAAAACACTTAGAATATCAGAGAAAAGTGGAATCCAGGATGAATTCAGAGAAACTAAACTACTTGTCTCTCTATATCCATGGAAAGAAATGACACCAACAGTACATAAAGTATTGTGCTATGGCGAAATTATAATTGAACGAAATATTCTTCCACGTGAAGAGCTTACAGAAGAGGCTCAAGAAGCAAGAAATAGAGATTTTAAGCACGTTCAATTATTCAGCTCCAGGAAATGCTCCAGAACGTCACAAAACGAGGATATTTTTAATAGCCTATTGTTATCATCAGACCCTGTACTATCATCAATGAGAAAACGTTGGATTTATTATGAGCCTTTATCAACTTAAAATACTGAAGACTTGAAGGACCTTTATTATCTTTTAGATATGTATACGTATACAACAGATTATTTTATAGAAAATAAGTAGTATAAGTTTAAAATATTAGAAAAATTGTCTACATAAATTTAATGTAAATAAGTAATAAAAAATCGTATTAGAAATAGAATATTTGTTAAAGAAGATGATAAATACCAAAAATAATAATATTGATTAAGTTAAAATAGACATTTTTTGTTTATTTTTTTATTTTAAATTCGTTAATATAAATATATGAATGCTTAGAAAAGGATAAAGATTAACTTAAATTTGGGAAATGTGGCAACCCTATTAAGAGTAAAAAATATTTATTAATTATTTTTATAAAAATATTTTGTGTATAGATATTATTAAAAGTAAACAGAAATATTCATAATTTTCTAAGTAATTATTCACGCAAAGTTAAAGGCAAAATATAGTCATATATACAATAAATTGGAAATATCAAAGGCGCATATTTCTGAAATGAGACATGATATTGACTTGAATCTTTTTGCAAAAGATCGGAAATTATATATGCTAAAGGATAAGCTTAATTTGGAATACATATTTCTTTCGCTATTTAGAAATAAACCAAACAAAAGAGAAAATACAATTTTTTTAATTGTAATAACATATTTGTTTATTAAGGAAATCTTAATGAAATTTGCAGGAAATGTGGATTTTATTAATATAAATAAAAGCGCGTTAACCAAATTTCAATCAGAGATAGGGTTTTCCTGAATTCCCAAAAAAACTAATGAAAATTCCCAAAAATGGGATTTTGTACATTTTTGGCTATAGAATCCACATTTTTCCGAAGTCCCGTAGATTTTGATTTAAAACTTTTAACAACATATTGAAGATTCTTAAAATATATTCCGCTTGCCGTTTCGTGCTTTGGGATTTGAGAAAATATGGTCTAAAATCAAAACTTTCATATAAAATGGGTCGAATTTGGGAGGGTGTGTACCATGACCAATTGAGTTATTGGGCTTGTTTTTTTATCTTAAAGTCATCTCTCTGAAGTTACTTTTCAGAAAAGTGCAAAATTATTATATGTTGCTAAGGAAAATTTTATTTTAGATAAAAAAAGAATGTAGATACTTTTTCGGCTAAAAAAACACAAAAAGTCGTCTTTTTTGCAATTTTCAAATTCAAAATCGTTTATTTTTGGACTCGGTAAAGATATCGACTTCAAATTTTTTTATTCAATAGATAATTTTGTTCTTTAACTAGTTAAGAAAAAAAAACTAATAAAATCGGTCGGAAATACTAGGATATATATGAAAAAAAAACTGGACCAAGAACATACAAAATTATGGTGCTTAAAAATTCAAACGCAAATAACTCGAAAACTATAAGAGATAAATAGGGCGTGTAAGTATGTCTTTTACAGTTCTTATCAGGATCTACAACAATATATAAAAATATTTGAAATCGGACGAGAAACAAAAATTTGGCAAGTGATTAAAAATTTTTTATGTCAGAGGTACCTAACTTTGAGCCTATACCAAATTTCATGAAAATCCAACCAGCCGATCAGAAATACAGATTTATTTCCAAAAAATTTCCATTCTGCACCACTGTGCAATGCATAAAACAAATAATAATTAAATAGATATCGAATTACTACTCACATTGTTCTATACGTTATGAAGACTAATCATAAACATAATTGAGTGACACACTTATAATTGAGTGCACTTCGAATATGAAATATTGTGATTGGTCAAGGAAATAAAGTTACTTGATATCATAGCCAACTCCATGATATATTTAATATATTAATAAAATAGAATAAGTTAGGAAAGCTAGGATTAATTTTGTGAATTAGTATATAAGTACTAACAATAAGCAAAATAAATCAGACTTGAAATTTAAACATAGACTGGCACATTTGCCTTGTTTTATTTGGAATCTCATTTTTGCCAGTTCCTTTGAACGCCTAACAATCAAGCTGATCCCCATACAGCTGTATAAATATAGAATTGGGCTATAGGAAAAACTTTGTCTTATAACATTACATGACAATCCTACCATAATAACTACCATATTCTTCAATAATAATAACACTACATATTTCATGAAAGTTCGAATGTTTTGAGTGAATTTGGTAAATGGCTAAAAGTTGTAGCTACTCGAACATAAAACACTCCAATGTCTTGGAATTATTATTAGGCGATTGCGGATAGAACGGCTAAATAAAAAAAATGATTTCAAATACAAAATATTTTCAGAGGTATAAATATTATAAAAACAGTGCAACAGACTGGATTTCACATAGTTGAAAAAGGAAGTCCTAAAAACATACAAACAAATACAGAAACATGACTACGTCGTAAACAGAAGAGATAACGAATAGCTCTGTTAAACAATCATTTCTTCATATTATAACCAAAGGAACCACTATATAACTCGATGCCACACAAAAATATTGGCATAAGTAAAGAATGAATTATCATCATTTTGATATTCATAGGCGGAATTAAATTAACATTATAGATTTTACGTATTGTGTAGTTCACTATGGATATTACAAAATTCATAGGTTTTTTCGTTTGAAATTCTAGCAAAACTAGTGTCGATAAAAAGTAAAATTTTTATTTAATTTTTTACTTATGTATGTATATTAAATGGAAACTTGGAAAAATCTCAAAAATACTGTTATATGTTCCTTTACAGATAATTTTTCACATATTTGCTTATAGAGTTTTTTAATCTAAGGATATGTATGATCACAATTAGTGAAAAAATAAATATTAACGGTTTTTAGCTTTGTTGAATATCATCAATGTTTCAGTTTCTTGATTTGCTTGTAAAGCATCCCGTTGTGATGATTTTAAAGATATAATATTTCTATTATTATATTTACTATTCTATTTATTATATTTATTTGAATCGAATGCATTATTGCAATGTTCATTTTTATACCCTACTAACGCTGATAAAAACTACGGTAAAAACTGCCTTAAAATATACCAATCGACTTGAATGACCAGCTGAATCGATTTAACTTTATCCGTTTGTACGTATGTCCGTCCATGTAAACTACAGGTCGATTTGGAAGACAATTTGACGCAATTTCGTATATAGAATTTGTATGATCCAGGGACGAAACCTATTGTTTAAAGCCTGCCCATTATTTCATCTAGCTTCTATATGTCTTCCCAGAATATGTGAGTGAAGATAAATATTCGAGTTAAATATGTTTTTGACGTAACGACTCACGTAGTGATATAAAATAACAAGTTTTGAGATTTATATTTTGAGAAAATGTTCAAAAATTCAACTTTGTTTTATAGGCTTGTCACGATTTTGGCCACTGTTGACAATGAATGATGGAGCCAAGATTGAATACTGTCCTCAGATATAAGCAGAATTCCTGAATTGTTTTCTAAAATTAAAAAAGTTGACAATATCAACTTTAATATATAGAGTCTGTCAAGGGTTTTGCTAACTGTGGCTAAATGGTGCATATATATATATATATATATATATATATATATATATATATATATATATATATATACTAGCTAACCCGGCAAACATTGTTTTGCCATATAACTTATTTATAAGGAATAATTAGGTTTCTAATTAAAAAATAACGAATATATTGTAAGTGTTTGGGGATGGGTGTGCGTGCTTTTACCCTTTTTGTTTTATTTTACGCCCTAAATGTTACAATTTATAGCATTTTGTTCTTTCAAGACTTGAAACTACCATCGGATAATTAATCAAGAAAACATGGGTTGGGGGAGCTTTTACCCAAAAAAAAAAATCCAAAAAATGTATATCTTTAAGTTCCTTTCACATGTTATAGTGTCTGCATGCCAAATTTTAAGAAAATCGGTTGATTAGTTAAGAAGATATAGAAAGAAGGAGCTTTTACCCCTCTTGCCCTATTTCCCGTCCTAAATAATAAAAATTATAGGCTATAGTTCCTTCCATATGTTACACTCTTTGCGTGCCAAATTTCTCTATTTTACGCCCTAAATAATAATAAAAATTATAGGCTATAGTTCCATCCAGATGTTACACCATTTGCTGCCAAATTTCGGTTTATTAGTTAAGATATAGGGAGGGGGAGCTTTTACCCCTTGTGGCCTATTTTACGCCCTCTAGCGATATGAAATATACTTTACGACCTATTCTCATACCTAACAAATACACATAAAAAAATTTCATAAAAATCGGTCAAGCCGTTTCGGATATATATATATATATATAAGTCGTTGAATTTTAAGATTAGTTTTTCATCAATAAGATATCTATTCTGTTAAAATGTTTATTGAATACAAAAAAGGAATTTTTCATGATAATGACGATAACAGAACGAATTACAGAATAAGTGCATTAATAATAAAAAAGAACATAAAGAAAATATATTCATAAATGGAAAATCAAAGGTTTTTTAATATAAATAATATTTTATTTATATTTATTTTAATATAAATAATATTTTATTTATTTATTTTTTTTTTATTTGTCCAATATAAAACGAAAAGTTCTTATGCGCTTTTCGGAACAAAATCAATATAAAATCTTCACATTAATATAGTATACAATTTCATACTGCAAACTCAACTATAATTTTTCGTAAAAATCAATAAATAGTGCAGAAAATGATAATAAAACTTTTAATAGCAGACTTATAACTGATTGCGAAAATAAAGGAAATTTTTTAAATAAAATATGCAATATTTTATTAAAAGAAACCCGTATATGAAAATAGAAATATTTTGAAGGGAAGTAACGAAAATTTATTATAAAATATTTGCAATTATTAATAACACTCTTAATAATACGAATAATACTGATTCTACGGCACGGAATTCAATTCCGATACATGTTATTATGAAGTTCTAAGCCTATAATAACTTTCTTTGAATTGGTTCTGGTTCACGCGATAAATTGCTATTTGTAACATTAAAGGGTTTATACCATATATTGAAGCATATCTCGAAAACGACTTGTTCGATTCAATAAAATATCAGCAAATTCAAACTAAAATTACCTTAAATTCAGTTATAGAGATAATAAGCCTATTATGTGAAAAACAATTAAATTGCTTACTAAATTTCCAAAAAAATAAATAAAAAATGCAAGCTTCTATTCCTCGATTGTAAAAATAAATTTGTTGCAAATAAATCAAGACATATTTCATTCAAATCAATGCACAACATTTTGATTTTTTTTCAGAAATTAGTGAAGATACATATATCATTTACACATTACACAAAAACGATAAAAAAATAAAATTATTTTTGTAGTTCTTAAAATTTCACGAATATTTTTGCACAATTTTTAAATATTCACTAATTTGTAAAAGAAAATTTATACATTAATTTAAATAAAATATGTCTTGTTTTATGATCAGGAATAAAAAATAGCATTTCTTCCATTTTCGAATTTTTATGATGAAATTTAAATTTTTTTACACAAAATAGGTTTAATATATCCATAACTGTTTAGGGTATTATAAAACTATGTGACTATAACTTTAAGGCCATTTTTTGATAATTTATTATACCAAATCAAACAAGTCGTTTTCGAAATTGTTTGACTTTGTAACTATTTCCATACAATTTAAACCTTCTTACCATTGTTTTTGAAATTTTGTAACTTATAAAATTTTTATTTGTGAAACCATACTTTATTCTATCATATAACTTAGATATTGGCTCCTTATTAGTAACGTAAATAATTAGTTTTTAAGGAGGGTAAATAATACATTTGAATACTTTTCATCATGTTTTTTTACATCAGAAACTTATACAACTTCAAGCAATTTTCGTCGACTCCTATTTAACATCTTATATATTTGACAACTGTCAATAATTTTCTATTTTCACTATGCATGCACTTTATATTAATACTTCTATATGTTATAGAATCTTTTTTTATTGTTGTTCTATATGTATATGTTTGGATTTATGAAATTTTTAAGATATTTATTTATTAATAGTGCTTCTATAAGTTTCAGGCATACCAAAGTTATAAGAACCCGACTACTTGTAGTGAATCATTATGTTCATGTTCCATTGGGCTTTATTATTTAAAAAATTTAAAAATGTGTCAAATGTCATTTTAAATACTTTTTCTGTTGCTTTCATCTGATCTATGAAGTAAAAATCTCTTGTCTCAAAGTTGGTGTAAACGGAAGTAAAGTGATTGATGGTGTTGATGGGTATTATTACTATTTTTTGTTGTTTATGTTTGGTATATCTCTTCCACCTGTTATTGATTTGTTATTAAATATTGCCATACCTATTTCGCATGGTAGGCAATTTGCATCCAAAATATTGTATTTGTAAAACAATATATTGCCAGAATAAGTCTATTATGGTATTGTATATTTCCTTTCTGGGATTTAGGGATTGATAGTCATGCAGGCAAATCGATCTGACAAAGGCTGGAATTTCTTTTTTTAATTTATTTTAAATATATATTTCGAGTAAACTTTTATCACTTTGAAAACATTTTTCACTCACCAATTCTGTTAAATTTATATTATCTTTTATTTTTTTCGGGATTCTCTTCCAATAATTATCAATTAAAGCTTCGTTTTTTTTTATTTGCCTTTGGTTTATTAGCCAATACTTTTCCTTCCAAATTTACAATATTTTCAATTTCTCTTATTTTCTCTTATTTTAGCTTGTATGTAGCGTTTGGATAATCTCACATAGACACTAGGTCCGATGTGGCGTTTACTATTGAAGGTTATATTTTTATTAATATTAAAAAAAACTTTCAACTGGTGAATTAGATGTTTTTCGATCTTTATTTTATTTTTCAAACATTTTTATCACACTTAATAATTTTAAATAATTAATGCATTCATAACATTCATCGCGTAACAACACGATCTTGTTTGACATGCGTAAATTGGTATATTGGTGGTAAACATAAAATTAAAAAACAAAACAATAAAAAAAGATATGACTAACTTATGAGTTTAACTTTTGGTACAATGAATGAATGACCTGCATCTCTACGTAGGTGTAGGTCGATTAACCTTTCCAGTGTCTTCAAAAGGAAGGACGACAAATTAATAGGTCAGAAGTCCTTCGGTCTTGCATGTGAGGTTTTATCCTCTTTAGGGATAAAGACCACTGTACATCTAGTCCATGACTCAGGGAGATAAGCACATGACAAACTTGCTGAGTATATCTGAATTAGCCAGGGAACTATTAAATCCGCATTGCACTGCAGGTAAGTTTTCTTGACCGCTTATTGGCCACATTGTTTCTGGATGAAACTTGGAACAGTAGATGATGTTAATAGCATAGAATGATTTAAATTTAAAAACGAATTTCACCATATAATTTGCTATTTAAATGCGCATTAACGTGAATTAATAAAGCAAAACTTGTCCGACTTTCTTATTCATTTTCAATATTTTTGTAAAATTTTATATACATAAAGGTATATGATGGAAAACGAATTTGAAATCGAAATAAATGTGTGATGTATTTATTTTAAAAATTATATTTAAATCAAACCCTATTCGATTATTTTACATTTCTCTTAATTAATTGCTTATTTTTTACATGGACTGTATATTCTAAAAGAAAAGTAAAGCATTGTGGCAAAAAAAATGTATAAACTTCATAAAGTTCGATTTTCAGTTTTTTCGCTGTAAATAAATAATGGAAAAAATGTGTTTTTGAAATTTTTTTAATAGATAATGATACATCATTTCATGTATTTTTACCTGGAAACAGTTACACTATGCGACAAATTTTGGGTCATCAAGTATTGCCTTAACGAAATTGAGTATACCATCAGATTTTTTTTTATTATTTTTTAAAGAAGCTTGTGACAAGGGTCACACCGCAAGGGGGGTTTCTTTCTCCATTATTGTGGCTCTTGGCAATGAACGTCATATTGAGACAGTTCGAATACATGGGAAGGAAGATCGTAACCTACGCTGACGATATAGTATTGTTGGTCTCGGGTAAATTTCTACCCACGATCAGTAAGGTCATGCAATCTGGGCTGCGAGAACTTTCCCAACGGGCAAATAGTAATGGATTAGGAGTCAACCCTGAAAAGACTGAACTAGTTCTGTTTACCAGGAGATATAAGGTTGAGACATTTAGTCTGAATGGGACGGAACTCAGTTTGTCGACGGAGGCCAAATACCTGGGCGCTTTCTTGGACAGCAAATTGTCTTGGAGGAGAAATACTCAGGAAAGGGCCAGGAAGGTACTTAATGCCTACTACGCATGCAAGAACTCTATAGGGAAGAACTGGGGTCTAAAACCGGTAATTGTATATTGGATATACACATCGGTTGTGAGACCTATACTCACTTATGGATGTTCGGTATGGTGGGAGGCGTTGAGGAAAGGGACGTATAGGAACCTTCATTCTAAAGTTCAGAGATGTACTTCAATTGGCATTACGGGTGCCGCGATAAGTACACCTCAGGCAGCACTGGACATCATTCTCCACCTTCTTCCAATTGAGGAATTCGTGAAAGGTATGGCTGTGCGGGGCTTATTTAGACTGAAGGAATTGAGATTAATAGGGAGTTTCACAGCAGGGCATGCTAGCATACTTAATGAAGCGAAGTTGAATGGTCGAGGCTACTCCCGTTATTGAACCTCTGGATTGGAGCGGAGAAGTTCCACGGAGGGTGTGCTATCTTCACGAAAGGCTCGAAGATGGAAGTAGGCACAGGGGCGGGTGTCTACTTCATGGGAACAGATATTCTTCTTCTGGGCATGAGTCGTTTGAACGTAAGGATCATTTTTGGCATGAGTACTGGTCACCTTTCAATAGGGAATATGACCAGTAAGTGGACCACTGGCACGTCAGATTTTTGCAGGACGTGCGATGATGTGGAGGAGCTAGAGACAGTGGAATGAGGTGGTTTGGGAGCCATATTCTACACGAACTAGAGAAGGTTACGGGTTAAGAACTCGGCAACCTTATAGGGTTCGTAATGGGAATAAAGTGGCTTAGAGGTTGTCAGGGTTGATTTGATGAGTCTTAGTTTCCACACCCTTCTTATTTTTTCTTATATTTAGCTATCTTTCTTTTTAATCTTTTGCTATATTCTACTAGGATTTTTATCTTTCTTTATCTATCAGCTTTCTCTATTATCTATAAAGGGATCACAATGGACCGCATGGTCTCTTGGTGGAGGCGTGAAAACGCCGCCTTTTTTTAACCTAACCTAACTAATATTTTGCATATGCTCCGATTTAACATTTATAAAAAATTTTGTAAACATTTTATTTAAAGTTAAAACGAAACTAGCAATTAAGTTGGATGCCACGTCCACTTTTTAGCTCATCTTCAACAAACATAAATTTTGTTACAACTCATATGAATTTTGCATACACGAGGAATAGAAAATATTGTCTATTATAAAATTTAATCTACACGGGTGCCACGCTTCTTTTTTGCCAACTTTTGTTACTTTTTATTTTGCAGTTTTCAAAATGTTTATGAAATTTGCTTACCGAAAAGCAAAGCGACCCTTTTTTTAAAAAAGTGGACGTATAAAATCAGTACTTCTTTCATGTTTCCATGTTTCATTTTAATCGGTTTAGCAGTTTAGACAGAAGGTCATGTCAAATAAAGTAAACAATATTGTGACAAAAATCGGCGTAAAAAGGGAGTGGCATCCAGCAAAAATCTAATGTAATAATGCTATAAAACAACATACATATAACATTTGAATTAAATAATTTAAATGATTTTTATTTCTAATTATATTGAAAAAGGGCTCCGAAAAATTCGAACTTCAAGAGGCCATAAAACCGAAATTCGAACTAACTTTCAAAAACCTTTTGGTGGTTTTGCTGGACTACTGTTACGCCTTTATTTTGCGATAGAATTATTTAGGATTTTTTTTTTTTTTTCTTGTTGCTCTATTTTTTTTTTTTATAATTTTCAAATAATTGTCATTTTTATCAATTTCACCCCTCTGTGTGACATCAAGGTAATGCTCTGTATTTGGTGGAATTAAACGGGTGTCATCTACTATAATCTAATAAAACCAGAGGAATCACAATTGACCCGTTTAAAGAAAGTATTCCCCAGACACAGATCCAAAATTTTCCATCATGATAGTGCTCGGCCTTATGCGACCAGTTACAAACTATAGGCTTTAAAATTTTTTCCCCACCACTGTATAGCCCCCCAGGCTATTTGTTTCGCTTGATTCGGAATGCTATAGCTGTTTCTGGATTAAAAAAGTTACGAGTTTTGGGATGGAATCAATAAATTACCAGAAAGATGGGAAAAATTAGTTGGCGATAGACATTCATTTTTTATTAAAAAAACGATAGGAATTAATGCATATACCCAACATAAGCACATATTATATTGCCAAATTATTTTTCAAATTTTATATTACTTACCTGGGTATACAACGGTCACATTGTAATATATTTTCAAGATTTCTTATTTGATCTAAAATTTATAAAAAAAAAAAAACTGTCTATAAGCACTTCCAATTCGAAGTATAGATAAAAAAAAAACAACAAATTACCTGCTGAAGCACGATGAGCTGCTAAAACATCTAAGCGTACGCTATTATTAGTAGTAAAAGAAAAATTTATATCACTGGTATTTACACTAGGTTTTCGTAATAAAGGACCTATGAATTCTTCTTCCGTTGAACTATCACTGAAATTTAAATCTCTTTCCATAGCCAAAGAAAGAGACGATGAACCGGTAACAATTTCGTCTGGCTCAATAGAGGACGATGAAGAATTAGCATCATTTAATTGTTCGCTATAAGCACTAATGGGATCTGATAGCATATTTAAAAGATTTTGTGTAAGAGTATTTGACATGGAAGTTAAATGCGGCACAGCTGCTGTTACATTTGTTATTGATACTGGAATCGTTGTGTTAGCCGTTATTGAAGATGTGGTTGCAGATACTGTGCCAGTGGTCGTTTCCATAGTGTGGGAATCATTTACTATAAGTAACGGAGATGTAATTGCATTGTTAATAGAATTTCTCGTTTCATTATTTTCTAATGGTGTTGAGGTCTGCTGTGCATGTTGCTGAACACTGGGAGGTACTACTCTTTCAACCCCGGGAACTATGGCAGCAGGTACCGGTGGCGGTGCTGGCAATGGTGACGTTGGATCTCTTGTTGGCAAAAGTGGTGCCCTTATTTCTGGCAACTTTGTATAGAGATTTTCACGGGGCGAAAGTATTTTCATTTCTCTTAATTTTGAACGTAATGTCTCGACCCATTCTTGCATAATATCCCTGGAAATTTTCATAAAATAATAGTAAGATAAATTATTGTATTTTTAAGTAATAACTAATTAATAACTAAAATAAACGTATTGTTAGAGAATGTTGTAATTTGACTGTATTAAGCAAAATAAACAACACAAAATGTGAAGTTAAGTAGTTAGTAGGCCATTAGTCTGATTTAAAAGGGAAGTTTCTAACAAAAATACATCGTTTTTCCGTCAATATTTGTATACAAACGTTATTGTTCAATTAAATTTAAAATAAAAATTAGTACTCCAAATCGGCTTTAGTTTTCTTTTAATATGTTCTACTTTAATATTTAAATAGTAGTTTCCTAAATTATCCAGTTGTTTAAATGTAAAAAATATGTAGTGGTTAGGTAACCTTCCCACTTCAAATTGTAAGCTATTGTTCAACTTACCATGACATAGCGTGAAAACGCACTACTTCATTGCTGAGCGTGACAACAAATTCGAATTCATGTGAATTTGGAATTAGCGCGTGTGAAATGTGCAATGTATCCTGCATAGAAACAACCCATTCGGGATTATGTGAAGGAGCCTGCCGAGGTTCAGCATAACCTTCCAATAATGCCTCAGTATCATCGTGTACACAGAATACAACCCAACTGCGTTCCGATTTCTACACGGAATAAACATAGACGACAAGCATTTCATTAATAGAGTTAAATAACTAGTGTTCCAAATAACTTACTTTTGGTCCCACACAGATTTTTTTACCCTCAGCTGTTAAACGTTTCAGCCAGGTATTTTTATGTATTTCACGAAATTGTGCATTCATAGCAGGTATTATAGCTCCAGACACAGCTGAAGTTGGCTGTTGCGGTGGTGTTGGTTGTGGACGGGTACCTGGCAATGAAGCTATTAAATTAGTAGCAGCTGTAGCCATGGCAGATACTGTTGTGGTTGCGTTAGCTGTCACAATGGAAGAGCTCATGCTTTTTATTTCTTTTTTACTTTCTAGAGGTTTATTGTTGGTGTGTGGCTAGCTGTCTTATGTTTTATTAATTGCATTAAATTTCAAATCCGAATGCGTATTCTTATTGGAATTAGTGGATCATTTTGTTTTCTTTATAGCAATGATACTAATTTTAACTTTATTTCAATAGTTGATTTGTTGGCTGCTTTTTAGATTGATATTGTTATTTTTACTGTTGTTACTAGTATTTTTTTTTTTTTTTTTTTTTTTCTTTCAACTAATTAATTTCATAGGCACTTAGTGCCTTTCTTTTACATCTTTCGCAGCCGCTTTGTGTTGTTGTATTTTTTTCTTTTTTCTTTCAATCTTTCTTAACGCAGTATTTTGTTTTTGACAAATGGGTTCTTCATTCATTCACTGCACTTTGCGAAATTTTAGCATTTTCCCTTTCTTTTTTCTTATACAATATCTACTTTAATTTTTCTTTCATACAACACTAATCATACTTTAACAGAACTCTATTTTAAATATTTTTTTAGTATTTACATTAGAAACAGTTCTTTTTAACAAAATTTCAATAAGTGTAGCAATTATTAAAAAAAAAAAAAACTTTCAAACTAGAACTGTATAAGTCTTAAGTATTTGGGTACTAAGTACTCTATATCAACTCATTTAAATACGAAATATATAAGCTAAATATTTTTAGAGTTGTGTTTTGAACTGCAAGCTGATATATAGAACAATGTGAATTCAAGTTGCCTTGATATAGTGTTTTTCTCAATGTATTCTGCTGATTTTTTTTAAGAAATATTTAAAAAAAATATTAAAATAAATATATTGTGTAGAAAAGTACTCACCCATAGTTTACAACACTACTTGGAACTTATTCAGGACGCCATATTTACAGTGATGCCAGTATGTTTAGCAGTTTAGAGATGGTATTTTTACGAAGAATAATGTAAAGCAAAGGCCTGTGAGATTATTCGAAATCGCCGCTTAAATACAAATTAATTATAAAGAATACAGAAATGGATTTAATAATTACATTTTAATTCCTTAGTTAAAATTCCTTTTCACAGATTCTTTCGCACAACACAACAGCTAGTTTTGTATACACAACCAGCATATGCAGTGGTTAGACTGCCGATGGCGTTGATATGCCCGTGACTCGCCGAATGGGAGGTTCCTTGTCAAAAGGCATTATATTCCTTTAGGGAATACTCCATTTAAAATGTCCTCAAATCGAATTCAAATTATTAAGTCTACTCACGCTATTTACACAGCGCTATTTAAATTTTAGCCACTCCTTTTAAATGAAAAAAACGTTTAAATTTTGTTATTACGTTATAAGCATATTTTGAGGTTTTATTGCTATAAAAAAATAAAAAAGTTGATTTAAATTAACTATGAATTTTATTTAATATATTCAATCTCGAGTTCATTTATTAATGTAATAATTAATGAAGAATACAGTATAATATACGCATTTTCTAGCCCTCTACGACCCGTCATCAGTATTCTTCGTAACTTTAATGTTAATTGTAAAACTACAACAATAATTGAAATTAGGTATTCTAATCAGGGCTGTCAGATGTGACGATTTTTCGCAAATGTGGCGCTCTTTAACTACTTTTGGCGACTAAATTTTCCATTTGGCGATATGGCGAATATTTTGGCGACTTATAAAGTGGTGGCGTTTTATTTGGCTAATTTTAAAAATTTTATAAAAAATGGCTCAAAACCGATTGCTTTCAACTCAGTGAAAACATAGTATAAGAGAACAAATATACAATGTTAGAATATTGTTTTTTATAAATATCAATAAATTTTTAGTTTTTTTTTTAAGTTAATACTGTGAAATATATGAATGTATGTATGTATGTATGTATGTATGTATATATGTATGTCAGAAAAATGTATTTCAAATTATAATTTAATTTTATATTATACTCTTAGCTACTGCAATTTCAACAATTGCTGAATTTACATATTGTTACGTTTTTACCTTTTAAAAATGGACGTTTATTTCCTTTAAATAAACCTGTACTTTGATTGCAAATAACAGCAGGTCAGTAGTTTAAAAATTGTAACGACTCTTTATTTTATTTAAAAATGTATAACGATAATAGTTTAAATAGTCACTTGTGTTCTAATATAAACACACACTTAAATTACACACTTTATACAACACACTTTAATAATGTACAAGATTATACAGCCAAGGCAGTTAATTTGTCTTTACTTAACGACGCTTCCAATTAGACTGACTCAGTGGTGTTCTCACGGCCAATTTATATACACTGTATTACCTACTAGATGCTTCTTGAGAGCTCTATTTCTTTCTACAATGTTCTTAACGGACAAACTAGAGCTTTCAATGTAATGTTAGCAGCTTAAACATTTAGTGTTGCCATACTTACAAACAATGGTGAATATCTACAGATATGTTAACTGCTGTTAACATAAACAGAAATGTCTAGAAGCATTGAGAAAGATTTAAATTTAAAACAGCCGTTAAAACCGTTATATTTGAATTCAAGTACAATTTCGTAACAATATATAAATTATACGAAATTTTAATAACTAAAAATTATACGACGCTAAAAGTTTTTTGTTCATTTTTTATGTTTTCTTTAAAAAACCAAATAAGATTTAAATTTGGCGATTTCTGATTAGCACTGATGACAGAGGCTCAAAAAAATTGGACAACCCTGATTCTAATTCTTAAAAATTGACACAGATTTAAATTAACATTAAGATAATTTATTTCAATTTATATACAATTTAATTAGTTAAATTAAACAGATTTTTAAATATGATTGCGAATTTTTAGACAAAAATTAATACCAATATTCCATTTCATATTTTTATAATATTGTTACGAAGTTGTACTTGAATTCAAATATAACGGTTTTAACGGCCGGTTTAAATCTTTCTCAATGCTTCCAGACATTTCCGTTTATGTTAACAGCAGTTAACATAGCTGTAAAAATTATTAACATAGTTCTAAACGTACAACATTGAATAAAAAAGCTTTCACCATTGTTTTTAAGTATGGCAACACTAAATGTTTAAGCTGCTAACATTAACATCAAAAGCTCTAGTTTGTCCGTTAAGAACATTGTAGAAAGAAATAGAGCTTTCAAGAAACATCTAGTAGGTAATACAGTGTATATAAATTGGCCGTGAGAACACCATTGGAAGCGTCGTTAAGTAAAGGTATATTAACTACCTTGGCTGTATAATCTTGTACATTATTAAAGTGTGCTGTATAAAGTGTGTGTGTGTGTATTAAAACACAAAGTGACTATTTAAACTGTATTGTTGTACATTTTTAAATAAAATAAAGAGTCGTTACAATTTTTAAACTACTAAACTGCTGTTAATTGCAATCAAAGTACAAGTTTATTTAAATAAAATAAACAATCGTTTTTAAAAGGTAAAAACGTAACAATTGGTGTCAGAAGTGGGATTGCAAAATAATAAGCAGTCATGAAGTTTTAAGAGCTGAAAGTGGAGCAACTCAGGAGAGAATTGAATAAGTTGGAATTACCTACAGCTGGTAATAAAGCAGAATTACAAAAGAAGCTGATAGATGAATTCCAGCGGCGTAATATTGACATCGGAAAATACGAATTCGAGTATAAAGAAGAAATGGAAGTTTCTACCCGTGCAACAACAACCAGCATGGATTTATCCACAATATTTGCTGCTATGATGGAGCAATTTAAATTAGTTAAAGAAGAAGTTCAAGAAACTTCTAAAGTAAATAATGAGAAACTTCTTGCTGAAGTTCAAGAAACTTCTAAAGCTAATAACGAGAAACTTCTTGCTGAAATTAAAGAAGAAAATAAAATAATGGAAATGCAATTTCAAAAAACTTCTAGAGCGACAGACGAAAAACTTCAGCAAATTTCGGAAGTTATAAACAGCAGAATGGATGGCATTGATAAAAAGGTGTCCGACTTAGAGAGCTGCCTGGATATACAAGCCAACGTCGTTGATAAAAAGCTTAGAGAGCTTAGAGAGCTGTCTAGATATACAAGCCAAAGTCATTGATAAAGTTGATAAAAAGCTGTCCGACTTAGAGAGCTGCCTAGATATACAATCCAAAGATGTTGATAAAAAAACTACATGATCTAGAAATAAAGATGAATAATCTTCAATACCAAGATGGACATATGCGAATTATTCCAGAAACCTCTAATAGAATAAAGGCCCCTAGTTTTTATGGCACCAGACCATTTAATGTGTTCAAGTTCCAGTTTGATGCAATTGCCATTAGAAACATGTGGAACGACGTAGAAAAAGCTATAGAGTTGATATTGGCCTTAAAAGGCAATGCAGCAGTAGTTCTTGAAAGCGTACCAACATGTAACAGAAACAGTTATGATGATATAATGGAGGCGTTACAACGTAAGTACGCTGGTGAACATAAAAAGGAACTATACCGTGGTAGAGTGCAGAAGCCCAATGAGACGCTACAAGACTTTGCATTCGAAATCGAACGTTTGCTGCAGCTTACTTATACAGGGGAAAACAGCCCGTTTTTCGACCATTTCAAGATAGAGGCATTTGTTAATGGTATTCGCGATCCTGAAATAAAACACGCGGTTTGTGCCACACTTAAACCATCATTTACTGAAACCGTCTCATTCGCACTGGCAGAACAAACGGCGAAAATAATTTCAAAGCCGCAAATATGCAAGGTGCGAAATGTTGAAGTTGTTGCTGATAATGAGAGAAATATAGTCGACGAATTAAAAAAAGTTTTGGAGGCGTTTAATGATAAGCAAAATAAAGCCAGAATAAAATGTTATAACTGTGGTAAATCGGGGCAGTTTCGCAAAGCACCAAGGAAACGAACCAGATCTACCTCGCCTCAAAGAAATAACCGGCAGTCAAATCATCAATCATCACAAGAATCACCTTTAAACTAAAACGAGCTGGCACTAAGGGGCAAGAGCTAGCTCCCACATCTGAGGGCCCCACTATCTCCATATCCGTAATGCAACAGAAAAATAGCAATCTTACTGCTTCGGGGTACATCAACGGTCAGAAGCACGTTTTTACTGTAGACACCGGGGCATCACAGTCTATCGTCAGGCCAGATTTAGTCAAGAAAACAATTGAACCATTATGTGGGGTAAGCCTGCGCACAACTACTGGGAAGCCGGCCACGGTCTATGGTAAAGTAAATGTGAAATTAACCATTGCCAACGTTACCGTCAATCATGTATTCATTGTTGCCGACATTGTGGACGAAGTCATCATTGGTGCTGATTTCATGATTAGCTATGGCATTACTTTGGATATGGGACGAAAGGTTATGATTTGGCGAAATATGGAGATACCCCTTGACGTCGGATATGAAAATAGGACTCAAGTAAGAAAGCTAGTTACCATCGAGCATCAGAAGCTACCACCACAGTCAGAAACTTTAGTATGGGCTCGTATGGAGGGAGATTGTGAGGACAACAGTTTATGGGTGGTAGAACCAGCAGAAATAACAAGTGATCTTGTAACAGCAAAAGCCCTCGTTAAACCCAGCAACAACAAAATAGTTCCTGTAAGAATGCTTAACCTGTCCAGCTACGAAAAAGTCGTTAAGCCAAATTCCGAAATAGGTCAATGCACTTTAGCAGAGGCAGTAATCAATTGCGAGAAAAACCCGCAACCTGCCAATAAATCCACCAAAGAACATGAGCTACTAGCGGAATATGTGGGAAAATGGGTAGAAGGATTAGCGCCGCCAAACAGAAATAAGGCCAAACAGATTCTGAAGAAATATAGCTCCGTCTTCGACATAAAAAGTCAAAGCCATGGTAGAACGGCAATTGTGAAGCATCAAATAAATACTGGCGAAGCGAGGCCAATAAAGCAGGCGCCCAGAAGTGTTCCACTAGCAAAACGAAGTGAAGTGAAGGAGTTGGTCAATGAAATGGAGCGGAACATTATAATCGCACCATCTTCAAGTCCTTGGAGCTCGCCTGTTGTTTTAGTTAAGAAGAAAGACGGCAGCACTAGATTTTGCGTCGATTATAGAAAACTGAATGACGTCACGAAGAAAGACAGCTACCCGTTACCAAGAATTGACGACACTCCGGATACACTAGCTGGAACACAATGGTTCTCCACATTGGACTTGCAAAGTGGTTATTGGCAGGTAGAGATTTCAGAAAAAGACAAGAAAAAAACCGCCTTTACCGCGAGTGATGGGTTATGGCAGTTTAATGTGATGCCATTTGGACTCTGCAATGCTCCAGCCACATTCGAGCGTTTAATGGAACAGGTATTGAAAGGACTTCACGGGAAGACATGCTTGGTGTATCTCGATGACATAATTGTCATGGGTAAGACTTTTGATGAACATCTGAATAACCTTGAAGAAGTCCTTAAACGAATATCAGCGGCTGGACTCAAACTCAGTGTAAAGAAGTGTGCGTTGTTCCAGAAAGAAGTCAAATATTTGGGACATCGCGTAACAGCAGACGGAATATCAACAGATGTGGATAAGATAATTGCTGTTAAGAACTGGCCACGTCCGAGAAATCTCCACGAATTGCGTAGTTTTCTTGGCCTTTGCACATACTACAGACGATTTGTCCCGAATTTCGCCAATGTAGCCGCAAGCTTACATGAGCTGACCAAGAAGTCACAATCATTCCAATGGTGTGAAGCACAAGAACTAGCATTCCAGAAGCTCAAGGATCTACTATGTATGTATACCTGGAGAAACATTTGTGGTAGATAGCGATGCAAGCGGATACGGAATAGGCGGTGTACTTTCACAAGTAGTCGGTGGCACTGAAAAGGTCATTGGATACTTCAGCCGAACGCTTTCGAAGCCTGAAAGAAACTACTGCGTAACGGGACGAGAACTTTTGGCAGTATTAGAGTGTGTGAAGCATTACCACAAATATCTGTATGGCCAACACTTCCTACTGAGAACCGATCATTCTGCCCTCAGGTGGCTGCTGCAATTTAATCAACCTGAAGGACAACTGGCTCGTTGGATAGAGCGGCTTCAGAGCTATGATTTTAGCATCGAGCACCGGAAGGGTTTGAAACACGGCAATGCGGACGCGCTGTCAAGACGGCTCTGCAACGTAGAATGTAAGCATTGTGCAAAAACCGAGGAAAAGGAAGGTATCGTCGATGTTCGACTAATGCATATAGAGTCCAGTGAAGATTGGTCTGTAGCGCAAAGAAATGACCCCATACTGGCAAAAATAATATCGGCAAAAGAAGAAGGTAGAAGGCCAGCCCTCAATGAAATATCCGCCGAAAGTCCACAGATGAAATCATATTGGGCCCTATGGAATAGTCTACAGTTGTTAAATGGCTGCTTATACCGCATATGGGAAAGTGCTGACGGTAAAACAGTGACAAATTTAATTGTAGTACCATCCTCTAAAATAAACGAAATAATGAAAGAGTTCCATGATGGTCTCAGTGGTGGTCATCTTGGTGTGACAAAAACCTTAGAAAAGTTAAAACAACGTTTTAATTGGGTGGGTTGTCAGCAAGCAGTAGCCGATTGGGTAGCCAATTGTTCACAATGCATAACAGCGAAGGGCCCAGTAAGAAGAAGTCGTGGACAACTTCAGCAGTATAACTCAGGCGCGCCATTCGAGCGGATTGCAATGGATGTAGCAGGCCCTTTCCCCGTCAGTGATGCCGGAAATCGTTACGTTCTAGTGGTTATGGATTATTTCAGCAAATGGCCAGAGGTATATGCCATACCTAATCTAGAAGCTAAAACGGTTATAAGTGTATTTGTGAACAACTGGGTGTGCCGCTATGGTGTTCCACTGGAGTTGCATTCTGATCAGGGTAGAAATTTTGAATCTGCCGTATTCAAGGAAATGTGCGATTTATACGGAATAAGAAAAACCAGAACAACGCCACTGAATCCTCAATCTGATGGCATGGTCGAAAGATTCAATCGCACTCTGGAGGAATATTTAAGAAAAGTGGTCAGTGCATTCTATTGGCATACAAATCAGCTGTTCATGACTCAACCTCTCTAACACCTGCAAAAATTGTCTTCGGGACAGAACTCAAGTTGCCTGGTGATTTAGAATTCGGTATTAAGCCCTCATCAACAAATAAGGAAAACACTTCCCAAGAGCAAGATGACCTGAACGAACTACATGAATTCGTACGAAGACGAATAAAAATGACCAGCGATAAAATGAAAGCCAGATACGATCAAGCAGCGAATTCTGAAGGATTTAACGAAGGCCAGCTTGTACTGTTGTATAACCCACAAAGTGAGAAAGGACTGTTTCCCAAACTACAAACCCATTGGGATGGACCATACAAAGTGATTAAGAAATTAAACGACGTGGTGTACAGAATACAGAAAGGAAAGAGCCCGAGATCTAAAATGAAGGTCGTACATCTAGAACGACTAGCTGCCTATAGGAAAATGAATTCGTACCTATTCGGGACGAACAGGCTTAAGCGAGGGGCAGTGTTACGAAATTGTACTTGAATTCAAATATAACGGTTTTAACGGCCAGTTTAAATCTTTCTCAATGCTTCCAGACATTTCCGTTTATGTTAACAGCAGTTAACATAGCTGTAAAAATTATTAACATAGTTCTAAACGTACAACATTGAATAAAAAGCTTTCACCATTGTTTTTAAGTATGGCAACACTAAATGTTTAAGCTGCTAACATTAACATCAAAAGCTCTAGTTTGTCCGTTAAAATCATTGTAGAAAGAAATAGAGCTTTCAAGAAACATCTAGTAGGTAATACAGTGTATATAAATTGGCCGTGAGAACACCATTGAGCCAGTCTAGTTGGAAGCGTCGTTAAGTAAAGGCATATAACTACCTTGGCTGTATAATCTTGTACATTATTAAAGTGTGCTGTATAAAGTGTGTAATTTGAAAAAAAAATATCTTCAATACAGCTGACATGCACTTTATATATATATATATATATATATATATATATATATATATATATATATTGTTACGTTTTTACCTTTTAAAAACGGTTGTTTATTTTATTTAAATAAACTTGTACTTTGATTGCAAATAACAGCAGTTTAGTAGTTTAAAAATTGTAACGACTCTTCATTTTATTTAAAAATGTACAATAATACAGTTTAAATAGTCACTTTGTGTTTTAATACACACACTTAAATTACACGCTTCATACAGCACACTTTAATAATGTACAAGATTATACAGCCAAGGCAGTTAATATGTCTTTACTTAACGACGCTTCCAATTAGACTGACTCAATGTTGTTCTCACGGCCAATTTATATACACTGTATTACCTACTAGATGCTTCTTGAAAGCTCTATTTCTTTCTACAATGTTCTTAACGGACAAACTAGAGCTTTTGATGTTAATGTTAGCAGCTTAAACATTTAGTGTTGCCACACTTAAAAACAATGGTGAAAGCTTTTTATTCAATGTTGTACGTTTAGAACTATGTTAATAATAATCTGGAAGCATTGAGAAAGATTTAAACCAGCCGATAAAACCGTTATATTTGAATTCAAGTACAATTTCATTATTTCATTTGAATTTATTTCAATTTTTGCATCGGAATTATTTCATTATGAAATAAGTTCTGAAATTTGAGTTTTATTTCATTTTGATTTTTAAGATAATTTCATTTTTAATAGGAATTATTTCATTAAAAATATTTTTCAGTTAATTCATTACTTTAGGTCTTTTTCCATGATCTGGCATGTCTTCCTCAAGATAAAAACATCATAGTTGTTTTTTTTTTTTAGAAATAATTAAAAGGTTCCACAAACTTTAGACGGTCCCAGCACTAGTGCCAACAGTTTTCAGCTTTTATATGAAGAAGAAACATTTGATTTCAAAGAAAAGATTCCACCAATAATTGTGAGTTTTTCAACTGTGATCGGATTAATTTAGGATAAATATACTTACTTATAAATGAATATCTGTTTTTAAGAAAATTGTATCAAACTCGTCATCGCTGTATAATAAAGCTTTGAGTGTTATCAAAGAAAAAAATTACAGTATTATACGCATGAGTTAAAAGATGTAAAAACTTTTAAACTGGTTTTATTTGGTATACCAAAACTGAACATAAAGACAATTGGTGCAGAATTTGTCAGCTCGCACAATATAAGCCCTGTAGATATTAAGGAACTAGAAACAAAGAAATCCAGTGTAGATGACACGCTCTATCTTATCGATTTTGATCGTCAACATGTTTCAAAAATAGAGGTTATGAAAATAAGATTTTTGTAATATTTGTAATATTTCTGTGTATTGGAGAAAACCTCTAAAGGGCAACACAAAGGGTCCCACACAATACTCCAAGTGTGCTATGTATGGACATGGTGCTTAAAATTGTAATCCTATCGTAGTGTGTTCAGTCTGCGCCGGAAATCACGATTATACAGTTTATTCACTCAACAAAGGTAATAGTGATGGTGGTATAATTTATAAGTGCTGCAACTGCATAAAGAAGTACTCAAAAAAAGTTAACCATAGAGCTGATGATCCAAAGTGACGAAGTCGTCAAAAATACTTAGAAATCCGACGTCGAGTGGCATCTAAATCTAAGGCGACCAACAGAAAATCTTTTTCTTATTTTAAATAAGATGATAATGAATTTCCAAGGCAAGAACCTCAAAATAATACGTGTAATACCCGCGCTGATGGTATTTTGTATTCTGAGGTAGCTAAAAACAAAAGCTACGAAATTAATAATAACGATGACATTTCAAATGAAAGGCTAATGCAAATACTTTTTGTGCTGTCGATGCTTTACAAAGATGTCAGAATAAGTACGGCAAACTACGAGTTTTGGGTATGCAATATAATTCATCCTGTAGATACAATTTTCGTGTTATGCATTGGAATGCCCAAGGCATAACAACTGATTCAGCGGCTGCCCAGCTGGATTACGTTTTACAAAAAAGGAAAATCGATATTCTACTTTTAAATGAGACTTTTTTGAAACCATACATCAAATTTCAACTTAGTGGTTATAAAATTTGTAGAGAGAATCGATCTAATCTTGACGGAGGAGTTCTAATTGCAATTAAAAGCAACATTAAGCATACGTTGTTACCAAAAATAAAAACAAGTACTGCTGACAGTATTTCAGTATAAGTTATTATTAATAGGATGCAGTTATATTCACTTCAGCGTATAATCCAGTTCATACTACCAATTTTAAAGCTGATTTGGATAAATTAACTACATTTTCAAACGACTATTTTATTTTCCGTGATCTGAATGCCAAATATACACATTGGAATTGTATATCAAATAATTCGGCTGTTCCTTCAATCTAGTTACTATATTTATTACCCAAATAAATATACTCGCTTTGGACAAAATATCAACCCCGTTCAACCGTCTACAGAAGACATTCTTTTATCTAACTCGTGTCTCCATTTTTGAAACCTTGAGACCCATCCAAATGTTTTACAGTCAGACCATTAATAAAGACCGAAATGAATCCTGATCAAAATGTATTTCAAATTTGCCCTCGGGCTCTAAAAAAGTTTTGAAAATAACAGAAGCCCTTAAAGGAGACAAAATGGCTTTTAATAATCTTCATGTTAACGGTGAAGTTTTGAAAACTGACGCTGAAAAAGTCAACTCAATTTGGTAATTCACTTACACCATTACTTTAAATAATTATTTACCTATGGACACAGCTGTCACTAGATTTGTTCATGATCTTAACAATTAAATTCTTACCAACTCAGCTGAAGTTAAATTATTTGAATTTTATTGAACAATGACATTACTTTTTTGAAATCTTTAGTAAACTTTTCAATTCTTGTTCAATAGAAGGATATTTTTAAGAAGGCATACGTCATCCCAATTTCGCAAGATAAAGCTTTTGAAAAAATAAGAAAATTTAAATTTTTCTAGTCTAAATAATATTATTTAGGGTAAACAATTTGCTTTCCGCAAGGAACATATTAACTACAAAGAGTCGTAAATTTTCTTGATTTTTTTTTTTTATGGAAAAAGTCTTTGATTCAATATGGCATGATAGCCTAGTTTTTTAAGTTAATTCCTTCAATTATCCAATATATATATATATATATATATATATATATATATATATATATATATATATATATACGTTTTTACCTTTTAAAAACGGTGGATTATTTCCTTTAAATAACCCGTATAGTAGTTTAAAAATTGTAACGACTCTTCATTTTATTTAATACAGTTTAAATAGTCACTTTGTGTTTTAATACACAAACACACACTTAAATTACACACTTTATACAGCACACTTTAATAATGTACAAGATTATACAGCCAAGGCAGTTAATATGTCTTTACTTAACGACGCTTCCAACGAGACTGACTCAATGGTGTTCTCATGGCCAATTTATATACACTGTATTACCTACTAGATGTTTCTTGAAAGCTCTATTTCTTTCTACAATGTTAACGGACAATCTAGAGCTTTTGTAGGTAATGCCATGAGTATAAACACTTAGTGCTGCCAAACTAGAGCTTTTGATGATAATGCCAGCAGCATAAACACTTAGTGCTGCCACACTTAAAAACAATGGTGACAGCTTTTTATTCAATGTTGTATGTTTAGAACTATGCTAATAATTTTTACAGCTATATTAACATAAACGGAAATGCCTAGAAGAATTTAGAAAGATTTAAACCAGCCGTTAAAACCGTTATATTTGAATTCAAGTACAATTTCGTAACACTGCCCCCCGCTTAAGCCTGTTCGTCCCGAATAGGCACGAATTCACTTTTCCCATAGGCAGCTAGTCGTTCTAGATGTACGACCTTCATTTTAGATCTCGGGCTCTTTTCTTTCTGTATTCTGTACACCACGTCGTTTAATTTCTTAATCACTTTGTATGGTCCATCCCAATGGGTTTGTAGTTTGGGAGACAGTCCTTTCTTACGTTGTGGGTTATACAACAGTACAAGCTGGCCTTCGTTAAATCCTTCAGAATTCGCTGCTTGATCGTATCTGGCTTTCATTTTATCGCTGGTCATTTTTATTCGTCCGCGTACGAATTCATGTAGCTCGTTCAGGTCATCTTGCTCTTGGTAAATGTTTTCCCTATTTGTTGATGAGGGCTTAATACCGAATTCTAAATCACCAGGCAACTTGAGTTCTGTCCCGAAGACAATTTTTGCAGGTGTTCGAGAGGTTGAGTCATGAACAGCTGATCTGTATGCCAATAGAAATTTCGGTATGTGTTCATCCCAGTCCTTCTGATGTGCACTGACCACTTTTCTTAAATATTCCTCCAGAGTGCGATTGAATCTTTCGACCATGCCATCAGATTGAGGATGCAGTGGCGTTGTTCTGGTTTTTCTTATTCCGTATAAATCGCACATTTCCTTGAATACGGCAGATTCAAAATTTCTACCCTGATCAGAATGCAACTCCAGTGGAACACCATAGCGGCACACCCAGTTGTTCACAAATACACTTATAACAGTTTTAGCTTCTTGATCAGGTATGGCATATACCTCTGGCCATTTGCTGAAATAATCCATAACCACTAGAACGTAACGATTTCCGGCATTGCTGACGGGAAAAGGGCCTGCTACATCCATTGCAATCCGCTCGAATGGCGCGCCTGAGTTATACTGCTGAAGTTGTCCACGACTTCTTCTTACTGGACCTTTCGCTGCTCTGCATTGTGAACAATTGGCTACCCAATCGGCTACTGCTTGCTGACAACCCACCCAATAAAATCGTTGTTTTAACTTTTCTAAGGTTTTTGTTACACCAAGATGACCACCACTAGGGCCGTCATGGAATCTTTCATTACTTCGTTTATTTTAGAGGATGGTACTACAATTAGATTTGTCACTGTTTTACCGTCAGCACTTTCCCATATGCGGTATAAGCAGCCATTTAACAACTGTAGACTATTCCATAGGGCCCAATATGATTTCATCTGTGGACTTTCGGCGGATATTTCATTGCGGGCTGGCCTTCTACCTTCTTCTTTTGCCGATATTATTTTTGCCAGTATGGGGTCATTTCTTTGCGCTACAGACCAATCTTCACTGGACTCTATATGCATTAGTCGAACATCGATGATACATTCCTTTTCCTCGGCTTTTGTACAATGCTTACATTCCACGTTGCAGGGCCGTCTTGACAGCGCG
This sequence comes from Protocalliphora azurea, assembly GCA_932274085.1. Taxonomy (NCBI): domain Eukaryota; kingdom Metazoa; phylum Arthropoda; class Insecta; order Diptera; family Calliphoridae; genus Protocalliphora; species Protocalliphora azurea. The sequence goes on along the minus strand of OW026519.1, from coordinate 111,531,938 downwards.
TCCGCATTGCCGTGTTTCAAACCCTTTCGGTGCTCGATGCTAAAATCATAGCTCTGAAGCCGCTCTATCCAACGAGCCAGTTGTCCTTCAGGTTGTTTAAATTGAAGCAACCACCTGAGAGCAGAATGATCGGTTCTCAGTCGGAAGTGTTGGCCATACAGATATTTGTGGTAATGCTTCACACACTCTAATACTGCCAAAAGTTCTCGTCGCGTTACGCAGTAGTTTCTTTCAGGCTTCGAAAGCGTTCGGCTGAAGTATCCAATGACCTTTTCAGTGCCACCGACTACTTGTGAAAGTACACCGCCTATTCCGTATCCGCTCGCATCGCTATCTACCACAAATGTTTCTCCAGGTATAGGATATGACAAAATTGGTGCCGTACATAATAGATCCTTGAGCTTCTGGAATGCTAGTTCTTGTGCTTCACACCATTGGAATGATTGTGACTTCTTGGTCAGCTCATGTAAGCTTGCGGCTACATTGGCGAAATTCGGGACAAATCGTCTGTAGTATGTGCAAAGGCCAAGAAAACTACGCAATTCGTGGAGATTTCTCGGACGTGGCCAGTTCTTAACAGCAATTATCTTATCCACATCTGTTGATATTCCGTCTGCTGTTACGCGATGTCCCAAATATTTGACTTCTTTCTGGAACAACGCACACTTCTTTACACTGAGTTTGAGTCCAGCCGCTGATATTCGTTTAAGGACTTCTTCAAGGTTATTCAGATGTTCATCAAAAGTCTTACCCATGACAATTATGTCATCGAGATACACCAAGCATGTCTTCCCGTGAAGTCCTTTCAATACCTGTTCCATTAAACGCTCGAATGTGGCTGGAGCATTGCAGAGTCCAAATGGCATCACATTAAACTGCCGTAACCCATCACTCGCGCTAATGGCGGTTTTTTCCTTGTCTTTTTCTGAAATCTCTACCTGCCAATAACCACTTTGCAAGTCCAATGTGGAGAACCATTGTGTTCCAGCTAGTGTATCCAGGGTGTCGTCAATTCTTGGTAGTGGGTAGCTGTCTTTCTTGGTGACGTCATTTAGTTTTCTATAATCGACGCAAAATCTAGTGCTGCCATCTTTCTTCTTAACTAAAACAACAGGCGAGCTCCAAGGACTTGAAGGTGGTTCGATTATACCGTTCCGCTCCATTTCATTGACCAACTCCTTCACTTCACTTCGTTTTGCTAGAGGAACACTTCTGGGCGCCTGCTTTATTGGCCTCGCTTCGCCGGTATTTATTTGATGCTTTACAATTGCCGTTCTACCATGGCTTTGACTTTTTAAGGCGAAGACGGAGCTATATTTCTTCAGAATCTGTTTGGCCTTATTTCTGTCTGGCGGCGCTAATCCTTCTACCCATTTCCCCACATATTCCGCTAGTAGCTCGTGTTCTTTGGTGGATTTATTGGCAGGTTGCGGGTTTTTCTCGCAATTGATTACTGCCTCTGCTAAAGTGCATTGACCTATTTCGGAATTTGGCTTAACGACTTTTTCGTAGCTGGACAGGTTAAGCATTCTTACAGGAACTATTTTGTTGTTGCTGGGTTTAACGAGGGCTTTTGCTGTTACAAGATCACTTGTTATTTCTGCTGGTTCTACCACCCACAAACTGTTGTCCTCACAATCTCCCTCCATACGAGCCCATACTAAAGTTTCTGACTGTGGTGGTAGCTTCTGATGCTCGACGGTAACTAGCTTTCTTACATGAGTCCTATTTTCATATCCGACGTCAAGGGGTATCTCCACATTTCGCCAAATCATAACCTTTTGTCCCATATACAAAGTAATACCATGGCTAATCATGAAATCAGCACCAATGATGACTTCGTCCACAATGTCGGCAACAATGAATACATGATTGACGGTAACGTTGGCAATGGTTAATTTCACATTTACTTTACCATAGACCGTGGCCGGCTCCCCAGTAGCTGTGCGCAGGCTTACCCCACATAATGGTTCAATTGTTTTCTTGACTAAATCTGGCCTGACGATAGACTGTGATGCCCCGGTGTCTACAGTAAAAACGTGCTTCTGACCGTTGATATACCCCGAAGCAGTAAGATTGCTATTTTTCTGTTGCATAACGGATATGGAGATGGTGGGGCCCTCAGATGTGGGAGCTAGCTCTTGCCCCATAGTGCCAGCTCGTTTTAGTTTAAAGGTGATTCTTGTGATAATTGATGATTTGACTGCCGGTTATTTCTTTGAGGCGAGGCAGAGCTGGTTCGTTTTCTTGGTGCTTTGCAGTTTCGCTGAATATGACCCGATTTACCACAGTTATAACATTTTATTCTGGCTTTATTTTGCTTCTCATTAAACGCCTCCAAAACCTTTTTTAATTCGTCGACTATATTTCTCTCGTTATCAGAAACAATTTCAATATTTTGCACCTTGTATATTTGCTGCTTTGAAATTATTTTCGCCGTTTCCTGTGCCAGTGCGAATGAGACGGTTTCAGTAAATAACGGTTTAGGTGTGGCACAAACCGCGTGTTTTATTTCCGGATCGCGAATGCCATTAACAAATGCCTCTATCTTGATATGATCCAAAAACGGGCTGTTTTCCCCTGTATAAGTAAGCTGCAGCAAACGTTCGATTTCCAACGCAAAGTCTTGTAGCGTCTCATTGGGCTTCTGCACTCTACCACGCAATTCCATTCGGTATAAGTCCTTTTTATGTTCACCAGCGTACTTACGTTGTAGCGCCTCCATTATGTCATCATAACTATTTTCCTTACATGCTGGCACGCTTTCAAGAGCTACTGCTGCGTTTCCTTTTAAGGCCAATATCAACTCTATAGCTTTTTCTTCGTCGTTCCACATGTTTCTAATGGCAATTGTATCAAACTGAAACTTGAACACATTAAATGGTGTGGTGCCATCAAAACTAGGGGCCTTTATTCTATTAGAGGTTTCTGGAATAATTCGCACTGAAGATTATTCATCTTTATTTCTAGATCATGTAGTTTTTTATCAACACCTTTGGCAATTTCATTCTCTAAATCGGACAGCTTTTTATCAATGGCTTTGACTTGTAAATCTAGACAGCTCTCTAAGTCGGTCAGCTTTTTATCAAAGACGTTGGCTTGTATATCTAGGCAGCTCTCTAAGTCGGACACCTTTTTATCAATGCCATCCACTCTGCTGTTTATAACTTCCGAAATTTGTTGAAGTTTCTGGTCTGTCGCTCTAGAAGTTTCTTTAACTTCAGCAAGAAGTTTCTCGTTATTTACTTTAGAAGTTTCTTGAAATTTCATTTCCATTATTTTATTTTCTTCTTTTACTTCAGCAAGAAGTTTCTCTTTATTTACTTTAGAGGTTTCTTGAACTTCAGCAAGAAGTTTCTCGTTATTTGCTTTAGACGTTTCTTGAACTTCAGCAAGAAGTTCTTTAGAAGTTTCTTGAAATTTCATTTCCATTATTTTATTTTCTTCTTTGACTTCTTTAAATTGCTCCATCAAAGCAGCAAACATTGTGGATAAATCCATGCTTGTTGTTGCACGGGTAGAAACTTCCATTTCTTCTTTATTAAAACCGAGGCTACGAGTTTCTATGGCAATACATCATTTAACGTCTTCAAATTGCAATTCGAGACTGTGTCCATGAGAAATGCGTAGAACAGTTTCATTCGTTCTGGCACAGGAAACTGCAAAAATGATATCTAAGCCACAAATATACGAGGATTCGAGGTCGATGCTGAAGAGGAGACAAATATATATAATAACTTAAAAACGGTTATTAAAGAGACGTTGAAGGAGGACCGTAGCGAAGCTAGAACTAAATGTTGAAAAGCCAAGGGGCAAATCATCAATCATCACCATTAAACTGAAACGACTTAGCACTATGGTTCAAAGGCTAGCCCCCACAATCTTCTTATCTATAATTAGGCAGAAAAAAACAATCTTACTGCTTGCGGGTACATCAACGATCGAAAGCGAGTACTCACCATAAGCACGAAAGCGCCGCGATTCATAATAAGTCAAGCAAAAAAACGCGATATGCTGGAGAAATATTTAGTACAATGGGTAAAGGGATTATCGCCGCCTGATAAAAATAAAGTTAAACAGCTGCTTAAAAAACATGTCTCCGTCATACTAAAGGTAGGACAACAATTGCAAGCGTAAAATAAATACTGGTAAGCCAATAAAACAGGCGCCCCTAGCAAAGCGAAATGTAGTAAAGGAGCTTGTTAACGAAATGGAGCTGAATGGAATAATCAAACCATCTTCAAGCCCTTGGAGTTCATCAGTGTTTTAAGTAAAAGAAAGATGGCAGCACTAAATTTTGTGTGGACTACAGGAAACTGAGTAATGTCACCAAAAAGGATACGGCTACCCAGAATTGAATAGATAACCACTTTGTACAATGGCCTATACAAGGTTGTTATCTACATTAGACTTAAAAAGTGGCTATTGACAGGTATAGATTGCAGATGAGGACAAAGAGAAGACGGCCTTTAGTGCAAGTGCTGGCCTATGGCAATTCAAGGTGATGCTATGCAACGCTCCAGCCATATTTGAGCGTTTAATGGAACAAATGCTGAAAGGGCTACATTGGAAAACATACTTAGTCTACCTTGATGACATAATAGTCGTTGAACATACAATATGTATTTAAACGAATCTCAGAGGCTGGACTCAAATTTAGCATGGAGAAATATACATTGTTGCAGAAGAACGTTAAATATGTGGGATGAAAACAAAATACAGACTGTAAAAGACTGGCCTCGCCTAAAGAATCGTCATGAATCTTTATTTTCTAGGCCTTTGTACATACTACCATCGATTTGTGCCCAAATTTTGCCAGTGTCGCTGCAAGTTTGCATGAATTACGCAAGAGGACGCATTCCAAAAGCTCAAGGGATTATTATATACGGTGTATCCCATTTCAAGAGAAAGATTTGTGCTAGACATGAACACCTGTGGATATGGAATCGGAGGTGTCCTTTCCCAGGTAATCAATGAAACAGAAAAAGTGATAGGCTACTACAATCGAGTGCTTTCGAAGCCTGAGAGGAACTACTGCGTGGCACGAAAAGAAACATTACCACAAATATCTCTATGGTCAACACTTCCATCTCAGAACTGACCATTCTGCGATCAGTTGGCTACTGCAGCAACCTGAAGGCCAATTAGTCCAATGAATCGAACGGCTGTAGAATTATGATTTCAACATTGAGCACAGAAGAGGCTGTAAAAACGGTAATGTCTAAATTTCGGTGAAAACTGGTCGATGTCCTAAAGAAATGAGATAATACTGGCAAAGATAATAACGGCTAAAGAAGAAGATAAGAAGCCCACATGCAATGAAATATCAGAAGAAACTTTGTTAATGAGATCTTATTGGGCTCAGTAAAATAGTCTGAAGGTAATAAATATATAGTCTGGAAAAACGCAGACTGCAAAACAGCGACAAAATTGATTGTGGTGCCGACCTCTAGAATAAATGAAGTCTTAAAGGAGTTCTATGACGGTCTCAGTGGTGGTCACTTTGTGATAACAAAAACGCTGGAAAAGGTGAAACAACGTTTCTATTTGGTCGGGTGTAAACAAGCCGTTGCAGATTAGACAGCAAACTGCCCACAATGCATTGCAGCCAAAGGTCCAAGGAATGAAAGTCGTGGACAACTTCGGCATCATAATTCTGGTACCCTATTTGACAGCGAGTGCAGTAACCGCTATGTTCTAGCAGTGATGGATTACTTTAGTAAATCCATCACTGACATTCTGAACCAGGAAGATAAAACAGTGACAGAAATGTTTCTGAACAACTGGGTATGTTAATATAGTGTCCCATTACATTCTAATCAAGGTAGGAATTTTGAGTCTGCTGTATTCCAAGAAATGTGCGAGCTATATGAAATCAGAACAACAGCACTTCATCCACAATCCGATGGTATAGTCGAAAGATTCAATCGCACTTTAGAAGAATACTTGAGGAAGGTGGTCAGTACTCATGAAAAGGACTTGGAACAGCACATACCGAAATTCCTTTTGGCATACAGCCGTTCACGACTCCACCTCTCGAGCACCTGCAAAAATTGTCTTTGGGATTGGGTTAAAATTGCCTATCTTGAATTTGGTGTCAAACCAACATCGTTAAAGACCGATGACGAAAATTATTCCGGAGAACAAAAAAACTTAACGAGCTTCATGAGTTTGTGCGCCGTAGGATTAAAATGGCCAGTGATAAAATGAAAGCTAGGTACTATCGAGCCACAAATTCTAAAGGATTCAAAGAAGACCAATTGGTTCTGCTCTTCAACCCTCAAGGTAAAATTGTATTCTCCCATAAACTAAAAACTCATTAGGAAAGGCAGTGATCAAAAGAATAAATTATGTGATTTGTAGAGAAGAGTGCAAGTCCAAAATAAAAGTTTTATATCTGGAACGACTTGCAGCCTATGGGAAAGAAAAATCTGTGCCTATTCGGGACGAACAGGTTTAAGTAATCGGCAGTGTTACGAAAATTAGTTTTATAAGTTTGAAATATAAATTTTAGAACTTTCTAGTTTGTAATGTATTCGAATTTTCTAGTTGTAATGTATAATATGTTTCCAGTTTATAACGTCTGCTTATTTGAATTTAAATGAAAGAGCTTTATTGTTGTTTATTTAATTATCTAAGACAGTTTTACTTACTATATTCATAAAGAAAGCATTATGTTTACTTGTGAGAAACTTGTATTATAAGATGTTGTAAATGATTGTTTATGTGTCTTATGTTACAAAAACGTTTATATTGATTGTTTATGCATTAGTGGGAAACAGTTTGTATAATGTAGGCTGTTATAAATAAGCACTATGTAGATGGTTCATGATGTTACTAGAAGAATATAGAACAAAATGTTTTAGCGAATGTGAAATTGTACGTTCAGTTCAGTAGTGAATTTATCTTTGAATCATAAAGTTGCCATAGTGTAGTAAGTGTTTACAGTTTAATTGTGTAATATAATGTATGTGTTTTAAGATGTGAAATAAAGAGCTGTATTTGAATTTTAAAAGCAAATTAAACTGGCTTCTTGTTATTGCAATAAAAGAATCTACGGGTTTATTTAAAGGAAATAAACCAACGTTTTCGGAAGGAAAAAACGTAACAATATTACAAAAACGAGGTGTAAGCTTGTTTGTTTATCAATTACATCTTAACGGTTGAACCGATTTTCACGAAATTTGACTCACAGATAGTACCAGTGTCGGAGATAGTTACAGGCTAGCTCTCGATTGGATGTCACGCTCAAATTTTACGCCTACTTTAAAAAAGATTTTTTTCAATTTTGCACGTTATTAATGAAGCAATTTACATAAAACTTTACACACATATAGTGATGGCATTTGAGAATGTTATAGGCTATATTGGATCTTGATCGGGTGTCATTCCCTCAATTTACATCCATTTTTTAAAGCTCTCAAACGGATGATTTAATTAAGATTTTCATAGCATCATCTTGTATGTCGCTAAATTCAAATAACCATTATAGTATTTTTAAGGAACTATTATGATTAAAGCCGTCAAACTTCATGTGAATATCTAGCTCAAAGTTTCAGAAATAATTTTCACATCAAAATTCAAAAAGTGGTAAAGGGGGGGTTGCAGCACCCATATAAAATAAATATTAGTTTTCGCATCAGAAGGGGCAGCGAAGTGCACTGGAAAGTTAAAAATTATTAAATATCGGAATTTACAGTGTGTAACAAAAGTAGAAATGTATAGTTTGTTAAAATAATTATTAAAATGAGTTGTGAAATTATATTTCCTTTAAGCTGATTGTAATGTAAAGAAGAGATTAAAAATTATATATTATATATTATATTATATATTTTGTTATATATTATATATTATATTATATATTTTGTTATATATTATATATTATATTATATATGTAAAATAAAAAGAAGTATGAAATAAGTCAATGGAAAAGTGTTATGAAGTATCAAAGAAAATCCTCAAAGTATATAGTGGCAACAAAAAGTGTTTGACAAAAAAGATCTTTTTACATATTAATTAAAAAAACTGGTGATAAAAGTGTTTGTAAATAAAAAAAAATTCTACAGTGAAAGTCAAAAGTAAAGTGTGAAATTCAATAAAATTTTGTTTGTGTAATATTAAATAAGGCGCGTGTGCATATGAAAAATATTGCAGAAAGTTAAAAATTATTAAATTTCGGAATTTACAGTGTGTAACAAAAGTAGAGTGTATAGTGTGTTAAAATAATTTATAAAGTAAAATGTGGAGTTCCATTGCGTTTGGTCTGATTATTCCGTAAAGATGAAATATTTTTCTAAAATTTCGGTTTTTTGAATCAATTTAATCAGTCCATAAATTTTCAAAACACACTTTAATTAATGTTGTCTTCATTTGGTATTGTTTTAGTTTTATTAACACTGTAAAACAACAACAATAAGCTATATAATATTTGATTTTTTACATTTCTTGAAGTCTCTATATAGCTAGAGGCTTTGTTCTTTAACAAAAAATTCGGATTTTTCCGAATTTTTGTGCTGAAAAAATAAACTCATTTTCTCCATTAGTATCGAATATATCGGTCAAAACGCGTTTTTAGAACGTTCTTGAGCAGATATGTCACAAATATTTTTCTCGAATTTAGAATTTTTATATCAATAAATTTTCAAAATACCCTTTTTTAATTAATGTTGTCTTAATTTGTATACCCTTTACCACAGGTGTAAAGGTATATATAAGTTTGTGATTCAGCTTGTAACTTCTATAATATTCATCTAAAACCCCAAAAAGTACATGGGCCATTATCAAAAATTTTTAATATTTTTGATTTGACGAATTTGATCATAATTGACATAACTAGGTGATGTTTGTAATGCTTTAAGAAAATGTAGAGGTGCATCAAAAAATTTCGAAACATAAAAATTTTATGAAGCCAAAAGAAAAAATACTTGGGTTAAAAAAGGATCACAATATTAAACAGCATTTCTCTCTAATAAACTCTAATAAATTATTAAACAAATTGTGAAAAAAAAAACGAAAAGGCCTTTAAAAACGTGTTTGTTTTCGACTTTTCTAAGCACCTGTTTTTGTTTTGTTTTTACATAGAAAATTTGAAATCTTTTTTGGTATGTTTTTGCGGAAGAAATTAACAAAACGGGTTCATTAGTAATTAAGATATCGGTCAAAACGCATTTTTGGGCCCTGTGAAGCTTCTATATAAGCTTATATATACAAATATGTTGTAAATATTTTTTTAAATATCGATTTTTTGAATTGAGCATATCGGTCCATAAACAACCGAGTTATAGGCAAAAATCTTGAAAAATTATTAAAAATATCCACACACAAACATATATAAAAAGCATTGCAATGAATTTCAGTGTTCTTGTTTTTTGTATAAGCAACCAGTAGTTGTTGATTGTATATGCATGCACACAATCACTTTTATGTATGTTTGGACGTTTTTTAGTTGTAAATTTAAGCAGGGCTGTCAACCTGGCGATTTTTAATTGGTTTTGGTGACTAAATTTTCCGTTTGGAGACATGGCGAATTTTTTAGAGATTTGTAAACAAGGTGGCGAATTATTTAGTTAATTTTTAAAATTTTATAAAATAGGTATTTGTGGAGAAAAACGATTACGTTTTCTTACTAGCAATCGACTGTTTTCAGTATTTACCTAATTAACAAAACGAAAAAAAATCCTAAAATTCTTTTAAAAAGTAAAAACGAAAAATGTTTCTGTTTTTCATCTTAACCATAAAGCTGCTAGTGCTACTAGAAAAATAAACAATGCATGATACAAATTTATCTACAAATCTTGATTTTATTTACAGTTAAATGAAAATACATGTGCATATCTGGAATTAAGTGGAGATACACTGGTGCGAAAAATTTTTTGGTGGACTATCTTCTATCTTAATAACTCGATGACATGTATATATTTTACTATAACTCGAGAACGGATTGTGCGATTTAGACAACTGAAACACCAAAATGTGCATACAAAAATTATCCTCAAATTATCTTAACATTATTTTTTATTTATTTTATTCGATCAATATTTTCGGAGTTAATGAACAGAATTCTTCCAATTTTTCATGAAAATTTTATATTTTTTTCGATACTAATTTCGAATATATTCGAAAATATTGAGCGGATAAGAAAACAATGTAAAGATAATTTGAAGATAGTGCATTTTTGGTGTTGCCTAAATCGGATATCCCATTACCGAGTAATGATAAAATATACTCATGTGCTCACCTTATTAAAGGGGAGATATTAGACATTCCCATAAAAATTACAACCTAATGGAAAAAAACTGAAGGCAGATTTGTTTAACAGGCAAAATTCCATCTAGTCCACATAGTTTTTTTTTTTTTTTTGCGAAGGAAGACATGTATAAATTAATTATTTGAAATAATTTATAAGTTTAAGAGAACAAATGTTGTTATACAATGTTAGAACTATTATTTTTTAATAAAATGTCAACAAATTTTTAAAGTTGTTGACCTAAAATGGAGAATATATGTGTGTATGTCAGAAAACTTTATTTTGAATTATAATTTAATTTTTTTATTCAATTACTATTAGCTACTGCAATTATCATTAATTTTGTTGATGCTAAATTTACATTTATAAATTATACGAAATTTTAACCACTAAAAATTATACGACACTTTAAAAATTTTTATTAATTTTTAATTTTTTCTTCGAAAAACTAAATCAAATTTAAATTTAGCGATTTCTGATTAGCAATTTGGCGTCAGAGACTGATATTGCTGAATAGAAGCATTGCAATGACCCAGTGTTGTTGTTTTTTGTATAAGCATGTATCTACATACAAACATATGTATATAAACTTAGTAGTCATCAATGGAATGGAGAATCTTAGTTGTTTATATTGTTTAAATTCAAAAATTAAATTTACACTAAAGAACTTAATTTTTCTTAACCCAGTTTTATCCTTTCAAAATAAAATATATCAAAAAGGAGCGCTTTTAAAAATGGTTAACACCACTAAATTCAGTGTCGAGCACAGTGTAATTGAATAAGAAAAAATGCAACTTAAAATACACTTTTCTGACATATAGCTCTATTTTAGGTCAACAAACTTTTAAAATTTATTGAACTTTATTATATTTTTTAAAACAATAATTCTAAAATTATATAACAACATTGGTCCTATTAAACTTATAAATTATTTCAAAAAATTAATTTATTCATGAACATAGTTATTTCATTTTGACCAAAATCATTAATATTTTTAATATATTTGAAAGACGATGGAAAACAAATTATCAAATATTTAATACATAAGTATTGTAAAATATATTTTTTGGGGATAAAATTTCGTAAACTAAGTTGAAGCTATTTACAAATTAATGCTCTTCATTTTGGTAGAAAGGCAAATAATAAAAATGGTTTTTCTCCACAAATTTTTTTTTTAAATTAGGCAAACAAATCGCCACATTGTTTATAAATCGCCATATCGCCGAACAGAAAATTCAGTCGCCAAAGTTAATAAATAATCGCCACGTGTGGAGAAAAATCACCACATCTGACAGCCCTGTCTAGAAGGCCTTTTTAATCGCCAGAAGAGTTTCTCTCTGCATTACATGTTCATGTATTTTTTCACGCGATTTCATTGAGAGCAAGGCATTACACAATCTCGACCCGATGCGGCCCTTCTAAAAGACTTCTTGAATAAAAACTATCAGTCAGTAGGCCTTCTGAAGAAAAGATTTCAGCAGGTCTTCCACACTATTTAATAAAATATTTTTCTATTTATATAAAATAACAATTTTTATTTTAAATTATTGTAAAAAGTTTGAAACTTAAAAAAAATCTGTATTAAGAAACATCTAAACTTTTATCCAAAAATGAAATTGTTGATTTTTTTTTTTTTAATTGTTTAACTCTCCTGAAAAAATTTTATTAATTTTGTTAATTTATTTTGTCAAAAATACACTGATATAATATAAAAAAAATCATTTTTTAGTAAAATACCTATAATAAAAACTATAAATAGAAAATAAAATTAACTTAGAAAAACACAAAATACTCAAACTAAATGAATTCTTACTATTTTTTTTGAAATTTCGATTAATATTCACAATTTTTGAAATTTCGATTGTGAATATTGATATTGTTTTTGTAACGGTTTCTGAATGGTTTTGTTTTTCTTAAAGGATATTGTAATCTTTCTTCCCTTCTAAGATAAGGAAAATAATTCGCTGTATTTTTATACATAGATTTGCTGTTCCTTAAAACGAAATATACAACTTCCTATTCTCCTTAATAGAAAGGAAGTCGGAAGTTCTATCGGATATTTTAGAAGGAAATGATGAGCCATGCTTAAAGATCTTACTATATAAGGCTGCTTAGCATAAGCAAATACATCTTAAAAATGTAAATAGACCTTCTAGAAGACCAGCACGATGAAGTGCTTGACATGTCTACCTCTGGGTTCGGGTTTTTTGCGATATCTCGGCCATTAATGGACCGATAAAACATATGTATCCAGTAACTGGGGCTTCCTAAAAACTTATTTCATCAGACAGACGGACATTATTATATCGACTTCTCTATCAATAATGATCCAGAAAATATACACTTTTTGGGTCTTAGATGAGTAATGTAGAAATTACAAACGGAATGACAAACTAAGTATATACCCCTTACAACTGTGGTGAAGGGTATAAAAACGTCAGTTATGCATGGTGCTGTATTATTCTATAAAACATATTTTTAATTCATTTTTGCATTCCTTACATTAAATTTATTAATATTGCCATAACAAATATAAAATACAACTTTATTTTAAGTGACCGCACCTCTACAAAAACAGCAATTACTTGTGTTTTGTTTTTATTTTAGAAATGCCGACTTTTTTATCACAATTTTTATAGTTTTTGAAGTAATTTCCAAAATGCACATGCACACACACAAACTAACTTTCGTATTGTGTACCTTTTTCTTGACAGTTCATCTTATAAGATAGTTGTGTAGAGAAATCTCATCAGAACAGTCTCATAATACTTTTTATAATTCTAATATTTGAATTATTCTCTCAGAAAGCGCATTTGACACTCTCTGACAGAAAAATATTGCTTGTTATGATAGTTTAATTTTGTGTTTAAATTTTTGAAGTTTGGAAAAAAATATAGATTATTTTTTCAAGTATAAAGATAAAAATATGAAAGCATACTTTAAGACATAAATTTTATTATTTGTCGATATGGTGGTGAAGGACTTGTATACCCTTTTACAAGTTGAGCGATATTTTTTATCGCTCAACTTGTTTCAATTAATGTTGTCTTAAGTTTTTAATTAATCTTTTCATTTGGAATTGTTATTGTATCATTAACTTTAAAATATATAAATTTTTCATATAACATCTCAACACGGCTGAAGGGTATACAAAAATTCGGCACAGCCGAATATAGCACTCTAACTTGTTAATAATAACACTGTATTCGAAAATAACAATTATTTTTTAATAATGGGTGCCCATTGTTAAACTTAATTCGACGACGCTGAATTTAATGGTGGTAATCATAGTAGCGTTTGTTTATCCAAAAATTTCTACTGTCTAGTAAAAACTTTTATTGGATTCACATACCCATAATCCAGAAAAGAAAGAAAAAAATTGGAGGGAAAAATTTAAGTTTATAAACTGAATATGTACAAATTTTACTTGTTTTATTTTTGCTTGAAAATCCAGTACGATCATATTGTTACGATATTGTACTTGAATTCAAATATAACGGTTTTAACGGCCGGTTTAAATCTTTCTCAATGCTTCCAGACATTTCCGTTTATGTTAACTGCAGTTAACATAGCTGTAAAATTATTAACATAGTTCTAAACATACAACATTGAATAAAAAGCTTTCACCATTGTTTTTAAGTGTGGCAGCACTAAGTGCTTATGCTGCTGGCACTATCATCAAAAGCTAGCTTGGCAGCACTAAGTGTTTATGTGCTGGCACTATCATCAAAAGCTAGTTTGGCACCACTAAGTGTTTATGCTAATGGCATTACCTACAAAAACTCTAGATTGTCCGTTAACATTGTAGAAAGAAATAGAGCTCTCAAGAAACATCTAGTAGGCAATACAGTGTATATAAATTGGCCGTGAGAACACCATTGAGTCAGTCTGGTTGGAAGCGTCGTTAAGCAAAGACATACTAACTGCCTTGGCTGTGTAATCTTGTACATTATTAAAGTGTGCTGTATAAAGAGTGTAATTTAAGTGTGTGTGTGTGTATTAAAACACAAAGTGACTTATAAACTGTATTGTTGTACATTTTTAAATAAAATAAAGTGTCGTTACAATTTTTAAACTACTGAACTGCTGTTATTTTTGTAATCAAAGTACAAGTTTATTTAAAGGAAATAAACGACCGTTTTTAAAAGGTAAAAACGTAACAGTTGGTGTCAGAAGTGGGATTGCAAAATAATAAGCAGTCATGAAGTTTGAAGAACTAAAAGTGGAGCAACTCAAGAAAGAATTGAATAAATTGGAGTTACCTACAGCCGGTAATAAAGCAGAATTGCAAAAGAGGCTGATAGATGAATTCAGGAGGCGTAATATTGACATTGGAACTTATGAATTCGAGTATAAAGAAGAAATGGAAGTTTCTACCCGTGCAACAACAACCAACATGGATTTATCCACAATGTTTGCTGCTATGATGGAGCAATTTAAATTAGTTAAAGAAGAAGTTCAAGAAACTTCTAAAGCAAATAACGAGAAACTTCTTGCTGAAGTTCAAGAAACTTCTAAAGTAAATAACGAGAAACTTCTTGCTGAAGTCAAAGAAGAAAATAAAATAATGGAAATGAAATTTCAAGAAACTTCTAAAATAATGGAAATGAAATTTCAAGAAACTTCTAAAGTAAATAACGAGAAACTTCTTGCTGAAGTTAAAGAAACTTCTAGAGCGACAGACGAGAAACTTCAACAAATTTCGGAAGTTATAAACAACAGAGTGGATGGCATTGAGACAAAGGTGTCCGACTTAGAGAGCTGCCTAGAGATACAAGCCAAAGTCGTTGATAAAGTTGATAAAAAGCTGTCAGATTTAGAGAATGAAATTGCCAAAGGTGTTGATAAAAAACTACATGATCTAGAAATAAAGATGAATAATCTTCAATGCCAAGATGGACAGGTGCGAATTATTCCAGAATCCTCTAATAGAATAAAGGCCCCTAGTTTTGATGGCACCACACCATTTAATGTGTTCAAGTTCCAGTTTGATACAATTGCCATTAGAAACATGTGGAATGACGAAGAAAAGGCTATAGAGTTGATATTGGCCTTAAAAGGAAATGCAGCAGTGGTTCTAGAAAGCGTACCAGCGTGTAACAGAAACAGTTACAATGACATAATGGAGGCGCTACAACGTAAGTACGGTGGTGAACATAAAAAGGAATTATACCGAATGGAATTGCGTGGTAGAGTGCAGAAGCCCAATGAGACGCTACAAGACTTTGCGTTAGAAATCGAACGTTTGCTGCAGCTTACTTATCCAGGGGAAAACAGCCCGTTTTTGGACCATTTCAAGATAGAGGCATTCATTAATGGTATTCGCGATCCTGAAATAAAACACGCAGTTTGTGCCACACCTAAACCATCATTTACTGAAACCGTCTCATTCGCACTGGCACAAGAAACGGCGAAAATAATTTCAAAGCCACAAATATGCAAGGTGCGAAATATTGAAGTTGTTTCTGATAACGAGAGAAATATAGTCGACGAATTAAAAAAGGTTTTGGAGGCGTTTAATGAAAAGCAAAATAAAGTCAGAGTAAAATGTTATAACTGCGGTAAATCTGGTCATATTCAGCGAAACTGCAAAGCATCAAGAAAACGAACCAGATCTGCCTCTCCTCAAAGAAGTAACCATCAGTCGCCTCATCAATCATCACAAGAATCACCTTTAAACTAAAACGAGCTGGCACTATGGGGCAAGAGCTAGCTCCCACATCTGAGGGCCCCACCATCTCCATATCCGTAATGCAACAGAAAAATAGCAATCTTACTGCTTCGGGGTACATCAACGGTCAGAAGCACGTTTTTACTGTAGACACCGGGGCATCACAGTCTATCGTCAGGCCAGATTTAGTCAAGAAAACAATTGAACCATTATGTGGGGTAAGCCTGCGCACAGCTACTGGTGAGCCGGCCACGGTCTATGGTAAAGTAAATGTGAAATTAACCATTGCTAATGTTACCGTCAATCATGTATTCATTGTTGCCGACATTGTGGACGAAGTCATCATTGGTGCTGATTTCATGATTAGCCATGGCATTACTTTGGATATGGGACAAAAAGTTATGATTTGGCGAAATGTGGAGATACCCCTTGACGTCGGATATGAAAATAGGACTCAAGTAAGAAAGCTAGTTACCGTCGAGCATCAGAAGCTACCACCACAGTCAGAAACTTTAGTATGGGCTCGCATGGAGGGAGATTGTGAGGACAACAGTTTGTGGGTAGTAGAACCAGCAGAAATAACAAGTGATCTTGTAACAGCAAAAGCCCTCGTTAAACCCTGCAACAACAAAATAGTTCCTGTAAGAATGCTTAACCTGTCCAGCTATGAAAAAGTCGTTAAGCCAAATTCTGAAATAGGTCAATGCACTTCAGCAGAGGCAGTAATCAATTGCGAGAAAAACCCGCAACCTGCCAATAAATCCACCAAAGAACACGAGCTTCTAGCGGAATATGTGGGGAAATGGGTAGAAGGATTAACGCCGCCAGACAGAAATAAGGCCAAACAGATTCTGAAGAAATATAGCTCCGTCTTCGCCTTAAAAAGTCAAGGCCATGGTAGAACGGCAATTGTAAAGCATCAAATAAATACTGGCGAAGCGAGGCCAATAAAGCAGGCGCCCAGAAGTGTTCCTCTAGCAAAACGAAGTGAAGTGAAGGAGTTGGTCAATGAAATGGAGCGGAACGGTATAATCGAACCATCTTCAAGTCCTTGGAGCTCGCCTGTTGTTTTAGTTAAGAAGAAAGATGGCAGCACTAGATTTTGCGTCGATTATAGAAAACTGAATGACGTCACCAAGAAAGACAGCTACCCGCTACCAAGAATTGACGACACCCTGGATACACTAGCTGGAACACAATGGTTCTCCACATTGGACTTGCAAAGTGGTTATTGGCAGGTAGAGATTTCAGAAAAAGACAAGGAAAAAACCGCCTTTAGCGCGAGTGATGGGTTATGGCAGTTTAATGTGATGCCATTTGGACTCTGCAATGCTCCAGCCACCTTCGAGCGTTTAATGGAACAGGTATTGAAAGGACTTCACGGGAAGACATGCTTGGTGTACCTCGATGACATAATTGTCATGGGTAAGACTTTTGATGAACATCTGAATAACCTTGAAGAAGTCCTTAAACGTATATCAGCGGCTGGACTCAAACTCAGTGTTAAGAAGTGTGCGTTGTTCCAGAAAGAAGTCAAATATTTGGGACATCGCGTAACAGCAGACGGAATATCAACAGATGAGGATAAGATAATTGCTGTAAAGAACTGGCCACGTCCGAGAAATCTCCACGAATTGCGTAGTTTTCTTGGCCTTTGCACATATTACAGACGATTTGTCCCGAATTTCGCCAATGTAGCCGCAAGCTTACATGAGCTGACCAAGAAGTCACAATCATTCCAATGGTGTGAAGTACAAGAATTAGCATTCCAGAAGCTCAAGGACCTGTTATGTACGGCACCAATTTTGTCATATCCTATACCTGGAGAAACATTTGTGGTAGATAGCGATGCGAGCGGATACGGAATAGGCGGTGTACTTTCACAAGTAGTCGGTGGCACTGAAAGGGTCATTGGATACTTCAGCCGAACGCTTTCGAAGCCTGAAAGAAACTACTGCGTAACGCGACGAGAACTTTTGGCAGTATTAGAGTGTGTGAAGCATTACCACAAATATCTGTACGGCCAACACTTCCGACTGAGAACCGATCATTCTGCCCTCAGGTGGTTGCTGCAATTTAAACAACCTGAAGGACAACTGGCTCGTTGGATAGAGCGGCTTCAAAGCTATGATTTTAGCATCGAGCACCGAAAGGGTTTGAAACACGGCAATGCGGACGCGCTGTCAAGACGGCCCTGCAACGTGGAATGTAAGCATTGTACAAAAGCCGAGGAAAAGGAATGTATCATCGATGTTCGACTAATGCATATAGAGTCCAGTGAAGATTGGTCTGTAGCGCAAAGAAATGACCCCATACTGGCAAAAATAATATCGGCAAAAGAAGAAGGTAGAAGGCCAGCCCGCAATGAAATATCCGCCGAAAGTCCACAGATGAAATCATATTGGGCCCTATGGAATAGTCTACAGTTGTTAAATGGCTGCTTATACCGCATATGGGAAAGTGCTGACGGTAAAACAGTGACAAATCTAATTGTAGTACCATCCTCTAAAATAAACGAAGTAATGAAAGAGTTCCATGACGGTCCCAGTGGTGGCCATCTTGGTGTGACAAAAACCTTAGAAAAGTTAAAACAACGTTTTTATTGGGTGGGTTGTCAGCAAGCAGTAGCCGATTGGGTAGCCAATTGTTCACAGTGCATAGCAGCGAAGGGCCCAGCAAGAAGAAGTCGTGGACAACTTCAGCAGTATAACTCAGGCGCTCCATTCGAGCGGATTGCAATGGATGTAGCAGGCCCTTTTCCCGTCAGTGATGCCGGAAATCGTTACGTTCTAGTGGTTATGGATTATTTCAGCAAATGGCCAGAGGTATATGCCATACCTGATCAAGAAGCTAAAACGGTTATAAGTGTATTTGTGAACAACTGGGTGTGCCGCTATGGTGTTCCACTGGAGTTGCATTCTGATCAGGGTAGAAATTTTGAATCTGCCGTATTCAAGGAAATGTGCGATTTATACGGAATAAGAAAAACCAGAACAACGCCACTGCATCCTCAATCTGATGGCATGGTCGAAAGATTCAATCGCACTCTGGAGGAATATTTAAGAAAAGTGGTCAGTGCACATCAGAAGGACTGGGATGAACACATACCGAAATTTCTATTGGCATACAGATCAGCTGTTCATGACTCAACCTCTCGAACACCTGCAAAAATTGTCTTCGGGACAGAACTCAAGTTGCCTGGTGATTTAGAATTCGGTATTAAGCCCTCATCAACAAATAGGGAAAACACTTCCCAAGAGCAAGATGACCTGAACGAACTACATGAATTCGTACGCAGACGAATAAAAATGACCAGCGATAAAATGAAAGCCAGATACGATAGAGCAGCGAATTCTGAAGGATTTAACGAAGGCCAGCTTGTACTGTTGTATAACCCACAACGTAAGAAAGGACTGTCTCCCAAACTACAAACCCATTGGGATGGACCATACAAAGTGATTAAGAAATTAAACGACGTGGTGTACAGAATACAGAAAGAAAAGAGCCCGAGATCTAAAATGAAGGTTGTACATCTAGAACGACTAGCTGCCTATGGGAAAAGTGAATTCGTGCCTATTCGGGACGAACAGGCTTAAGCGGGGGGCAGTGTTACGATATTGTACTTGAATTCAAATATAACGGTTTTAACGGCCGGTTTAAATCTTTCTCAATGCTTCCAGACATTTCCGTTTATGTTAACTGCAGTTAACATAGCTGTAAAATTATTAACATAGTTCTAAACATACAACATTGAATAAAAAGCTTTCACCATTGTTTTTAAGTGTGGCAGCACTAAGTGCTTATGCTGCTGGCACTATCATCAAAAGCTAGCTTGGCAGCACTAAGTGTTTATGTGCTGGCACTATCATCAAAAGCTAGTTTGGCACCACTAAGTGTTTATGCTAATGGCATTACCTACAAAAACTCTAGATTGTCCGTTAACATTGTAGAAAGAAATAGAGCTCTCAAGAAACATCTAGTAGGCAATACAGTGTATATAAATTGGCCGTGAGAACACCATTGAGTCAGTCTGGTTGGAAGCGTCGTTAAGCAAAGACATACTAACTGCCTTGGCTGTGTAATCTTGTACATTATTAAAGTGTGCTGTATAAAGAGTGTAATTTAAGTGTGTGTGTGTGTATTAAAACACAAAGTGACTTATAAACTGTATTGTTGTACATTTTTAAATAAAATAAAGTGTCGTTACAATTTTTAAACTACTGAACTGCTGTTATTTTTGTAATCAAAGTACAAGTTTATTTAAAGGAAATAAACGACCGTTTTTAAAAGGTAAAAACGTAACAATATGGTTGCATAAAATAAACAAATTTAAACAATGAAAGGAAATGTTCAAAAAATTAAAAAAATAGTATTTTTGCATTCAAATTTTATTAAAAGTGCATTTGAAAAAAGTAAATATATTTATAACAAAATTCAGTTTTTATGTTTGTGTTTTTTGTTTATGTGTTTGCAACCAGCTGTCGTTGTTATTTTATTGGATTTTATAAATTTTCCGTTCGCGTACTTTTTTGTTTACATGTGTTTCTTGTAAATCTTAAATTTACTCAGTAAATACCCAGTTTACTGGATTTTACTGGAAAATTAAAAGAAAGTACCACGTTTTTAAAAGTTAGCGATTGTTTTTGAAATATTTCATTTTAAAAAAATAATTCTTTTTGCCTAAATTTAATAATTTAGTTGTTAAATTTAAACAAAGTAAAAAACTAAGATTCTATTGAAGTTTAGGATCATTAATTCTTATTGCAAAACTTTAAACTAATAACTCTTAATTTTTTTGTAAAAATTGTACAGGAGTTACAAGAGAATAATATGCGTATTTCATTCATTATATTAATTTCTTAATTATTTTTTTTTTCTGTCACAGAATTAATTTCAATTTAACGTTCAACTATATATATTGTTACGAAATTATACTTAAATTCAAATATAACGGTTTTAACTGCTGTTTTAAAGTTAAATGTTTCTCGACGTTTCTACTTATGTTACCTAGTGTCTACATTAGGCAAATTTTTATCAAATTTTTATAAAAAAAATAATGAATACGCCATATTGTTGTTTTTGGGCAACTGTTGCCACCTTCCACAAGTTCGCACTACGTTTGACGTTTGTCATGATAAAAAATTGTCTAATGTAGACACTATATCTGTAGAAATTATTAACATTTTTGTAAACATACAACATTGAATAAAAAGCTTTCACTATTGTTTGTAAGTATGGCAACACTAAATGTTGAAACTGCTAACATTGACATCGAAAGCTCTAGTTTGTCGGTTAAGAACATTGTTGAAAGAAATAGAGCTTTCAAGAAGCATCTAGTAGGTAATACAGTGTATATAAATTGGCCGTGAGAACACCATGTACTCTTCCTTATAATATCGTTTTTCCATGAAATTATGATATTGTTTTCGGTATCGTAATTTCCAAAAATAACGATAATAAAATCGTCATGGATCAAATTTTGTTCTGAATGCTATTTAATACCAAAAATAGTGTTTTTTTTTTTGAGATAATTATAAAGGAACATAATCTGCTGAAATAAATCCTAAATAAACAGAAAACATAAAAAATCATGACACATGACGTACATACAGTGGCCAAAAAGAACTATTCGACATGAACGAATCTAATTTTATTTTTTTAAAAAAATATAATTTTCTCAGAATTTTTAAATAAAAAATTTTAGAGTTTATTGGAGCATATAGATTTCAACTTAAAAGTTAATACAAATAAGTTATTTTAAAACGTTATTTCATAGCATTAAAATTCAAGGCAAAAAGTATTCGATATCATATTAATTCTTTGAAATATCACAAATATTTTGTTTTTATAGCCCTCACTACAGATGTAAAGGGTATATAGAAATTTGTCATTCCGTTTGTAATTTCTACAATATTCATCTAAGACCCTAAAAAGTATATATATATATATATATATATATATATATATATATATTTTTTTTTTTTTTTTTTGATCCATATTGATAAAAAAGTCGATGTAACGATGTTCGCCTGTCTGTTCAAATCATTTTTTATAAAGCCCCAGTTAGCGGATATATATGTTTTATACATCAAATTATAGGAGAATTATAGGGAGAAAATCAAAGTTGATCCATTAATGCCTGAGATATCCTCTAAAAACCGAAAATACCTCTTAAAAATGTGTTTGTTTTCGACTTTTCTTAAACCCTATATGAGCTAACGACTTCATTTTTGCACATAAAATTCGGAATCTAATGAACCGAAATGAACAAAATCGATTCATTAGTGTGTACTCATTATTTAAGATTTAAAATAATATAAACAAAATGGTTACTCTCTTCTATCGACGTTATCTTACATATTATGTCAGCGTTAATCTCACTTGAGACCTGTGATTGGGGTGGGTAGAAAAAAAGTTGTCCAGTCACACTCTAGAATGAAAGAATAGTTAATGAGGTTTCCAAAAATTCAAAAATTAAATTCTGCCACGTCTCAAAATACCACCCTTTTTGCTTTTTATGTATAGCGTCTCCATTTTAATTCCGACTGTAGAATGTGGTATGTCGTTGTCAATGGTTTGACAACCATTTTTTTTTTTTTTTGAAACTTTTCAACTCTTATTTATAGATAGAACATTCTAAACCTGTTGGATAAAGTATTTGAAAAAATAATTAATAAAAGAATTTTAGACTTTTCCGACCAAAATAATATTATTAAACCTCAACAGTTTGGATTCCGCGATGAGCACTCTACAGTACATCAACTAAAAGAGTAGTTAATTAAAAAAAAAAAAAAAAAATCGTAAGAGCGCTGAAGTTATTATTCTTCACATTGAAAAAGTCTTCGATTCAATATGGCATGAAGACCTGGTTTTTAAACTAAATTCCTTCAATTATCCAACGTACTTGCAAAGATAATAGAGTTTTTTAGATCAACGCTCATTTGTATCTGTAGACAATACGCTATCTACTGATAGAAAAATTCCTGCGCGTCTGCCGCAAGGATCGGTATTATCACCTAATCTTTATTCAATACATATTTCCGATTTTACTGTTCGCAAGCATCAAGAAGTAGCATTTTACACCAACGAGTGCTTTTATTTGCTGCGATAAAGTGTCTAACGCAATAATAAAAAAAAAATGGAAGATAGTTTAAAATCTACCTATAAATACTTTGTTAAGTGGAAGATAAAAGTTAATGTTAGTAATATACAAGCTATTATATTTCCATATAATAGACCACAAAACGTATTCCTACAAAACATTTATATTCTAGGGGAATTTTTATTTCTCTGCAGGATAGTATCAAATATCTAGGAATTATCTTAGATAAAAAAAATATCATTTAAACAACATATAGTACATTTGTGATAAAGCAATCAAATGCGGCCGTGCACTTTACCCCTTACTCAACAGAAGATCTAAACTAAATTCAAAAAACAATATCCTTATTTACAAAATGTGTATTCGACCAATTTTGACCATAAAATGTTTAATTCATTTGCCAAGGAACTGACTCTGTCATTTAATAAAAAATGCAAAACTTCTGCATATGAAATAATAAAAAATTTGCTTAACAATCACTAAGACTACTTAAAAGTAATCATTGATGGTTGTTTTTAACACTTCTTATAACGTTTAAGTATGCACAATGTTTTTTTTTTACAACTTTTCCTTAATACTGTGGTATTAAAGTTTCCTTATTTAATTATTTAGATGTTAATTGTTGTAATACTTTTAAGTAAATCCTAATAACAATATAATTAATTATTTTATAAAGGTTTCAATCAAGTCAATAATAATAATAAAAAATAAAAAGCTCAGTATTGAGCGGAAAGTGTTCAGGAAGATAAATAAGTCACCTCACTCAGTTGAGTGAATCATTTCAATTGAACTAGTTCGGTCATGAACTACGCAACTAGTTTTTTTACTAGTTAATTATACTGTGTATAAAATAATACAAACCCGCAATTAATACAATATTATTAAAGGCAAGTGGTAGTATATAACAAAGTGTTCAATTTTTTATTTATTTGTTAATAACTAAACACTGACAGTAAATTATATATATATATATATATATATATATATATATATATATATATATATATATATACAAATTTTACAATTTATGTACTGACCGTTAAATATTTGTCATTTCAATATCAAATTGATACTAAAACATACCACCAAACGCTTAATATATGTATTATAGAACAAATTTAATAAAGATTTAAATGTCAAATTTTCGACAGGCCCTCCCAACGATCGGGTACTGTATAAAAATAACGATCCATTGCATCGGCAAAACGTAGCCTATACCGTTCTGGTGGTATAATAGTAGGCAATTTACCCATACCACCCAATATACCAGTTTGTTTAACAAATGATTCGACTTTCTTGTCAAAGGTAAACGTACGTATATAATCTGTAAAATAAAGAATAATAAAATTTAACAAAATATAACAAAAATACATATACACATCTGCAATTTATTAACATATATACCTATAATGCCCAATACTAAAACACCATTCTTTTCATCCAAGCCTACAAGTAAAGAATAATCCATAACTTGATTTTTCTCCAAAAAACATGCATCACGATTGATGGCATCTTTCAAAACCACTTTACTATGTGATAAAATATATAAAGGTTTCAACCAGGACACTTGAATAATAAAAATATAAGAAGTATTTAAATTTTGTATAAATACGTATGTAAAAGAAAAGTTTTAAAATTAATAAAATTACTTTGTACAAAATTCTCATCTAGTAAAACAATATCTCCTTGCTGCTGATTCATGGGATCCACCAAACGATTACGTTCTGAACCTTTCAAGTCAAATTTATTCTTAATATTACATTCATAAAACAGATTCTCCATAACCAGCAAAGACTTTTCAACAAATGAACTGTAAAGTATGTATATCTATCTAGAAATATTATTTATAATATGAATTATAAAACTTACTCTTTCTTTTTTATGGCAACTTTAAATACACCAAAGATTTTGGCCAATAAGGTAGGTTGATTTTGTTGTTGACATTTAATAATGTAATCAAAATAATTGGGAGCAAAATTTTCAAAACTGTTTATATCACTTTTAGTCATTTCTTTTAATACAAAACGATCATCTGAATAAATTGCATCAAAATCAATTTAGTAAAATTAAAAAAAGTTAATTACAAAAAAAAAAAAATACCAGAAGTTTTACAAAAACGAGATCCCGATTTTCCTCCTTTCGCTTCCCACTGTACGCTGCAGCAAAGAGAGCGTGCAAAATATTGACGACATTCTTCGGTGACATCTACTTGGGTACGAGAATTGTCATCTTTAATATTGTTGCTGCCGCCACTAATGTTGCTATAGTTTTCCCATTTGAAATCGTTAGCCATTACATTACTTAGACCAGCATCGCTGGGTTTTCGCACTAACTCTATTTCAGGGCCATTTTTGCTTTGGGATACTTTAAGTTCTTCTCTCTTTTTACTTTGTTCGATTTCTCGATATAATGATTTGTCCAATTTGGGTGGTTTAATTGTTCTAGCTCTCATTTGATCAAATTCTTTGGCAAAATACATTTTACATGTAAATTGTGTATTATTATCATGGAAAGTTATTTCAATATGAGAACTACTGGTCTTTGATTTCGAACGTTCTTCTTCATTGTTATTGGACATGGCAGAGGGTGGGGCTGCATTATTTTCTTTGCCATAATCATCAGCATCGTAGTTACTGTTTGTTAATTGAAATAAAGAACTTTAGTTATTCAAAATAATTTAGCTGCGAAAAACGAAATAATAATTTTGATATTGTGCTTTGAATAAATTCACAATTTATTTGTTGAGGGAAACCTAGTTCATATGCGCATTTCTGCGGTGGCTGAAGTCTGCTCATCAGGAAACCTTTTCCAATTTCTTTAGAAAAACTAAAGACATATTGAAGTATAAACTTTATAAAGTCAATGAGAATTAAAAGATCTACTCTAAAATATTACAGCATAAACATAACCCAACAAACAAACCGTGATTTTATTATTTTCTTACTTTCCTTTCTACATTGGTTCCGAAAAGCGAAATATTAATAATTTTAATATTGTGCTAATAATCGCGATCGCTACTTTGAATAAATTCACAATTTCCATCCAACAAATAAATTGTGAATTTATTCAAAGTAACGATCACGATAATTATATGAACTTTGAATTATTGGTGTCTATTCTTGAAAACGCGTCGAATAAGTGAAAATTTCCATTAAAACAAAAACAAAGTTTAAAAAATTGTTTTTGTTTACCGTACATTTCTAAAATGGAATGTACCGTTTTTAAAAGAGAAAGAAAGGCGTTAAAGTTCTCACGTTTATTACATTTTAAAAATGTATGGTAAACAAAAACAATTTTTCAAACTTTGGTTTTGTTTTAATGGAAAATTTCACTTCTTCGACGCGTTTTCAAGAATAGACACCATTATGAACTTTTGTTATATTTTTATGAATTTGCAAAAGTTTGTGTTTAAGGTTACCTTTCTTGTGATTTCCTTTTAACATGAGGACTTTGACTAATATTAACACCCGAATTGCTAGATATTGATGTTGTATCGGTCGTACTTTGTTGGCTGGCCATAACACTCAAGATCCGTTTGTATTCCAGGGAAGTCAAACAATAGGCTATTATAGAACTAAAATCGTGGTCATGTACCACCATAGGAAAAGCACCCAGGGGCAGAGTGTAATGTTCCAAATTGCTAAAAGGCGATTGTAAAAGATTCACAGGTCCAGTGGATGGTAATAATTGGGTAAGCATTTTTTTAATTGTTTTCTTATCTGATGAAGCCACTGTCGCCACTGCAGGCATAACAAAATGTGAATCTGTAGTACTTTTATCTGCCGCAATTGAAGGTGTTTCATTTGAATTATAAGTAGTCTCTATAGAATCCTCATTACCCAAGAGACGTGGAGTATCGGGGGTTTGTGTTGTGGTTGGAGAAATATCGGAATGTTCTGAACGCAAGTCTTCTGTACAAATAGTGCCCGCATCTACTGTATGGTGTGCTGAATCATGCCCCTGTTTAGCGGCTAATTTTTGCGCTACAGCCATTTCATGTAGTCGAGGGCCCCACTGTTCTATACTTTCAGCCAAAACTCTCTTAGACATTAATAATGCATCGTTTATATCATAGGGACTCGCTTTATTTTCCGTCAACAATGTTTGTATTATTTCCACGTGTTGTTTGAAAATAAATTGGTCTTTACTCAAAATCGTTTTCAAACTCGAAACTAAAGGCGAATTTTCATCTTCTGTAGCCAAATCGGCTATACGTTCATGTATGCGTGTATAAACTTCATGACCTTTCATGGAGAAATTTTTAACATCTTCCAAAACCTCAAAACGACTAAATGCTTGAGGTGGATGTAAATTCAAGGTGAGCAGAGGCAAAGCGATTTCCCAAGTCTCCAAAGGAGTATATTGAAATTTAGCTGCCACCCCGCGGTAGCTGAATTGATGGACATAGTCGCGGTGCAACGAGTGTTGACATTTAGCTTTAGCACCATTTACACTTTCATCTGCTACCGATCTCTTCTTATAAGCATGACCATGAAATCGCAATTCCAAGTATTTAGCCAAAGACAGACATTTTGTAGTTTCTGATAGTGGTACGCTGGGCGTAACCTCATTACATATACTACACCAGGCTGTAAAATATATACTATTTAAATCAGACTTAGTGTTATCTTCGCTTAGGAATACTTTAACACAGCCCATTGAGTGTACGTAACGTCTGGTATGACCCAACATAGGCAGATTACAACGTGTACATATCGAAGATAAACGACAACAATAACGTTGTAAAAATTGTCCCAACATAATGTCTTGCTGCCCATAGAATTTCATATCCAAGAGGGTGGGAGGAGCACAAAACGATGATGCCCCCTTAGGATTGAAAAAGAAACTACAAAATAATACTGGTAATCGTTGATGATTTTCTATATCTAAAGCATCCTTATAGACATTTTCCTCTTGAACTTTTTGTGATACTTGACTTTTAACTTCTTTTCGACCCTTGAGGAATTTAAACACTTTAAATATAAGAATTGAATAAAACTTTATGGATTTGTATTTTTTTATATTTATTTACCCAATTCACAATCTTGTTATTGTGTTATTTGTTAAAATAACACAATAACAAAATAAATTATATGAAGAAAAATAACATTTTTGAATAAAAAAATTTTTTGTGACAAATAGAGTTTTTGTTAAAAAATGTTTTTTTTTTTTTTTTTTGAAAAATGGATTTCTGGCAAAACATTTCGAGTTTAATAAAAAACCTGAAAATTTGGATTTTTAGTGAAAAAATTGGATATTTGGTAAAAAATCTGATTTTTGGTGAATAATCAGATATTTAGTAAAATCGCTTTTTGTTGAAAAATCTAAATTTTATAAAAATTAGGTTTTTGGTGAAAATTTTGATTTTTGGCGAAAATTTTAATTTTTGGTAAAAATTTGGAATTTTGGTGAAACTTTTCGTAAAATATGTAAGGTTTAAGTGAAAAATACTTTTTTTGTAAGAAATAAAAAAATAAAATAAAAATAAATTAATAAATAAATAACATAATTCATAAACATACATAGGTTTCGCAATGTTATACTGTTATTTTAAATTCAAATAGACATTTTCAAAAAATTATAAATAATATATACCATAATAGCTCAAATAATGTACATACTTTGTGAATTGGATAATTGTATTTTAAATTATTACTCTATTTGATTATTACTATGTAATACATTTATTTGGTCGTAATAACTTTGTTATACGAAATTGAATTAAATAAATAAATACTATATTGAAAGATAAAAAATGGAAATAGGAATTTGTATTTATGCATTTTATATTTAATATTTTAGTTACGTTTTAGCAAGCTATAAATACTGACTTTCAATCGACAATATACGAATCCGACAAGTTCGGAAGAAGACTTGTTTTCAGATTGTTTTACAAAAATATAAATCGTCAATTATTCATTGACATTTCTTATTCTCATCTACGAATATATTTAAATGTAATTGAACTACCAATATTTTTGTAATCACAATAAACATTTAATAATAATTCTAAAATGATATACATAGGTTATTTTCTAAAATGTATATTAGAAAATGATATCATAATTTTTGAAAATAGCGATATTAATATTGATAACGATAAATTTAATCAGCGCGATTATTTTGCAATATTCTAAATGATATTCTAAATAAAAATTTTACACCATTAGCAAAATTTGATGATAAATAACTTGTCCGCGTTCGCCGTCAGTAAGCGAGACCGTCTATATTTTACGTGCCTACTCGTGGGACCAGGATTGAGAATAGAAGATTTATTGAAATTATTAGTTTAATGGGAAAAAGGGCAAAGGGAAAGTGGATGATAAGGATTTAGCTAAGGAAGAGTAAGATACGGACGTTGACGTAGGTGTTAGGAATAGGGTCGGGTCAGGGAAGGAGAAGGACGATGTTTTGGAAGGGGGAGGGGGAGCATGAGGATGAGGACGAAGACTTGGACTCGTTGAGACTACACAAGGACATTCTCATGCAACACGAACAAATACTGACCTAACTGACGGAAGAGGACAGTCTGCTGGACTCGGCGAATGATCTTGTCGGATCCAGTGCGACGGAGGGGCTAGAGGACCTGACTCTTGGGTCTGATGAGGAGCATGAGATAACAGTCATCTCTGCTCTTGATTAGAACAAAGAGCATGAAACTGCAACCACTGCGACGACACTGGGTATGGTGCAGGAGAGCTCGACGGGAATGTCCAGGCCTTTGGCCAAAACATTTGTTCGGCAGGTAGGACCCATCACTGATAGATGATGTTCGCAGGAAACACTGAAACAGCATATGCAGGTTCGAACAAACCTATAGCTCCATCGGTGATATCTTGGGTATGTCTTATCCCGAAGGTTTTAAAGTCCGGAAATTGCTTGCAAAAAGTCGCTGCTGACAAGCAAGGAGGTGCTCACAAGCCATCCAGCGGTCTTGAGCGTTCTCGCAAGGGAACGGACAAATCAGCTAGGACTGGTAGTGAGGCAACTCAAACCATGTAGGAAGTAGAGAAGGTAATTCAAACTCTTGCGAGCGTCGTTAAGGACTTTCAAATGAGGTCTACTTCCAAGAAAGCTGGTCATGTACCACATGACTCTTTTAAAGGCCCTGCTAAGGGGACCATAGAAAGAGTAAGGTCTGGGGATGACCACCAGATACCTTCTGCGAAGAAGGTTGGTAAGGCACCAATTAGCTCGCTCAAAAACTCTCACAAGGGAGTAGTAAAGCGGGTAGTATCTGGTGATGATCAACCTTCAACGTTCAAGTCGGACATTCTTCAAGCAGCAGTCATTGACCGTGCTGATTCAGATGGGAGAATCAGTACGGAAATGTAGCGGCTGATTGAAGATAGGCTTATGGATGAAATCTTCCAGGCAAGGCACAGGCCGGGTGAAATATTCTTCATGGGTGCAGACTGGACAAGAGGTGTCAAAACTGTTGGTTGCGGTAATAAAGGAACCTTTGAGTTCCTGAAAGCCGCGATTAGCAGGTGTGGTAGCCTTTGCCCGGATGCGCAACTGGAGGTTATTCCAGCGTCGGAATTGCCGTTGCGACCAATAGTCACGATGTGGATTCCACCACCCATTAAGTCGATGGAAGTCATACTGGGAATATTGGAGGGGCAGAATATGGGGATCAATACAAGTCAATGGAAGCTTGTCTCTTCATTGACTTGTAAGGAGAAGCAGGGAAAAGATTTTCGATTCGCAGTAGATTGGGAATCTCTTAGGAGATTGGATTCTTTGGGGGGTTGTTACGTTCGGGCTTCACTATGTCAAATTTCGATACTCGAAAAATGACAAAGCCAAAGAGGCTGCGGATGATGCAGATAAATCTGCATCATTGTGAAGCGGACTCGACCGATTTAATAACCTACCTAAGTGAGACCAATGTGCAATTGGGCCTAATCCAGGAGCCTTGGCTAAATAACAACCAGGTCTGTGGTCTTAAGGCTAAAGGATACAAATTGTTCCTGCCGTCCACTGAGGATAAGGAAAGGACTTGTATCCTAGCGAAGAATAAACTTCAGTTAATTCTTCTTAATTCTTTCAGTTACGGAGACCTAACGGTCGTTCAAGGAGAGGCGTTAGGAAGTAGTAAGCTGGACTTGGCCTCTGTATATATGCCCTATGAGGCGACGGAACCACCGGTAGTCTTCTAGGCTTGAGTAGGCACAGGTAGTCTTCTAGGCTTGAGTAGGAAAAGTTTAAGGATCATTATAGGGGCCATAACGGGGCATTGTTTGAAGGGAAGATGAGGTCTAAATGGGACGCTGGCAATTCAGACTTTTGTAGAAAGTGTGGGGACGTCGACGAGACCGAGTCTATTGAGCAAAATAATAAAATGGCTGGGCAGTCGATTTCTCGACGGGCTATGTGACGTTCAGGACATGGAGCTTGTAGACATCATAGGCTTCGTCATGGGAGTAGACGGTCTAAGGGGGAGTTAGGGGTACATCCCTAGGAAAATTCTTAATATTTCTATTCCTCTTCTTATAATTCTTGTTATTCTTTGCTCTTTTCTTTTCTTCTGTTATGTATTCAAATGAAGGGACTCACAATGGACCGAGATCGGTCTCTGGGTGGAGACGTGGTACAGCGGGTATCACATCAACCTATCTCTATCTATCTAACTTGATATTTTGATTTCTCTCCTGTTCCAAATAAAGAGAGATCACGGTTATCCACAGACCGTTCTTCTTTAAATGCATGCTAATTTTGTACATTCCTACATAAAGGATTTTACGTCTTTAAATTTGTTTTAAAAATACAATATTTATAGATAAATTTCTGTTTAAATTAATTTTTTTAAGAAAATATTTATTTTGTCATATATTTTTAGAATTATGATATCATTTCTAATACGGTATCGTTTTTTGATTTGTTGGGAAGATAGTTTATTGAACAAATATGATTATTTATACTTTTTATTGTAAGACTAAAAAAATATTGTCAATTTCAATTGAATTGAGAACCACAGTTTTGTTTCATTTATACTTACATCTTGGTCTTTTTGGATATCTTCCACCATATGCTCTAAACTCTGCCAGCAGAGTTTGTATTTCACGATTATCGATTGGTGTGGTTATTTTCATTTTAAGAAACGCATGCGATGGATTTAATTCCAATTGTTCAACATCAGTTGGAATAGTTTCAGAACTCTCTAAGCGTTCATAATTATTATTATTGTTATTTGTTGTATTTGAAGAATTTACATTCGACCATAATTTAGAATAGTACAATTCAGCTGGAAATAAAATTCTTAAAGGGCATTTGCGACCCTGTTCGGTTTCCAAATAGGGCAAGGGAAACGTAAGGAATGGACTAACCGATAAAATGGTTGAACTAAGAGCGCTACGAAAACGATTATCATAACGATGTTCTACGGCCAATTGTAGGTTGTTTGAGTTGTCGGCTAAAATTTTACTTTCTGCAGAACGTAGGGGATCAGAAAAGTCAGCTGATACATCAGTAGCAGTGGTTAATATTTTTTCTTCAGATTTGCGTTCTACCGCAACAGTACGTGGTTTATATGCAGCTGTTGTAATGATCGAACGTAATTGTGGTAATTCTTCGTCTACTACATTCGATAGATGATTTATATCGAGATTTTGATCTGTTATATTGGCATTTTCATCAGCTGGACTTGTTTCTTTGGAATCAAATATGGGCGGTTTTGGTGATAGAGGTTCGGCAAACTCATCCAGTAAGAAAGACATTTCCAAGCGCCAATTATAACGAGCGTATACCAAAAATGAGGCAACTTTTTTAACTTTGGCCAACTCCTTGTTAGATCCTCCTCTTAAAAGACAAGTAAAGCCCCTGGGGCTTTGTAATTTTTCAAAAAACATTAAGGTTTTTGTGGCACCCATACCATCATTATAACTACGTATATAGAACGCGTCACATCTACCAAGTTTTGGTTGGGAAATATTGCCCTCAATACTGGTAAGAACATCACATTGTAAAGTGCGAGACAAACGATCCAACACCGAAAGTTTTACATCCAAAACTAAAGTAATACCATTTGATCTTAGAATATCTTGAGCTACACCGGCAACATTTTTGTGGACCAATACAACATTTGGCTTAAAACTCATTATACGTGCACAAACGTTTCTCAAATATTCCTTTTCCTGCAGTAAAACCGTAGAAATACTTACAAATTTACCCTCTATACGTTCATATACTATGGGACATTGCAGTAGCAATATTTGTGGTTGTTCCACTCTAGTTGCCATGTCTTTGTGGGCCACATTCTTTGAAAATACTACGCCACCTACAATTGTGCACTCGACACGCTTGCCTCCCGGCACTTTTTTGAAATTAACATAGTTTCTTATATCCATTAACTCATTTGTGCAGTATTCGGGTTTAAAATGATTTGCGGCCCGACAACACAAAGGATTTAAAACCTTAGCCCACTGTAAATCTAATTGGAAGGTTCTTAGCATTTGGGTTAGCAATTGCTCCTCATGATCACAGTAGGATTCAAGCAATTTTGAAGTAGTCGAATGCATAGAATTGTCTAATTCTACATCTCGTGTTGATATAAGATTAAAGGAATTATCAAGTGATTTCGGTGGATGTGGTTCAATACCAAATTGTTCATACTGAGGGCTGATAGTTTCTTCTTTTTGATTGATTTCCATAAAGTTAATGGCTTCCAAAGCTTGTCTGTAGTGATAAATAAAGCAATAAAAATAAGTTAGTAGTTATGTAAGTACTCGTATTTACCTTGGTAACACACTGACAAAACGATAATGTAAATTTTCATCAAATTCTGTTTCTTCAGAATCATTTACTATGGGTTGTATAAATCCAGCGTCTAACATGGCATTTAAAATTGCTAGTGCTTGCACTTTATTTGACGATTTGTGATTTGTATTAAGAAACTCAATTAGTTCTACTCCACAGTTTTGTATTGGCAAAACTTTGCGCATTTCCTCGTGCAGAGTAATAAGGGAATTCGATTGCTGCAGAATATTTTTACGATCATCCATTGTTAAGCTAATGGTCGGTTGATGGGCAGCAAAACGTTCTTCTTGGTAGCCTACGGAAATTTTACGTTCTAATGGTGATCTTGTTGGTTCAGTTGTTAAATGCGTTGGCTCAGCATCATTATTAGTCTCCAATTTACTTGACAGATCTTGTTGTAAAGCTTGCAAATCAGAATTTAGATCTTTGGTTATATTGGGGGATCGAAGATAGCTGAGAACAATTTTCGAACAGTAGTTGCAAACTTTCAACTCTCCTAATTATTAATAATAAGTGAATTATTTAGTCTTCTTTACGATCACGTATGTGAAAATAAATTTGCATTTACTTAGAATAGACAAAAACTAATATATCACAGTATACTATATAGCAGAATAAATTATCTTAACAGTGGTATCTTAACAGTGGCATTTACGTGTTTGGAATTTATATAAAATATACAGAGGCTAGATTCCAGAAATTAATTTCGTTAACAATATATAGCGTTTGCTAATGGTGGATTCATGACGGTTTGGAAGAAATGCTTTTACAATGCTATCAGTGTACTGTCTATACAAAAAATATGTTGCTATAAATTTTTTTAATTGTATATATTTATTTCATATATTTTACTACAACTTACTAAAAATTAAAATTAATTTAATTTTTGATAAATTAAATTAATTAAAATTAGTTTAATTTTTACTCAATCTTAATTGTATTTTAATTTCCTAACTGCATTGTTTATGTAATAGAGCTATTACAATTAATTTATTATTGAATTTGGTGAGTATATATTTTCAATCCACTATATTAATGTTTATTTCGATGGAGTTGTTATAAATAAAATTAATTTTTATTATTTTTATAATACAGACATCAACGATATCTTAGATTCAATACAATATTTTCAGATGCACTTGATGAAAGGAACCAAATATATAGTAAAAATACAAGCATACATACGGAAAATGTATGAGCCATTATCAACAATTTTTGATTTTAGGCGCTCACGTTAACCATTTTGTGCGCGGAGCGAGAAAGTTATAGCGGTTTTAAGCGGGCTTTTATCAAAATTTTTGATTTTTGGCCTTTAAAGAAAATTTTTATTTTTTTAAGGCACATTAAAATCCATTTGTATAAATGCAAAGTGACTCGAATGCATGTAGAATCAGTTCGCATTAATCATTTTGTACAGGGTGCGCGAAAATTATAAAGGTTTTAAATTGAACATATACAAAATTTTTACAAACTAAAAAATTACATTCAATATCAAAACCTACAAATATATAAATAATAAAATTTTAAATTTTTGATGGTATTAGTGTAACATATTTTTCGTAAATTAATTACAAAAATTTTCTTTATACTAAATTTTTACGAAAAAAAATTAGGTTCGAATCCAAGTTATTTCTCCATATATTATACAAAATTACATTTTATTAGAGTTTATTACAAATTGTGATCCGTTTTTAACTCAAGTATTTTTTTTTTGTCCACATAATTTGTATTTTTCTAAATTTATTGATGCGCCTCCATATTTCCGTTAAGCATTACAAATACCAAATATTTATGAAAATTATGGTCAATATTGTGATATTGTGACCAATGTGGACGTGGCCCTAATCCAGGAGCCTTGGCTAAATAATAACCAGGTCTGTGGTTTAAGGGCCAAAGGATACAAATTGTTCAAGCCGTCCACTGAGGATAAGGTGAGGACTTGTATTCTGGTGAAGAATGATCTTCAGGTAATTCTTCTTAACTCTTTCAGTTATGGTGATCTAACGGTCGTTCAAGGAGAGGCATTGGGAGGCGGTAAACTAGCCTTGGCCTCGGTGTACATGCCCTATGAGGAGTTGGAACCACCAGATGACAGGGTGTGGGCCTTAGCCGAGTACGCAAGACGGAATGGAGTACGTCTATTGCTCGGTTGCGATGCTAATGCACACCACAGTCAATGGGGTAACAGGGAAACCAATAAGAGAGGTGAGTCAACATTTGATTTTATTATTGCAAATGATCTTTTAATCTGTAATAGGGGTAATACTCCTACGTTCAGAACGAAGGATAGGAATTCAGTAATAGATATCACACTGACCAACTCAAAAGACCTAGTTGAAGACTGGAGGGTGGCCATGGGATGTACTTTCTCTGACCATGGTAGGATAACCTTTAGTCTGAACTTCCTAGGTTCTGAGGGGAAACCTTTCAGGAATCCTAGGAGGACGGATTGGGACGCCTTCGGGCGGGATCTGGGGTCAAGATTGACTGGAACTCCGATGGAGGTCTTGTCAAGAGAAAATCTTGACGAAATAGTGGAGAAGGTAACAGGGTCCATTAACAGAAGCTATGAGCTTAACTGCCCGGTGAGCTATCCGGGTAAAAGGAAACAGCCGGTCTGGTGGTCGGAGGAGTTGAAGGCTCAACGGACCACAGTTGGCAGGCTGTACAACAAGGCCCATAGATCTGGTAGGGACGAAGACTGGGGCACCTATAGAGTGTGTTTCAATAAGTACAAAAAGGATATTAGAAGAGCTAAAAGAGCCTCGTGGATTAGGTTTAGCGAGGCCATTGACTCGGTCAATGAACTTTCCAGATTCAGGAAGATACTGTCAAAGGACCCTAGTGTTCCTGGGAGTATCCAGAGATCAGATGGTTCATGGACGGAGTCTAGTTCTGAGTCACTTAATGTACTTTTGGAAACCCATTTTCCGGGTTGCAGTGATCCATTGGTGGAGGAATCAGGTGAGGGAGAACACTTCTTCACGGAGTCCACCAGTGGGATGATTGGAACAGTGGTAAGAGACCTAATAACGGTGGAGAAGGTCACATGGGCGGTGAATTCATTCGAGCCTTATAAGTCACCAGGCCCGGATGGTATATTTCCGGCCATGTTGCAGAATGCACCGTTGGTGGTCCGTATACTACTGGTTGAGATTTTTAAGGGGTGTCTAATACATGGACATATTCCAAGGGGGTGGAGAGAGGTAAGGGTTATATTCATACCGAAAGGCGGAAGGACCTGTCACTCGAAACCCAAGGATTATAGACCTATCAGCCTATCGTCTTTCCTCTTAAAGACTTTAGAGAGACTGATAGATCTATATTTAAGATCGTCTGGTAGCTCCAGCATCAGGAGTAGTGCTCAACATGCTTACCTGAAAGGTAAATCTGTGGAGAGTGCGCTAAGTGATGTGGTGGGTTATATAGAACAAGGACTTCGGTATAAGGAGTACACCATGGCCGCGTTCTTGGATATTGAGGGAGCGTTTAACAATATTAAGATTGACGCTATCAAGCAGGCGCTGGTGGATCTTAAGGTACATGACTTCTTGATCGAATGGATAATCCCCATGCTGAGCAGCAGGATTGTCAATTCAAGCTTGGGTGGAGTATGCTTAAGGAAACTAGTGACTAGGGGGACTCCGCAAGGGGGAGTGCTCTCACCCCTGCTGTGGCTAATAGCTGTCGATGTGATTTTGCGTCAATTCGACAGCAGGGGGCGGAAGATCGTGGCTTATGCTGATGATGTGGTCATACTGGTAAAGGGAAAATTTCTACCCACAATCAGTGAGATCATGCAGTCAGCGCTGGGTGAGCTGTCCTCGTGGGCTGTGAACCCGGAA
Source organism: Protocalliphora azurea (assembly GCA_932274085.1). NCBI lineage: Eukaryota > Metazoa > Arthropoda > Insecta > Diptera > Calliphoridae > Protocalliphora > Protocalliphora azurea. Next base: position 111,494,316 of record OW026519.1, on the reverse strand, counting down.
AAGACAGAGTTGGTTCTGTTTACTAGGAGGCACAAGGTAGAGAATTTCAGACTACCGGTACTATGTGGAACTGAACTGAGGCTTTCAGACTCAGCGAAATATCTGGGGGTGTTCCTTGATAGCAAACTGACCTGGAAGAGGAATGTTCAGGAAAGACTCAAGCGTGGCCTCAATGCCTACTACTCCATAGGAAAGAGTTGGGGACTCAAACCAAAAGTTGTATATTGGATTTACACTTCGGTGGTGAGACCAATCCTTTCTTATGGTTGTTCTGTCTGGTGGCAGGCACTGGAACGTAAGAGTAATAGGAGCCTTTTGTCGAAGGCGCAAAGGTGTGCTTCGATTGGCATTACAGGTGCAATGAGAAGCACACCACAAGCGGCTCTGGATGTCATACTTCATCTCTTACCCATTGAAGAGTTTGTGAGGGGTATGGCAGCAAAGAGTCTACTGAGACTTAGGGAATTGGGACTATTAGGCTCATCAAGAGCAGGTCACTCCAAGGTCATTTACGAGATCAGTTACGGTGAGGTTAATCTGAACTCTACGGGGGCATCAGATTACATGGCCGCTGAATCGGACTTTGGAGTAAATCCTGTCGTGGTGATACCTGATAGTGAGATCTGGTCCGGCACTGAGAGACTATATGAAGGTTGCGCAGTGTTCACGGACGGATCAAAGATGGTCGAGGGTACCGGGGCGGGGGTCTACATTATGGGCACGGATTTGAAGGGCTCTTTTAGACTCCCTGATGAGTGCAGTGTTTTTCAGGCTGAGATTCTCGGCATCCTGAAGGCCGCGGAAATGATCAGGCAAAACATTGCGAGAGGTACCGAGGTCACTCTCTATGTGGACAGTCAGGCAGCTCTGAAGGCCTTGGGGACACATTTGGTGAGATCCAGGCTAGTAGCTGCCTGTAGGAAGACACTAAGAGAGTTGATGGAGGACTACATGGTGAGACTCTGCTGGGTGCCTGGCCACTGCAATATTTCAGGCAATGAATTGGCTGATGAACTGGCAAGGCAAGGTGCGGCAGGGAACGTCTCGGAGAGAGAGACATATGTGAAACCACCACTAAGTTTCTTCTATGGGAAGATCAATGATTGGATCTTGGTCAGAACCAATTCGGCTTGGGAAAGTAGAGAGGACTGCAGAGTGTCGAGGGCGATATGGGCGGTATTGGACAAGGCAGGCACTACCACTCTCCTGGGCATGAATAGGAAGAGCTTGAAAGTCATGATAGGGGCCATAACGGGTCACTGTTTGATAGGGAAGATGAGGTCTAGAATGGACGCTAACAGTTCTGATTTTTGCAGACTGTGTGGGGACATCGATGAGACCGAGTCTATTGAGCACATTGTGTGCCATTGTCCGCGATTACAGCATCGTAGGATGAAGTGGCTGGGTAGACAGTTCCTCGACGGGCTAAGTGACGTTCGGGACGCAGATCTTGTTGACGTCATAGGCTTCGTCATGGGAATCAGCTGCTTGAGGGAGAATCAGGGGTTTAACCCTAGGGGGATTGGTAGCATTGCTGGTCCCCCCTTATGATTCGTTACATTTCTATTCCCTTTTTATCTTTCTCTACTTTTTCTGTATTCTGTATTTTCTATTTTCTGTATTCTATACTCTTATTTCACAGCTATTCTGTTGAAGGGACTCACAATGGACCGGGATCGGTCTCTGGGTGGAGATGTGGTACTATCTGGTATCACATCTACCTTCTCTATCTATCTATCTCTATCTATTGTGATATCCATTCACGAAAAATACAAAAACAAAACGTGAAATTTTTGCATAATTTTCCAAAAGTCCATGCAATTATTTTATTAAATTTATTATTACGTAAAATAAAAAAGAACTAAGTTCACGCAGTAATCCATGCTATTCCTATAGAAACTGTGAATGAGCCTCGTGGAAAACTTATTTTTTTTTTCATTTTCGTCCTTGTTTTCCAAACTTTGAGACTATCTACTGTGTTGACTATTTAAGACAAATCAACGAGATATAGCGCAAAATATACATAATTACAGGTATCAATCACCGTTGCAAAATTTGTATTCCGTTGAGGGGGATGCATACCCTACATATTATGTTTTTAGTAATCATTTTTGAACATTTTGCATTAATTTTTCATTTCGACATTTTAATTGCATTTTACAAATTTAAAAAAATGTGGACCTCCGATATTTATTCAATATTAGTTCTGTATCAAATTGAAGCTTTTGTCTAAGCTAAATAATTTCTAATTTACTTCTTCACTTTTAAAAATAAAATTATAAACTATTGACATACCCGAGCACATAATAATTTTTCCCGGCACTACCTGATTGCAGCATTTAGAACAAAAGATTTGTCCACACAAACGACAATGGTGTTTGCGACGAAATGTTGAAAATTTTTGAGTACAGTCATAACATTCTTTAGCTTTAGAATCAGGCATCCAAAATCTATGCAAATCGGTGTCTTTATAATTACGCAAATCCTAAAGAAAATCAAACAAATCAAATAATTTAACTACTGAACAATAGTTCCATACACACTAATCATACATTATTTTTCGAGGCCATCATAGTTCTCATGCGTTTTAATACATTTACCATGGTACGACCTTCGTGGACTTCCATAGGCAATGTATCCACATTTCCCACTGAACTGGTATCATCTGCAGTATTTGATGATGTGTTACCGCTATTTCCACCGGTATTTTTTTTTAAAGCATTCGAATTAATGCTAGATGATGAACTATCGTGTGTTATAGTTGAATTATCTGGTTGCATGCTCACATCTGCATAAAATACAGATTTTGTAGTGTTGGAAGTTATGAATGAGGTGGGAGATTGTGGGGAATTAACACTAGATAAATCGTTTACCGTATTGTAAGATTGATTATAGGCATTTTGTATTTTATTAACAAAACGGCCAAATAATGTTTCTGGCTCTTCTTCAAAATCACGAGCGAACTCGGTGAGTTTTGTCATAGAATGAAGATTTTGATTTGAGCTCATATTGTCAGTATTTGATTAAGGTGTTTCTTATTTTCTTTTTTTTTTTTTTTTTTTGGTAAGTTAAACTTATTAACTAAATTTAAAACATTAATTTATTTAGTTTTTTAACGTTTTCTTTGTTGATAGTATTTAAAAAGTTGTTAAATTTAGTTGATCATTTAATGATGACTCAGGTGCTAGTAAACCCAATGCTAAATCAGTCCATTTTTGTTCCTTAAATTAAATATTTTATAGTTAAATATATTAAAAGCTTAGTTTTTCCATTTACCTGTTCACTTAATGTTAAATGTGAATCGCCACCATCTGCCTCTGGATCAGGTAATTTATCAGCCGGTACCAATATCTGATCGAACGGTAACTCTTCTTCGCGCCACCTATTGTCAACAATATCTAATAAATGGCCATCAGCTGGAGCCTGTAAAACAAACAAACATTATTTTGGTGATATTGATGGAATCGATTAAGTTAGTAATTCATTAAATTAATAGTCGATTAAAATTTATTTCTGTCGGATTAATAATTTATTATAGCAATTATTATTTTCAGAAATTTTTGTTTTACGTTTTTTACGTGTATAGTCTGTCTCCCTAACTGACGTCATTTTCACATAGTACTGCGATAATTTCTAACAATGAAATTCGTACAACAAGTACTCTGTTGTTAATGGTTTTGAGGCTTTTGCTTTTCATATTAATGGGTTTTTTATCTAAATGTTGAAATAATAACTTTTTTAATGAAATGTTATTAGTTTTGTTGTTTTTGGTTAAAATAATTTATAATTTAAAATATTAAATAAATTATAACGAAAAAATTGTGTAATTACTTACTTACATACACATGTATGTATCATAGCTGTTACTTGTGAATGCAAATATTGTGAAAAAAATATTATTTCCATTTTTTATTTTAAATTTAAAATATTTGATAATTCATTTATTACTTTTTAAATAAAAATATTAAGGATTTCTATTTACACTAAATCAAATGAATTTTAATATAATTTTGTATTTGATTAAACATAATAAACATAATAAATTAAAAAAGAAAATATTTTATTTAATCAAAAGTAAAACATATATTTTGTACAAGATAACTAATTTTTTTTATATTTGAATATTTCAACCTTGAATAATATTCATACGTATTTTATTTAATACAATAAAGTTCAACAAGTTTTTAGGAATTTTATTTGAAAACAATAGCGAATAAATCATAGATCGATATGATAGCGGAAACGATATCATCTTAGGTGCTGAATACAAGATCATATTGTATTGGTATTATGATATCGAAATTTCGAAATATTTGATTCCAATAAAATAAGAAAACAAACATTGGGAAAAAAACTTCAAAATAAAAATAAAAAAATTAGAAAAATTCAATAAACAAAAACAAGCTGAGAATCAAATACAAAAAAAAAAAAATCATTTCTTAACAGATTTTTAATGCTAAAACCAAATTTTTAGGTTGGTAATTGCAAAAACATGTCCCTAAAGAAACCCCATGCATGTATGATGATGATTTTTGTATGTTTTATATTTTAGGATTCTTTTTTATTTTCTTTATCATTATATTTGGTATGTTTAAAATCTATATTAAAATCTATACAACACTTTAGTCCGTAAAAACTATCGTTTTACTGGTGATAATTTTTATCACCTTGATGATATCGTTTCGATATCGGTTTGTTGTTGTTGTAACAGCTCTGTTGTGATCAAAAACTCTTCCCTGGGGAAAAAACTTCCGGTTGATATATTATCGTTTGATTTATTAAGTATATTCGAGTATTTCGTTTGAGAATTTTTCTAATCTGACTTAGTAACAAATGGAATATTATTTAAATAATTTTATTCCAAATTAATTTCAAGTAACTGAAAATTGCATTATAAAGAGTACAAAATGATTTGGAACTAAGCATTTTATTTCTAAAAATATTAATTGGATATAAAAATAATTTATTTTTAACAAATATTTTAAATTAAAATATTAACAATGAACAACTATGGTTCAAATAAGTTGTAGTATATACGCATATATGTGCGAATGTAGAAATAATTTATAATCCTCATTTTTTAAATTTAAATTTTAAATTTGAATAGATTTTAAGGAATACAATATTAAAATTTGTAACAAAAAATTTGGAAAATTGGAAGCCAAATTAAAAAATTTATTGAAGTGTCATTTTATTTTGTCGCACAAAATCCAAAAACAACACAACACTTTTACTCTAAGCACGAAGTGCAAATAATTCAAAAACTTCTTTTGTTCATTAAATTAAACAACATAAGACATGGATATCAAAAAAGTAGCCCATAATGCACTTAGGAGACAATTATTATGATGTAAATAGCAAGAGTAGGAAACCACACTTTATTTTGTTCGACATATGTATGTATATTAAAGAATTGTTTTTATATAATATAATAAACAAGAAAATTTAAATATTTAGTTGTGGGCTAAATTTAAAGGTCCGGTCTTTTACTTTTCCAGTAAAATTCATTAAATTAAATATTTTACTCGCAAAAAAATTCCAAAATTATAAAATTTTTAAAATTGATGAATACATCTCGTATTAAGCTACCCGTGTATATAATATAGCAACCAGCCTGTTGGAATATCCAGTTTCTTCTAAAATACAAGAAATCAAAGGATGTTTTCAATTTTTTTAAATAAAAACTGAAAAATTTAAAATATATGTCTGCAATTTTCCAAAAGACAAATTTTTAACATTTACTTTTTAAAGATAATTTCATTAAAATGTTGGCTGCGACTATGCTGTAGGTAGTAAATATTTTCTTCAATAACGAAATATTTCCGATAACGTCATTGCTCCTCAAATCATAATACCCCCTCCACCATGTTTTACCGAAGGTATACTATTTTGAGGTCTGTGAGTGTTTGCCTCTCTTCAAATTTTGGATCGACCGTAACTTCTTCAAACTATTATAACTACTTGCCCAATCGTTGTATGAATATATAAGCATTTTTAAATTCATTTGTTTTTGCTTTCATAAATTTAGTTTGGAAAATATTTATGATATACATCGATACAACAGAAGTTGTTAATTGCGAAACTGTTTATATTATTATCAAATGATTGGATTGCTTGTAATGGAAAGGTTACGTTAAGAAATTTATAACAGATAGGGAAATCTTGTATTTTATGGGGAAATCATAATAATTTAATACTGAGCGTTTTTCATAAATTTTTTTTCCGATTCGTATTCGTTCGACATCGAGGAATAGGCAGTAAATTTTTAAGAAATATTATTTATTTAAAACGACGAATATTATATTTCTATAAAGGGGACCGACCTAACATGCAGATTTAGATATTAATCGTTTGTATGTAAGTCTTAAAAATGTTTATATTAATTTGTTTTTACTTTCAAAAATTTAGTTTGAAAAATATTTACGACATACATCGATACAACAGAGGTTGTTAATTGGGGATATATTAAGATATTTATATTTTAGTTGAAAAAAGCTATCCGACACTTCAATAATAATTTTGCGAACCGATCTAAGTAGTATATTGTCATCTAAAATGCAAAATGCCTCACTTTTTAATTTTATACAGCAGAGCAAAAAACATTATAAAAATGCAAAGGGCTATAACCACAATTTATAATTTTTTGCTTTAAAATTAAGCAATTAAGTATAATTTTTTAATCGTTCACTTAAAACAAAAAGAGATAACTGTTTCGTTTATGAAGTTGGTGTTACGGCCTCTTCACTTTGAAATTTTTTGTGTAAATGTAGTTTAAATAAATTCATTATAATCCATTAAAAAACCAACATTTGATTTTTCAGTGGTTACGGCCTTTTGCATTTTAGATGACGATATGCAATTGATTTTTTTAAAGAAAATGATTTCATTGTTTTACACTATGTCAAACGATCGTTCACTTAAAGCCAAAAATAAAGCATAAAACACACTTCCAACCAAATTTTTCTTAAATGGAACAAATTTTAACACTGTTACGGCCTTTTGACTTTTGTAAATTTTGAGATACTTGAATATATGAATATGAAATTTTTTGTGTAAATGTAGTTTAGATCAGTTCATTGTAACGGCCTTTTCCATTTTAGATTTTTTAAGAAAATGATTTACACGTTGTTTTCTGTTTTGCACTATGTCCAACAATCTTTATCACAGCAAAATAAATTCTTTTCTATAAAATGTCTTTAAAATACTTCTACTTCCAATGACGTGTAGGTATTTATATATATATATATATAAAACATTGAGAATTAAATATGAAGGTCACAAATTTGTATATGACTAAATATCATCCCACAAAAAAATTTCTGTGGGCCAATGCACCCTTTAATGATCTCAAATTATTTTTCCTCAAATATAAACCAAAACAACAGCCAGTCATAAATCACTACAAAAAAATACTCCAAACTCACCTGACTGTCCATCACTATTGTTTCAAATCGATTTTAAAGAACCACTGTGAAAATTTTCTAAACTTGCCTTAATATTTTTATCATTTATTGTTGCATTCGAGTGTTGTTCACTCGCTTCTTTCTATAGCTTATTTTATAGAATAAAAAATGAGGCCAATTTGTTCAGATTTTATAAGTAGATATCACTTAGATTTATAAACAAAATAATTTATGTAAATATTAATCATCAACAAAATAAATACATCAGATGTACTTCAGCAAAAAATCATAAAAAATGTACAATAAAAGATAAAGAACAAGAAAAACAAACTGTCAAAAAAAAATGCCGATGACAGCTGTTGTTGACAGTTTATACATATATTATTAAGTCTACTCAATAGCAGATGGCACTGAATGATTTTGTATATTACATCATAGAATACTGAAATTTCGTCATATAAAAATATAATTTTGGCGGTTTAGACACTGGTGATTACGAATCTGTAATAATGGTGGATTCAATATGGCGACAACAAAGTGTTATAGCATTTTTGCAGCTAAATTTTGCATTTTTTACTCTGATTTAGCTGCAAATTTTTCATTAAGCATTTGGTATATTATTTAGCAGTTTTTAACAATATATTTAGCATTTTCTATCATTTTTCAAAATAAGGACAAAAATTAAATATTGAAATTAAAAGTTAATACTATTGTCTGCAAAATATAAACATTAACGAAAGTAGTAGTAATTTTAGTGTCACCATTAGCAAAAAGTTATCAAATTAAAAAAGAGCGCATTTACTAAGTGCTTAGTTCGAAAGATTATTTTAGTCGGCTTCGTGAACTTAATAAAAACAAAGATTAGAAACCCTATTAAATATAATTAATGTAATCCTTAATATTATATACGGATTAAAAATATTAAATAAATTTTTCCCAATGTTTTGAAATAGAGGTGTATTTACTTGATAACTCATCATTTAGTTTTTAAGCAAATACGTATTGTTACTTTAACATGAACTTGAAGGTATTAAAGTAGTGGATCGAATACAGAACTGACCATGCGTGGAAAGTAGAACAGTTGGCAAGATGCCAAGGGCTTTGTGGATCTTTATATGATAATAAAACGCATGAATAAAAGAAGTTTAAGAAATTAAATGGGTATTATAACGGGACATTGTTTGATCATATCTAGGTTAAGTAGATGGTTACGTGAGTATATTAAGAAACTGTAAGTGGTAGAACACAGTGAATTAGACGGTGCCCAATGCCACGACGAACTGGATGATCCACAGTAGTTCAAAATAAATTTTATGGAAATAAATCTGTAACTTCTAATCTGCTTATTGGATTTACATAAAGTTTCACATAGGTATAACAGAGGAGTGTACAATTTTAAGTGTGGTAGGGGGGGTCATACATACCCCTCAGGAGCGGATGTATTGGCGTTCAAAATCGGATACATATGACACAAAATTTGTAACCGCTTGTCAAATTTTTGTTTCTTATCTTATTTCAAATATTTTTATATCTTAAAGTACTCGATAAGGCCAATGAAAAACATGTGCTATTTATCTCTTATTTGCATTTGAAATTTCAACTATCTCAATTTTTCCAAATCTTGGTTCAGTTTTTTCAATATATAGCCCAATAATTAATTTTTTTTTTTATAATTTTATAAAATGAAAAACATGTGCTATTTATCTCTTATTTGCATTTGAAATTTCAACTATCTCAATTTTTCCAAATCAGTGTTGGTTCAGTTTTTTCAATATATAGCCCAATAATTTAATTTTTTTCTTATAATTTTATATTTTTTTTAGGTAAAGAACAAAATTAGCTATCGAAAAATCATTATTTTTTCGATTTTGGAATTGAAAATTAAAAAAAACAATGAGTTTTTTTTTGCCGAAAAAGTATCCACACTTTCTTTTCTCTAAAATTTTCTTTAAGAACATATAGTAATTTTATATGTTCTTAAGTTTCGCTAGGATATCTCAACTAACAAAGATTGTATTATAGATAAAATATTTAAAGATTCTCCAAAAACCAATTTTTTACAAACAATTTACCTCAATTCACTTTTCTGCTACGCCTATGTGAAATTTTATGTAAATCCAACCAGCAGATTAGAAGTTACAGATTTATTTCCAAAAAAATCGATTTTACCCCACTGTGTGATGTACATAACAAGGTGCAAAGTCAATAATATTGTAGGCTTTATTATGTGATGATTTTTTCTTATTCTTCATCTTATATTATTTTCTTTCTTCTGTTTATATAATCTGTTCTGTTTTTGTAATTACATAAGGTCAACATTATGAAAGATGAAAAAGAAATAAAAATATACCACTGAAAAAAGTACTTTAATAATTTCGCATTATTTTTTAGCGGTTTTAAATAATTTTTAGCACTTTTTAGCTTTATTTTAAACGCGATTTAGATGAATAATTTTTTCACATCTGGTCACACAGGTTATAAGTTTATATTACTTTTGATTTTTTATTATATTGTTGGAAAAATAAAAATTTGTTTTGATTTTATTTCATCATACAAAAATAAAAATTACTTTTGTTTTTTTTTTTTTTTTATAAAAAAATCATCTTCTGAGTTTTAAAATATAAGTGAAAAATAAAAATCAAACAATGAGTTTTATGTTTCCAAATGAAAAGAAAAAATATTTTAAGATTTTTATTTTTGTTTTTAAACAATACAAATATCATGTATTCAATTTTGTATTAAAATGTATAGGAAATGGAAATTTTATTAATATGTAGGCGAAGTTTTTTAATCAACTTTGACCATTAATAAATTATTAATAAATAATTTAATAAAACAAATCTAATGGATATTTAAAAATAAGTAAATATTTATGCATAAATGACATGGAAGTTAATTTGAAGCGAAAGTGTTAAAAATTTCCTTGATATCTTCTTTTTACGTATATTGCCTTTTAAACTATCATTTTAGACTTATTTTACTTAGTTTTACTTAGTTTCTTATTGACTTCTTCGGATGTTTTTTTTTTTTTTTTTTTTTTTTGGAATAGAATGTTTAATAAAATGCGATATGATAATATTAAAATATTATAACATTCAGAGAGAAAAAAATTCATATATTTGAATTTTTTTCCCAAACTTTTTTAATAAAATATAAAATTTTGTTCGTAGATATTATTAAATTGTTCATAATGATAATTTTAGGAAATTTGCAAAAATTTTGATTTAGGTTTCCTAGATTTGATTGCAAATGGTAAATGAAAATAGTTATACATGAAAGTATTAACAAAAATGCCTTAAAATAGTAAAGTTCCAAGGAAAATCTGTTAAAAAAAATAATATTTAGAAATTTATATAATTTTGCTAGCATTATGCAGCGCATCATTTTGATAAAAAGCGCTTCTATTCTGTTCCCAAAATGTAGCTAAAAATCATTAAAAACTTTAAATTTTCCGAAGAAAATTTCAAACATTTTTTCAAATTGAAAATAGAAATGAAAATTTAAACAATTTTTTCAACCTTCTTGATTTTTGATTCGTTTGAAAAATATAAAAAAAGTTTTAATACTTAAGAAATTATGCTTAAATATTATGAACTGAAATCAATGAAAGTAAATGTTTATATTTTATACAAACTTTTTCCTGTGTGTTTAAAAAAATCATAGACTGATTTTTTTTTTTTTTTTTTTTTTTTTTTTTTTTTTTTTGTGAGAGAAAATAGAAATCACAACTTGAATTTTATTTAAAAAATTATCAATAATTGTTATTTGAAGTACATAAAATAAAAATCATAAATAATTTGTATTTCTGAGAAATAAAATAAAAAATAAAAGTTGATTAAAGAACAACTTATCACGATATTTTTAATCAATTTTCTTCATATTGATTTTTTTGATCCAAAATTATACAAATAATATTTATTTGTGGTCTCTGGCTAATTCCGAATATGAAAACTGACAAAAAAAATCGTGTTTATTTTAGCTAGAAAGGGTTAATTGAATCTTTGAGATAAAAAGTGTAAAACACCTCAATTTAGTTTAATTTTCTTTTGTTTGACAATGTTTGCTCAAAAGAGAAGAAAGCATTGGGGCAATAGCCCCAATATTCCAGGTACCAAACCAGCACAGTTGCTTTTAAAGAAAAGAATGCTCCTATAACTGTGGATTCGACACACAGTTTTTCATCTGTGATTGGATTAATTGGCGACTATAGATACGAATGACTATAGATACGAAGATTTTGTCCAGCTCGCTGACTCTGTACAATGAGTGTTTTAAAGTAAAAAAAATTCCAGTTTTCTACGCATGAGTTGAAGGACGCAATATAAAACCTGTAAGCGTAAAAGAGCTAGAAACAAAGAGATCTAGTTTATCGAGTTTGATCGTCAACATGTTTCAAAAAGAGAGGTTATTAAAATTAGATATTTTTGTAACATTTCTGTGTATGTATTGGAGAAAACCTTTAAAAGACAACATGGTCCCAATCAATAGTCCAAGTGTTCTATATATGGATATGATGCTAAAAACTGTAATGGCATCGTAGGGTGTTCAGCCTGCGCCGGAAATCTCGATTATGCAGTTTGTTCACTTAACAAAGGTAATAGTGATGGTAGTATAATTTTTAAGTGCTACAACTGCATTAAAAGAACCTAAAGAATGTTAACCATAGAGCTGATGACCCAAAGCGCCCAAGTCGTCAAGAATATTAAGAGATCCGACATCGGGTAACATCTAGATCTAGGGCGACTAGCAGAAGAAGTGTTTCATATTTTAACCAAAACGTACATGATTTTCTTGAATTAAAAAGAAAAGTACCCCAAAATGATGATTCTGTGGCACCTAAAAACAAAAGCTATGAAAGGAATAATAACGATGACATTTCAAACGAAACTTATGCAAATAATTTTTGATGCTGTCGATGCTTTGCAAAGATATTAGAATAGGTACGACAAGCTTCGAGTATTAGATATGATGCTTCAACATGCCATATAATTCAACTTGTATTCACAATGTTCATGTTATGCATTGGAATGCCCAAGGCATAACAACTGAGTCAGCAGCTGTTCAGCTGGAATATGATTTGTACAAAAGGAAAATCAATACTCTCTTTTTAAATGAGACTTACCACAAATTTCTACTTAGTAATTATAAAATTTATAGAAGATCGATCTACGCAAGGTGGAGAATTCCTAATTGTAATAAAAGGTAATATTAAGCATATGTTGTTACCGAAGATCAAAACGAGTACTGCATAGAACATTTCAATACAAGTTATGATTAATAGAAAAACCATTTATATCTACTTCAGCTTTTAATCCAGTGCACACTTCCAAATTTTCGAACGGTTTTTTTATCTTCGATGATCTGAATGCCCAACACACACATTGGAATTTTGTGTCAAGTAATTCGGCTGGTAGAGAGCTCTACAGCTATTACATTTATTACCCAAATGAATATACTCGCTTTGGACAAAATATCAACCCTGTCCAAACGTTTACAGTAGACATTCTTTTAGAATGTCTATTGTAGACGTAAACAATCTTGTAGAATGTCTAGAGGATGAGTCTCCATTTTTCAAACCTTGAGACACATTCAAAAGTTTTACAGTCGAACCATGTACCTATATCTTGTGCTATTTCTGGACAAGTTCAAAACATGACAGGAACTGGGTGGAAAATGAAATTAGGTGTCAGAACATTGACCAACCTGTTACTAATTCAGGTAATCTAGATTTTTATTTTAATAAAATAATATATAGAGTTAACGAAGTATTTAATAAAATACCTATCGGTCATTAGTAAAATGTTAATTAGTGTTAATTAGTCCGAAAAATAAATACAAACGTAAATTTCAAAGATGTGTGGATTTTAATTATAAATTTAATTGAAAAGTATTTTGATGCTAATAAATAAACTTTCCACCTTGTCCCGATTCAACCCTGGTTGGTTGTCACTTCATTCCATCCACTACACTGGCAACTTTTCATTTATGGGGCTATGGCTCAGCGGGCTTGGGCGGGTGTTCGTTGTGGATATCATGAAGGTTATTGGGCTCTGTTAAAGTTGTGCCAGTGCTACCGACAAAAAAGAAAAATAAAAAAAACGGGGCACAGATTCCCACGCGCTCGAAAATTATAGAAGATGAAGGGTTTTTCTCATCTCCCAGGCTTCCCTCCCTCACACTGCACGGGCGCAATGTATTACCGTGGTGACGGCACAGGCCATAAAATTTTTCAGCGTCACCCCAAAACCGCTCTTTAGTCCCTCCCTAATTCACAATACCATATACCTACCTTTCTTATTTATCCTCTCGCCATATTAAAAAGAAATTAAATTTTCTTATTCAAATATTCATATATTCATTTTATGACACTTATTTACTAGGCTAATTGTTAAACGCTATTCTTAATTTTTAACAAAATATAAATGGTAAGGTCTGTTCCTCAAATATACTGTCATAGTAAACTTCTCTTCTCGGGTACCACGTTTTGCGCTCCCTTACGGTGTCGAATTTCAAATGAAAAGGTCTGTAATTTAAGGCTCCATCTCGCTAGTCTTCCGCTCAAATCTCACTGTGACATCAGCCACTTAAGGCTAGAATGATCCGTTATAACTACAAATTCCATCAATTCGATATATGGTCGAAAACGCTTAATTGCCGATACTACCGCCAGACACTCTCTTTCGGTTACAGAATAATTTTTCTGTGCGGATGAAAGTTTTTTAGAGTAGTAGGCTATAGGGTGTTCTGCTCCGTCATTATCCTCTTGGAATAATACAGCTCCGATTCCTACATCAGATGCGTCACACTGCACGTAAAAAGTTTTCGAAAAGTCTGGGTGGGTTAAGATTGGACTGGAACCTAAACATAACTTTAACCGGTCAAATGCTTTCTTTGCTTCTTCAGTAAACTCGAACTTCTTTCCTTTCTTTAATGTCTTACAAATTGGAGCAGTAATAGTCGCATAATCCGCAATAAAACGACGATACCAGCCGGTAGTCCCCATGAAACTCCTTGCTTCTTTTGCCGTTTTTGGATATTTAAACCTTTCAATCGCACTAATTTTTTCTGGATCTGGCCTAACCAAGCCCTCTCCTACCACATAACCTAAATACTTTAATTCCCTACAACAAAATTTGGATTTTTCAGTATTTATTGTTAAACCTGCCCTTTTTAATTCCTCCCCTACTTCTCGTAAAACCTTCAGATGCTCGGAAAAGTTTGGAGACACCACCAACAGATCCAGATAGACAAAAACGCGCTCTAGCAGGCGAGCTGGAATGACTTTGTCCATTAAACGGCATAACCTTTGGGCTGCATTGCACAACCCAAAAGGCATGACAGTAAAATGATACAAAGGCCTTCCCGGTACCGTAAAAGCGGTCTTTTCTCTACTGGCGACTGTAAGTGGTATCTGCCAAAACGCATCCTTGAGATCAATACTGGATATGAAATGTGTGTCTCCCAGGCGACTAAGAAGTTCCTCTATATGTGGCAGTGGATACGCGTCCTTCACGGTGACGTCATTAAGCCGACGTGCATCTAAACAAATTCTAACCTTTTCTCCCTTCTGCACAAATGTAACTCTACTGTTCCAAGGGCTTTCACTCGGTTCAATGACACCCAGTGCCAACATCCTATCTAACTCCGCACACATGAGACTGGATAGTGCCGTTCTTTAAATGGAACTGCATCTCCTCTAAAAATGTGCCTCTAAAAATGTTTTGCCTAAACCTCTTTCGGTATAACTGGGAAATTGTGAAATCACTTCATTCAGTTTCATTTGTTGCGATTCATTTAACCTATGCATCCGAGGATACACGTCTTCCACTTCTTCGTCTAAAACTATATCGTACGTGGTTAAGCCACTTATTTCCAAGCGAAGTAATTTAAAGTCTTTCATGAATTGCACTCCCAAGTACAGGCTATCCTTCAGACCTGGCACTAAATAAAAATCGACATATTTTTCAATCCCATTAAATTTTATCAACGATCTAACACATCCAATAATAGGATTTCGGCGACAGTCTGCGGTACTAATTTGTGAATAAAATGGATAAATTATCAGACTAGCCTTGTCTACCAAATCTAAGCAATTCTTTCCTAAACACGACACCGAGGCTCCGCTGTCTAGCATACCTTGCACCTGTACTCCGTTTATTTCAATGGTGGTGTAAATTCTAGGATCTGTACCTTCAAAAACCTTTGCAGCCGATATTTCTAACCGCACCCTTTTCCTCTTTTTGTACCTATCCCTCGCTTTCAAAATCCTATTAGATGGCTGACCAAAAATTCTTTCTCGAGCTTCCCGATATTCCTGCATCCGGACGTGCCAAGGTTTTTTGAATGAAGAGTTATCAGGCGGGCTTTCTTCCATTTTCGGCTGTTCGTTCTTCAAGGTGGCAGGTATCGGCGGTAACTGATTTGAAGCATTCAAATGGCTTTCGGTATTTACTAAATGGTCGGTGTTAACTATATCAGAATGACTTATTGTTTCTTGATTATTAGTATCGATTATTGCTGTGTTGGCTGGTATTGGGTCGCAGCATTTTTCGAACGAGGCTTGACCCAACTCGAAGTCCGTTCGCGGTCCGGTTTCCCTGACAATTTGGACATCTGGGTGTTACCGTGTCTTCGTAACCACATCTATAACAGAATAGCCTTCTCCTTTCGGAAGGACAATCCATAATCATGTGTCCATCTTCTTTGCAATTCCAGCAGACAAGCTTACGTTCTCTAGTTAATGCACTTACATCCTCAAGCTCCATTTCTGGTTTTATTGAAAGTTCATTTACTTGACGGGTTGTACATCTCATTTGAAAGACTCTTTGATTATTTATCGTATTTTCAGCTCTTCTGGCCTCTGCTCTGAAATGGTGCAATCCTAAAGGTCTAACTGCAAATAGCAACTGCACCATTGACGGTTTAAGGTTACCTTTCATGATCTCTACCAGATCCTGTTTCTTAATAGGATTAGTTTGTTGATTCCTAAAGTGTAGGACGGCATTACAGAATTCATCGAAAGTTTCATTATTTAGCTGGCATCTATCCAAAATTTTACGTTGTATGTCGAAGTCGCTCTCATATCGGTGAAAGTACGTCACGAAAGTTTTCTTAAAAATTGTCCAATCACACACGTTGGGGTTCATTCGCCGGAAATCCCAAAGCCAGTCATGCGCTGCTTTTTTGAGAAAATGATGCATATTTCTAAGTACATCTGTCCATGGTACTGGAAAATATGACTGCAAAGTTTCCACTCGAAAGACAAAGTCTTCAACGCTAGGTGTTCTTATAGTTCCGTCAAATTCCAGTCCCCATTTTTCTATTCCTCGAGCTGAATCGAATGAATGATTAATAAAATTATTTGGAGTATAAAATTGTGGGTTCCCCTGTGGAATCTGACTGTTACTTATGGTAGGCTGTTGTGGCCAATATGGAGAGGTATTTGTTGTTGGGTTTAAAGAAGGGGGCAAAACTCTAAAGTTTCTTGCGTTCTGTGATGTCGAAGGAGCATTACCATACCCTGTTCCCGGTCGGTCTGATCGTGTCCTATTACCAATGTCAACATTGTTAGTTTTAACAGTTGATTGGATATCGTGATAAGGTGTGTTTATGAGAGGTCTACCTATTGCAGGTGGGGGTATATTATAAATTGATGGTATTTGTACCCTGGATGTTTGGGCCTGACTAGTGGTCGTCATAGGTGTCTCACGTGAAATATTGTTAATGCTTTCTCTGATGAGCGCTGGAACTATTACCTTTAATCTATCTTCAATTGACTTCACTACTTCTACTTGTCTTAGTCCTTCTAAAGCGATTTGTTGTTCACGATCTCAACCTTTTTCCACCGGTCCTTCAAGAGGTCTTTGTAACTCTTCCCTAACTTTTTGCGCTGTTGAGCTAATATATTCTGGTGAGCGTATTATAGTGTTCTCCGATGAATTGTCGCTATTCCGTAACGTTTCATCAAAGCCATTGAAATCAGTACCTGCTGAAACGTCTAGTCGTTCGACTGTTACAACTGTCCTGTCTAACTCTGGCTCTAAAGCAATTGAGGCAGTCGGCGCTTGAATGGTTTGACCTTGGTTCGCTGAAGATGTGGAAGCCACCACAACATTCGTTGTCGGTGTAGTTAACGTCGTGGATGTGTCAGGTGGATTCATGGTTAATCCTTTACTTTATTCTTTCGATTACGAAGTACCAAAATAATAACCAGAATTATACCCAAATCAAATACTAAACCTCTTAAATTTAAAAGATAATTTTCAAACCGATCAACGAATTCGATTATTACTCGTCTCCGCTAACACAGTTCGTTAGGTGTATATATTGTAAAGCCCGTTGATACTCCAATATTCTATAACAGTTACCTAATAAGCATATATTAGATCTCTACTAGAATATTCGAGTTCATTTTATTCCTCAACATACAAAGAAATTAGCTACCATCGTCTACGCGGTATGACTTATGTGTTCAAAAAAAAAAAAATAAAATTAAAATATAAAAATATAATAAAAATCGTCTATAACAAACTTTCTAATGCAACAATACAGGTCAATAAATTCAATACCTTCAACTATTTAGATAATTATACGTATTTAAAAATGTTGGTTTAGTACCTCATGAACATAACTTCAACAAAAATTTAAAGATATAGGTTAAACAAATTTACTAACATTAAAAAAATAATAATACAAAATATATGAATAAAGGAACAAAAACAAAAAGATACTTCTCCGTTTGTTCTGCCGAGTTCCTCAATGATTTTTCTACAATTGTAATCTTCAATTGGCGGTATTTGGTCAGTGAAAAAGGAGAACTAAGATCAAAAGGTGGTTAAGTTACAAATCGCGTATATTAGTCATAGCTTTCTATTACATCCGATTCTGCAATCTAAACGCGTCGCTTATCCACTTCCGATTTCCAATTCTAACAAGTATACCTCTTCGTAGCAATAGTGTTCCTATTTATTAGTTCACTAGACTTACGTTAAGATAAACTAGGCGATTCAACCGACTAGTCGCAAACGTACCGATAACTACTATCAGACGTGACTTACCAGTTGATTAAATCCGACTGTACCGATAAGTTTTCACATAAAATAACTTTCCAAAATCAATTCAATTAGAAACGCGGACTAAACTGGAATCTAAATTCGGGCCCCACGTTGGGCGCCATTAACTGTCCCGATTCAACCCTGGTTGGTTGTCACTTCATTCCATCCACTACACTGGCAACTTTTCATTTATGGGGCTATGGCTCAGCGGGCTTGGGCGGGTGTTCGTTGTGGATATCATGAAGGTTATTGGGCTCTGTTAAAGTTGTGCCAGTGCTACCGACAAAAAAGAAAAATAAAAAAAACGGGGCACAGATTCCCACGCGCTCGAAAATTATAGAAGATGACGGGTTTTTCTCATCTCCCAGGCTTCCCTCCCTCACACTGCACGGGCGCAATGTATTACCATGGTGACGGCACATTCCATAAAATCTTTCAGCGTCACCCCAAAACCACTCTTTAGTCCCTCCCTAATTCACAATACCAAATACCTACCTTTCTTATTTATCCTCTCGCCATATTAAAAAGAAATTAAATTTTCTTATTCAAATATTCATATATTCATTTTATGACACTTATTTACTAGGCTAATTGTTAAACGCTATTCTTAATTTTTAACAAAATATAAATGGTAAGGTCTGTTCCTCAAATATACTGTTATAGTAAACTTCTCCTATTCAATTTAATCTAGCACATTTGTGAAGGTGAGAACAACCTATTTTGACAGCGCTATCAAATGCAGTTTTTCCCTTACAATATAAGAAGTATATATGACTATCACCTAGGAGAAATCCACTCTGAGGTAGTATAGCAGTCTTAGAAAGTAAAGTAACCTTATCGAAATAAAATGTTAACTAATTAAGTCTATTTTTCCCTTTAAATTAAATCAGACATGTAGCTTATAATTATTTACTATTACTAGTACTTATAATTAAATGATATTCTGGGTATTAACTAACTGATTATGAAACTGAATAGGAATAAATGTGGATATATATATATTTATATCTAAGGACTATAATACTTAATTATAAACTAACATCTTAGTAAGTATAATATAATGCAAGTAAAAAAAAAAAGGTAAAGGTTAGTATTTTGGTATTTATCCTTGCTCCTGCTGTTCCCGTTTGTTGTTGTTGTTTTGCTAGGCTTGCTAGTTGTTGTCTTTGCAGTTGTTGTTGTTGTTTTGCAGTTGTTGGTGTTGTTTTTGCAGTTGTTGTTATTTATGACTAGGATGTTGTTGTTAAGCTTAATTGTTGTTGTTGTTTTTGCATTTGTTGTTGTTTTTGCTGGGCAGTAGTTGTTTTTAGGCCTGATTGTTGTTGTTTTTGTTTTAGCAGTTGTTGTTGCTTTTGCTAGGCTGTAGTTGTTTTTATGCCTGATTGTTGTTGTTTTTATTTTAGCAGTTGTTGTTGCTTTTGCTAGGCTGGTGAGTGGTTGTCTTTACTGTTGTTTTTGCAGTTGTTGTAGGATAATTCGGTGGTTGTTTGGTCGGACTCACCAGTTGTTGTTGTTAGTTGTAGTACGATTTCCACAGGATATTTCCTTACTTTGAGCTGAGGTTAAGATGACACCACCTATCAAGGACTGGCCGGTGCTAGTGTTACTATTGTTGTTGTTATGGATGGCAGCAGCACCTAAATATGAGGAAGTATAACGATGTTTAGGTGAGGCAGTTTTGGGTGTCTCTTCGGATTCCTTATCAGGCTTTGGGTACTTGTTTGTGCAGCCAAGTTGACACCTAAGAACGCAACTTCTAAATGCAGGGTTGTATTTATACAAACGACTCGTTACAACCTTTATAAAAACAGAAATGAATCCTGATCAACATTTATTTCAAGCTTGCCCTCGGACTCTAAAAAAATTTGAAAAGTAACGGAAGCTCTTAAAGTAAACAAAATGTCTTTTACTGACCTTCATGTAAACGGTGAAATTTTAAAAACTTTCTCTGAAAAGGCCAACTCAATAGCAGACGTATTTGGTAATTCACTCACACCATTACTTTAAATAATAATTCACCTATAAACACAGCTGTCACTAGATTCATTCATGATCTTAACGATAAAATTCTTCACAGAATGAACGTGGAACTTACCAACTCAGCTGAAGTTAAATCATTTGTACTTTTATTGAAGAACAAGAAATCCCCTGGGTTAGATGGCATTAAAAGCATTATCCTTAAAAACATGACCGATTAGTTTTTTAAAATCTTAAGTAAACTTTTTAATTCTTGTTTAATAAAAAGATATGTTCCTACAATTTTTAAGAAGGCAAAAGTCATCCCAATTTCCAAGCCAGGAAAAGTCCTAAACTATCTTCCAACTACAGACCAATCAGCATACTAAGCCTATTGGATAAAGTTTTTAAAAAAATAATAAATAAGATAATTTTAGATTTTTCTAGTCTAAATAATATTATTAACTATCAACAATTTGGTTTCCGCAAGGACCACTCTGCTCGCTCTGCTGCATATCAAACAAAAGTAATCGTATGAGCTCTGGAGTTGTGGCATGATGGCCTAGTTTTTAAACTTAGTTCCTTCAATTATCTAACGTATCTGCAAAAGATAATAAAGAGTTTTTTAGATCAAGGCTCATTAGTTGTATCACCAATTCTTTACTCTCTCTCTCTCTCTCTCTCAAATAAATTTGAAAATTATTTGTTTTTTTTCAATACATTTACTCGAACGAAGCCTATATATATATATATATATATAATGGGTGATTCAAGTAGAGATACTTTTTTCAATGACCTTTTTTAGACAGATCACGTCTTGGTCGTGTCACACTGTCATGTTATTTTTGTTTAGTATTATTTGGCATTTCATAATGTTTCATAATGGAAAGACTTACGCTTGAATAACGTTCACAAATCGTTCAACTTTATTACGTTCTGTGAGGAATGTGTTTCGTGCACTTCGCTCAACTTATGGTCAACATAATCGGCCTACTGAGCGTACTATTCGCAACACCATCACCCATTTTGAGACCCAGCATTCATTATTGGATAATATTCGACCGAATAGACCACGTCCAGTACGCTGTGAAGAACATGAAGACCGTGGAGAGTCGATTCGGAGCCGTTCGCGGCAACTCGGACTGACGTATGGAATGACTTTTTTTTTAATTTTAAAAATTTAAATGGCGTAGCCTTCCGCTATCATATTGCCAGGGTGTACATCCAGAAGAAGCCTCCTTCGCAAAACATCCACTCGATCTACACCTTCGTGTAGAAAGCTAGAGTTCCCGAGTTCAGCTCCCTGAGTTTAATGGTCTCCACCAATAACAATTTCAGTTTTGTGTGGTACTGTACCAAATCCAAAATACAAGTTAGTATAATTAAATCGAATGCATGAGACAAATGTAAGCCACGTAAAACCGTACACGATACAGTTAGACGTCTACAAACACTTTATCAATGCGGGAGTGAGACGCAAAATTCTCGAAGGCCAAACAACAAAAACCCGCCTGACTGTATTTAAGAAATAATTACGGTGACGCGAGAGTTGTTCTCCAACCTAGAGCTACTTTGCGACTGCATGGAATGACTTGGAGCATTTTAAGTCGAGATCTTAAATTGAATGCGTACAAAATACTGCTTGTGCAACAACTGAAGCCGCTCGACCTTCCCAAGCGACATCGCTTCGCTCTATGGGCTCTTGAAAAGTTCCAATAAGATCCGACGTTTTCGAAGCAAATTTCGTTCAGCGATGAGGCCCATTTCTGGCTCAATGGGTATGTAAACAAACAAAATTGCCGCATTTGGGACGAAGAGCAACTGTAGACCTGTGGTTATGAGACTGGTGTGATGAGATTTCTCTACACAACCATCTTTTAAGATGAACTGTCAAAAAAATACACATATTCGAAAGTTTGTTTGTATGTGTGCATGTGTATTTAGGAAATTACTGAAAAACAATTTTATTTTGTAAAATTGTTTCCATTTAGTGTTTGTTTTACATGTTAAAAAACATTTTTATAAAAATTGTGCTAAAAAAGTGCAAATTGCTTAAATAAAAAGGACATGTTTACTCTGTGACTGATTGAAAATAATGATATCTTATAGGATTTATTAGAATACGTGTACTCCTTATTTAAGATTTAACATAATATAACCAAATTGTTACTCTCCTCTGCCGGCGTTATCTCACATATTATATCAGCGTTAATCGCAGTTGTAGACCTGGGCTAAACAAAAACAGCTTACAGCCCGTCTATACGTAACATAATATGCAAGATTTTTGTGTCAGAGAGTGCCAAATTCGCTCTCTGAGAGAATTATTTCACGTGTAGATTCAAATATTAGTATTATAAGATGTATTATGAGACTGTTGTGATGAGATTTCTCTACACAACCATCTTATAAGATGAACTGTCAAAAAAATACACATATACGAAAGTTTGTTTGCGTGTGTGCATGTGTATTTTGGAACTTACTGAAAAACAATGTTTTTTTGTAAAATTGTTTCTTTTTAGTGTTTGTTTTACATGTTAAAAAAATTTTTATAAAAATTGTGCTGAAAAAGCGCGAATTACTTAATAAAAAGTACATGTTTACTCTGTGACTGATTGAAAAATAATGATATTTTATAGGATTTATTCGAATACGTGTACCCATTATTTAAGATTTAACATAATATAAGCAAAGTGGTTACTCTCTTCTGCCGACGTTATCTCACATATTATATCAGCGTTAATCTCAGTTGTAGACCTGGGGTAACGGCTTTTTTCAATTATATAATTTACGTACGCTAAGATAGCAACAAAAGTTAGTTCCTTAAGTTAGTAACGAATTTGAAAATTGCGCAATGGTAAAATTTTTTCGTACATTTTTTAATAATTTTGCATTCCATTATATCTTGCAATCTGGTTAGTCCCAAGATACTATCTAGATAGTAAATGGAAGAAATCTAAGTTCCTTCATCTTGTCCATAGATTCTGTTACATCTTTGAACACAGTCAATGCCAAGAGACTGTAATAAGCCAACCGTATAAAAATTTCCCAGACACATTTGCAAGAAATCTGTATTCCTCCTTTTTGCCAATTTGTGTTCATCCATTTTGCCTAAATAAATTACTAAAAGAATAAATTTTATATTTTTTTATTTAAAATAAATTTAAAATTCATGGTTTTTGAAAATAAAGTAAATATATAATAAAATAAAAATATAATTGTTTTTTTATATGTAATTATAAATAAAAAAATAAAAGCTAAATTACATTTAATTTTTTTTTTTTCTTAACACATCTATCGAAGATATTTTTATTTCTTAAAATTAGAAATCACGTCGGCAGAATAACGGAAAAACAATTTTATTTCCAACTTTGTGTTAAGGGGTGGAAAAAACGTTCATGAGAAATGTGTATATTAAATTGTCTTTTTTATCGAAACTTTTAATTTATTTCTCATTTTTATTCTTTATTTGTCTTTTCAAAACAAAATTAATTATTTTGCACATTTCTTTTTGTTAAAAAGGGCATAATTTTAAGAGAGCAATAAATTTGACGGCTTATGTTAAACATTATTGTTCAGCTTTGTTTTTAAACATTTATTGCGAAATAGATTGCGCAATAGATTTCTTATTGGTCCACACGTAACATTTTAAAGAGAGAGATAGAATTTTAACACTGCCAACATAAGAATGTCTATGTGTAGGCTAGTTTTGAAAATAATTTAATGGCCTGTTTACTCAAAATTTTTGTTGAAATGAGTGCAAAAAATGTTTCATTTTTGTAAGACATGTGTCGGGTTTTTGTGAGTAAAAACGTAAGAACTGACATTTTTGTACACATTTTGTGGTTTTTTAACGCATTTACAAATGTCATTAATGTCAAACACAGACAATCGGTAAAATGTAATCGAAAACAATGTCCGTCCATCCATCTGGCTGGCTAACTGTCCATATAAACCTTGTACACAAAGTACAGGTCCCAATTTTAAAGATAATTCAATGAAATTTGGCACGTAGGACTTTCATGATAAAAGGACGAAGCCTATTGAGGATATGACTGGTCCATTATTTCACCTAGCGTCCATATAAATGTTCTCCCGGAATAGGGGTTTAACGATCATAAATGCCTTAAACATAGCAATATTTTAATGAAATTCGGTTTAAGGAAGTTTTGTATAAGTTTCAATCTTATACAAATTTCATGAAAATAGGTCCATAATTTACCATAGCTCTAAAGTGCATAAATTCATATAAAAGTTAGTATTTACGTAATATATTTTATTTACGTAATATACTGTATTCGTATATTTTATTTTACACTTAGTAAAAGTATCGGTCTTCCAAAAATTTTGATTAACATGCACAATGGTGTGGGGTATCATATGGTCGGGATTGACCGACTATATCTTTCTTACTTGTTTATTTTTATAATATTTTCCAAACACAACATTTTTAAGTAAACGAAAAAACAGCTGTTTTTGTGTATATTTAAGGATTGTCATTTTTGTGTTCAAAAAGCATGATTTTATATGAAAAACATTTACAAGATGTAAAAATTAAATATAATGGCGACAATAACATTTGGGTACCACTCGCTTGTCTGAATCTTCACATGTCTTGTAAAAACAGGCTATAAATTAAACAAATAAAATAAAGGAATATTTATATATTAAACATGATAATTATAGGAAATAATAAAAATATATCTTTCAGTCCCGCTGCCGTTGTCATTATGGAATTGGGGACAAGCCGTCCCGTTGCTGGTGTTGTTGTGTTCCAAATGTTACTGATGGAAATATTTCAATGAATTTACAACATTCAAACAATCCACTTTGTAGGAGCAAATCAGTAGCACTTCTTCATTAGGGGGAACAAATAACGCCTTAAAAATCGAATTAAGCATTTTGACAACTTAACTAATGAGTATAATAATGCATTATCACATCATATTTTATAGCATATGCATTTTTATTAGATCCAACAAAATTTTTTCCGCTTTAACGGATATTCCAAGCCTGTTTGGTCTTATTAAACTTTTTTCGAAAAATCCTTTATTGGTCAAATCTATTTGAGTCTGTATAAAAAATGTTCCCGGGAGCTATAAATCCATATTTCTGTAAATAGTTATAAAGTATCTGTTCAAAACTGCAAAAATACGTTAAAAACTCAAACTGTTAAGGTAGTTTCTCACCAACAATAAAATTTTTACATTTTATACAGTTTTATTAAATGCTTATAAAACAAAAATGTTATTATACCCTTCATAATAGGTGTAAAGGGTATATATAAGTTTGTCATTCCGTTCGTAATTTCTAAAGTATTCATCTAAGACCCCTAAATGTATTGTTACGATATTGTACTTGAATTCAAATGTAACGGTTTTACCGGCTGGTTTAAATCTTTCTCAATGCTTCCAGACATTTCCGTTTATGTTAACAGCATTTATCATATCTGTAAAAATTATTAACATAGTTCTAAACATACAACATTGAATAAAAAGCTTTCACCATTGTTTTTAAGTTTGGCAGCACTAAGTGCTTATGCTGCTGGCACTATCATCAAAAGCTAGTTTGGCAGCACTAAGTGTTTATGCTGCTGGCACTATCATCAAAAGCTAGTTTGGCAGCACTAAGTGTTTATGCTAATGGCATTACCTACAAAAGCTCTAGATTGTCCGTTAACATTGTAGAAAGAAATAGAGCTTTCAAGAAACATCTAGTAGGCAATACAGTGTATATAAATTAGCCGTGAGAACACCATTGAGTCAGTCTGGTTGCAAGCGTCGTTAAGTAAAGACATATTAACTGCCTTGGCTGTATAATCTTGTACATTGTTAAAGTGTGCTATATAAAGCGTGTAATTTAAGTGTGTGTGTGTATTAAAACACAAAGTGACTTATAAACTGTATTGTTGTACATTTTTAAATAAAATAAAGAGTCGTTACAATTTTTAAACTACTAAACTGCTGTTATTTTTTTTGCAATCAAAGTATAAAGTTTATTTAAAGGAAATAAACGACCGTTTTTAAAAGGTAAAAACGTAACAGTATATATTTAATGGATTGTTATTGATAGTTTGAAAGTTTTGTTTTATACATCAAATTATAGGGAATATTCCTTAGAATGACACACGTAAAATCAACAAAATCGGTCATTAATGGCCGAGATAACGCTAAAAATCGAAAAGGCCTTTAAAAACGTATTTGTTTTAGACTTTTCTTTGTAAAGCAGATATATAAGCTTCGAACAAATCTATTGTAAATATTTTTCTAAAATTTCTGTTTTTTTAGTTAACCATATCGGTTCATAAAAACCTAGTTATAGGCATAAATATGAAAATATTATTGAAAATATACACACACAAACATACATAATATCACGGAATTGTTTTACATTGAAAGCAAACAAGATATTATCTTAGTTTGACTTTAAAAAGTATGTAATTTTCAGCTAATGTAATATTTTTTAATAGAAATATGTTAATAATTTTGTGCATATAATACGAAGAAAAATAACATATAAAGATTTAAACTATAAAAAACGGAGCATAAACTAAAGAAACACAAAAATGTTCGTGTCACGGCTAAAGAAAATCACAAAATTTCGTGTTTAAAATTTAACAATTCTGTTATACTCTGCCTGGATTTAATAATGCTATAATATAATTTTAGCATTCCCACAAAATATATTAATTATTATTAATCCATTAATTTTTAGGCATATTAGTACAAATCATAGCGAATAACAATAATTTTTCAATATTTTGCCCCAATAAGAGTGGTTCTTTCCCTGTAACTTTCAATGTGTAAATGTATGTATTCGTTCAGTGTTTTTCATATTGTTTCTTGAAGGACAAAAATGACATACTGTTCCTGGAGTCCTTTAACGAGATCCCTGGGTGTTACTGTTAATACTCTGCCGAAAATTTATGCAGATGGCTTCTACTATATTTAAGCTATAAAGTTTCGTCATTCTTGGAGCAATTTAATAATATTTACCTTAATACGGAATACAAAGGGGTTTATCCTTTACATTTTTTTTACACTCGACATACTTGATATATAATTTGTGAATCACTGGTGAATAGTGTTGCTAGTTTAGCCTTTTTAAGGCTAAATCTAGCCTTTTTATTTTGTTTTTAACCTAAAAATTTTCGTTTTACCTTCTAGCCCTTTTTGATTTTTAAAATTGCCCTAAAAAGGCTAAAATGTTAATATTTCAACAACGAAGAAAATAATTTACTTATTTACTATTACTAATTTTATTTTTACAAAATCATCCGTAAAAAGTCGAGATTATTTATATTTAAAGCATGTTAACGAAAATTTGTATACTTTTGCAAATGTAAATATTGTTACGAAATTGTAATTGAATTCAAATATAACGGTTTTAACGATCGGTTTAAATCTTTCTCAATGTTTCCAGACATTTCCGTTTATTTAACAGCAGTTAACATAGCTGTAAAAATTATTAACAAAGTTCTAAACGTACAACATTGAATAAAAAGCTTTCACCGTTGTTTTTAAGTATGGCAACACTAAATGTTTAAGCTGCTAACATTAACATCAAAAGCTCTAGTTTGTCCGTTAAGAACATTGTAGAAAGAAATAGAGCTTTCAAGAAACATCTAGTAGGTAATACAGTGTATATAAATTGGCCGTGAAAACACCATTGAGTGAGTCTAGTTGGAAGTGTCGTTAAGAAAAGACATATTAACTACCTTGGCTGTATAATCTTGTACATTATTAAAGTGTGCTGTATAAAGTGTGTAATTTAAGTGTGTGTGTGTGTATTAAAACACAAAGTGACTAAACTGTATTTTTGTACATTTTTAAATAAAATAAAGAGTCGTTACAATTTTTAAACTACTAAACTGCTGTTATTTGTAATCAAAGTACAAGTTTATTTAAAGGAAATAAACAACCGTTTTTAAAAGGTAAAAACGTAACAATATTTACATACCAGTGGGGGGTATCAAAAACGTTGTAAACTTTTGGAAAAGTAGAGTCTATAAAGAATACAAATATGTTTGTTGTTTTTCTTTAAAGTTATCAGTCTTGGAAAGAAAATAAAAATTGTAAAAAATTATAAAACAATTTTGAACGTGTTTTTCATACTATTTTTTAAGAACTTTTATAAATATTTAAAAATTTTTTACACATTACTCGTTTTTTGAATATTGAAAATAGACGTAAAATTTTTTACCTTATTAATTTTTCATGACACATATATTCAGTGTGTTTTGCAGTTTTTAATCTGAACTAATTTACCGATTCACTTTTCGTTGCCAAATATGATCGGAATATCGATATGTACATTATTTAGTATTTTAATTGATGGATTGTAACACTTTCTTTTTTTTTTTTTTGGTATATCATTTGCCGAATTTACCTTTGCTGAACTAACTTTTTTTCGACTTGAAATTACCTGATACTGGGTTGAAAAAAATTTACTCAAAATTTGTGTTATATTGCAATTCTCAATTCTTATTAAAAAACGGTTTGGATTTAATAAAAAATATAACATGCTTGTAATTTTCGGTCTTTACAGATTCAGAAAAGTATCCGATCGATATCATATTACAGAAAGAAATTTTTCCAAAATTATTTTTCTGATCTTTTACAATTTTTAAGATATTTCGTTGGCTGACCTCTCGAAACTCAAAATGTAAATGTATATATTCTTAAGACTGTACAGAATTATAAACTTTTCAGGTTTTTCCAATACTATACACAGTGGCTTTAATCTTTGTAATTCAAAAGTGTAAAAATTCTTCGTTTAAAATAATAAAATAAAAATGCCTTAACTAATTTTGTGGATACTTCATCAACAATAGAAACTCTAAAAACGAGAAAAAATTAGTTTCTAAATTTAAAAAAAAACTTATTTTTTGGAGCCTTGAAGCCTTTTTTGACCTTTTTTAAAGTTCAATTTAGTCTCTTTTTTCTCATCTCTTGGCAACACTACTGGTGATCTATATTATAGACTAATAAGCATATTCTTGAATTACGTGATTTAAACATCACACTGAAGCCTTGGTGACTATAAATACAATCAAAAGTTCAAAGAATGTTTCAAATAGTAACAAAAACGCATATGTAAATTAAGGTAGATTAACGGGTATGGATCGTTTTTGTTGTTGTAATTTCGTAATTATAGTAATATTTTTTTAGTAAAACCCGTTGAAGAAATATACATAAAACAAAACGTAAAAAAAACTCTGTTACAAAACATTTGCGAATTTTGTAAAATTTTTTGTTCATTGAAAAAACAATAACAATGACTTTTAACGTTATTGTTTTTTGTATAAGCAAGCAGCAGTTGTTGATTGTATATACACGCAATCATTTTTTTATGTATGTGCACGTTTTTTCCCTTCAAACATATTTCTGATAATAGTGTTTAATATTCATTAAAGTATATTTTAATAAACTAAGTATATCTTATCAACATTTTGTTTTGTAATAACTTGCCTTCCAGCGATGTTTTCATTAAAAAAACAACAATATTACAATCCATGATACAAACGAGTACAAACATATTTTTCGGTTGTTTCAACAAGACTCTTGAAATGTAGAAGTTTTAAGTAATGCGCTTTTGAATTGGTTAAAAACTAAATTTATATGAATGAAAAATTTAGTGAAGCTTTTGTCATTAAAAAAGATTCAGATGAATTATCACACTTAAGAAAATAGTGTATTTGTTATATTAATTTAAAAATTAAATTTAACTTTAACGATAATGGCAGCATTCTGGCAGCATTTTTAGCAATATAAAAAAGCAATATGTATTTTCAAATGTTTCTGTTAAGAGAATATGTAGGTAACTAAACTTATAAAATCAGATCAATTGATGATGACTAAAAAAAATAATATCTTTCCAAAAATATGGACCTTGTTAAGCATATTTTTGCATTATTTTATTCTTCGAAAGATGAAATCGTAAATAAATATGTATTGATCATTTATTTATTTGTTTATTTATTTATTTATGTATTTATTTATTTTATTAATTATTTATTTATTTTCGAAAACGTAACTTTTTAGGAAATATTGTAACTTTTTCGTCAAAAACCTGTAACTTTATACAAGGTAATCCTGGCAACATTGATACATACATACATACATACATACATACATACATACATACATACATACATAAGTACATACATACATACGTACATACTTACCCTGCAAGCTTATAGTGAATTCTTTTTCGAAATAGCTCACTTCTTCGCCACTCTTAGAAGTGCAATAGAAGATTTCTCTCAATTTTCCAACAACAAAATATATTAGTATACGAATTGAATCTTCTAGACGTAACTTCTTTAATCACTATTAGAAGTTGTTTGGATAACAGTTACAGTTATCCAAAAACGAAAACACTATTTTTCAACACCTTTTCTCGCATTTGGAAGATTGTTGCTTACCAATTCACATAATCTGTCGAATTCGGCACTCTAAGATGATTAATAGTAGAATGTGCAAAACTTTACAAAAACAACACACATTAGGTTCGAAATTTTATCATAAAATCATGATTTTGGCGATTGTTTACATTTCATAATGGGAAAAAGAACAAGCAGAAACAATATAATTTTTCTTAGTAAAAATAAAAATTTTCAAGTGATTAGAGTGAAAAAATATTAACATTAAATAAAATTATTTATGTGAACTAATGAGAAACAAAAAATTCATAAGTTTTAAAAGAAAATTAAGAAAATAAGGTAAGCATTTATCATAATTTAAAAGATATTATTAATATTTCAACTAGTTCTGGGCAAGCGAATAAATTTAGGAAAACATTTTCATTTTTTATAAAAATAAACAAATATGTTGTTAACAATTTGAGGGCCAGAAAATTTAGTTTTATTTAAATTTTTAATAACTAAAACAACATTTTTTAAAAGTGTGGGAGTTTGACTTATGTATGACATGCCCGCAGCAAAAGTCGCTAATTTTCAGAATAATTTTCTATAGAACAAAAAATTGCGAATATATTAAAAATTCAATTTTACAAGTCTATTCTGTGGAAGATTAAAATATGTATATATAGCAATAAAAATTTTAACGCATTGCATTAGAGTATCCGAGAAATATTTTAGCAGAGCTGAATTTTTACACTTTAAATTTGAATTTTCAAAATTTTAAATTAAATTTTTTTAAAAGTTTGAAAAGAATTCAAACATTGTTCTTGTTATGAAATATTTTGAAGAAATTGTTTTGTTGTTGTAATGCTTGAAATGTGTAGAGTAGATTATGGTAATTTTTGGTTAAGTAGCGGTATTTATTTCTAAGTTTTAAAAATCTTAAATATTGACAAAAATTATTGAAAAAACTTTCAGGGACAAGATAAAATTTAAATAATGATTTAAAATGGTACATCATCATTAAAATTGGTACTAAAGTATGTAAATGATTAAAAGATCATATAGTTTTTTAATAAAGGGAATAAAAATTCCCTTTATAAAAATGGAAACATTTGAAAGAGATAATAGAGAAAATTTATTATAAATATTTTTTCAATTATTTCCAAAATTCTTAGTAGTGAGCTATTTGTTCAGGGAGAAAGCATGATTTGAAGAAAGTATATGGTGTTCGCCTTGTAAAAAGTGTAACAGATTTATTCTTTAATTATTTTAATTATTTTTCTGTAGAAAAACTGACGATTTTAGAAAAAAAAAATAACTAAAAAATTTTTATTTATTTTAATTACATAGAAAATTCAATACAAAATTAAAATAAATAATAATGTAGTCTTGTAATATTTAGAAATCGTATATTATATTACTAAACATTTTGGAAATATTGACTAACACATTTTATAATACGAACATCATAACCTTTCTAAAAATCATACATTGTCGCCGAACATACTAATAATTGCAGAAAATTTTGCAAATATTCTAATAGATATTAAATGTTCATTCAATTCAAAATCTTTTTGTGCAATTAATTTCATTGTTTTCTATAATAAATACAAGGAAGTGTTATTTTTGTTATTTAAAAGATAAATTATAATATTAATAATTATACCTATTTTAATATAATGTTAATTGTTATGTAATTAATTTTATTGCTTTCCATAATAAATATCAGAAAGAATTAATTTTGTGATTTAAAAGATTTTAATATTTTTACTTTTGATAATTTTGTTCATTACTAATCCTTCATTTTAAAATATAAGTATTACAGCATTATTATTTTAAAAATCTTATGCAAAATGGTTTTAAAATTCTGCAAATATTTTCTATCGAAAGTGTAACTACGTCGGCACACCGGGAAGTTGATATGTTTCGCTTTTACTATTGAATTCTCATATAGTTAGAAATAACATATTTTGTGTAACGCTTTAGTGGGGATTGGAAGATTCGAATTAGGATTTTTTATTAGACACTTTTTACTGCGGAATAGTAGATCTTAATACGTGACGTACAAAATTTACTAAAGCGTTACGAATTCCGATCTACTTAGTAACACCGTTCGTTAAGAAATGTGCCACTAAGAGATAGTTCCTTTTGAGTAACGCTTTAGTGGGGATTTGAAGATTCGAATTAGTGACATTCAATACTGACTAAAGCGTTACTCAAAAGGAACTATCGCTTAGTGGCACAGTTCTTCCCGAAAGGTGTTACTAAGTAGATCAGAATTCGTAACGCTTTAGTAAATTTTGTACGTCACGTATTAAGATCTACTATTCCGCAATAAAAAGTGTCTAATAAAAAATCCTAATTCGAATCTTCCAATCCCCACTAAAGCGTTACTCAAAAGATGCTATTTCTAACTATATGAGAATTCAATAGTAAAAGCGAAACATATCAACTTCCCGGTGTGCCGACGTAGTTACACTTTCGATAGAAAATATTTGCAGAATTTTAAAACCATTTTGCATAAAATTTTTAAAATAATAATGCCAGTAATACTTATATTTTAAAATGAAGGATTAGGAATGAACAAAATTATCAAAAGTAAAAATATTAAAATTTTTTAAATCACAAAATTAATTTTTTCTGATATTTATTATGGAAAGCAATAAAATTAATTACACAACAATATTTTCAATTCAAATTAACATTAAAAAAAATTAAATTAAAAAAGAATACTAAAAAATATTTTAAGTACAAAATTAGAAAAGAATATTTGTTTCTTTCAAATTTAGTAAAGTAGATATATATAATAAAATAAGAATAATTATTAATATTCTAATTTATTTTTTAAATAACAAAAATAACTCTTCTTTGTGTTTACTACAGAAAACAATGAATATAAATGCACAGAAAGATTTTGAATTCAAATGAAAATTTAACATCTATTAGAATATTTGCAAAATTTCCTGCAGTTATTAGTATGTTCGGCGACAATGCATGATTTTTAGAAAGGTTATGATGTTCGCATTATAAAATGTTTAGTAATATAATATACGATTTCTAAATATTACAAGATTTTCTGTGTAATTAAAATAAATAAAAAGTTTTTGGTTAATTTTTTTCTAAAATCGCCAATTTTTCTAAAATTATTAAAGAACACCATATACTTTTCTAAAATCATACTTTCTCGCTGAACACATAGCTGACTATTAAGAATTTTGGAAATATTTGAAAAAATATTTATAATAAATTTTCTCTAATTTCTCTTTCAAATGTTTCCATTTTTATAAAGGAGATTCCCTTTATTAAAAACTATATGATCTTTTAATCATTTCCATACTTTATTACCAATTTTAATGATGATGTACCATTTTAAATCATTATTTAAATTTTATCATGGCCCTGAAAGTTTTTTCAATCATTTTTGTCAATATTTAATATTTTTGAAATAAATACCGCTACTTAACCAAAAATTACCACAATCTACTCTACACAACAAGAACAATCTTTGAATTCTTTTCAAACTTTTAAATAAATTTAATTTAAAATTTTAAAAATTCAAATTTAAAGTGTAAAAATTCAGCTCTACTAAAAATAATGCAATGCATTTCCAAAATTTTGATTGATGCATATATATATATATATAAATTTTAATCTTCCACAGAATAGACTTGTAAAATTGAATTTTTAATATATTCGTAAAAATGTTATTTTAGTTATTAAGAATTTTATATAAAACAAAATTTTCTGGCCCTCAAATTGTTAACAACATATTTTTTTATTTTTATAGAAAATGAAAATGTTTTCCTAAATTTATTCGCTTGCCCAGAACTAGTTGAAATATTAATAATATCTTTTAAATTATTATAAATGTTTACCTTATTTTCTTAATTTTTATTTAAAACTTATGAATTTTTTAAATTTTATTTAATGTTAATATTTTTTCACTCTAATCACTTGAAAATTTTTATTTTTACTAAGAAAAATTATATTGTTTCTGCTTGTTCTTTTTCCCATTATGAAATGTAAACAATCGCCAAAATCATGATTTTATGATAAAATTTCGAACCTAATGTGTGTTGTTTTTGTAAAGTTTTGCACATTCTACTATTAATCATCTTAGAGTGCCGAATTCGACAGATTATGTGGATTGTTAAACAACAATCTTCCAAATGCTAGAACAGGTGTTCAAAAATAGTGTTTTCGTTTTTGGATAACTGTAACTGTTATCCAAACAACTTCTAATAGTGATTAAAGAAGTTACGTCTAGAAGATCCAATATATTTTGTTGTTGGAAAATTGAGAGAAATCTTCTATTGCATTTCTAAGAGTGGCGAATTAGTGAGCTATTTCGAAAAAGAATTCACTAAATGCTTGCAGGGTTTGGACGTTTTTAGTTAAAAATAGAAGCATTATAATCACTCAGTGTTGTTGTTTTTTGTATAGCATGTTTCTACATACAAACATACATATGTATATAAATTTAGTAGCTATCAGTGTGTTGTTGTTTTTCTTAAGGAAGCAAAACAAGGCAAATTCAAACAGGTGACCTCACTTAATCAGCTGATAATTTTTTAGTACTCAAACTCCACAATTTTTGCTTACCCGCTGAAATGTCAATCTCCATGTAAAAATCCATAATGAATTCCCCGTATTGTTGTTTTTGTAGAACTGCTGTCACCTATTTCATTTCGCCATGGAAGCAACACTTACTATGATAGTTTAATTTTGCGTTTACATTTTTGTAGTTTGGCTGGGTTTACACAAGGCAAGTTTCTTGCTAAAATTCTGAATTCTTGGGGGAGAGAGTGAGAGGGAATTTGAAATGGTACAAACTTGCCTGTACTTCGAAATTCGTTTTTCATTTTCGTACTTCAAAACAAAAACAAATCAAGACAATTAAAGCAAGAATTGCTGAATGCAATGTAATGCAAGTTCAAAAAAAATCAGAAAGAAAAATTTCTGTGAGTGAACTTTGTAAAAAAAATGTAAATTGTTTAAGGCGTAAATTTTCTTATTTGTATGTAAGGTGATGAAGCTCTAACTTAAATTTTTCAAAATTTCTTATTAATCTTCAATAAAAATTAAAAATTTTAAAAGCAAATAAATTAATAAAAATTCTATTAAAAAATTTAAAAAATCAAAAGCCTGCAGGGATGAAGCACTAATATATTTGCCTGTGGACGAGAAGATAACAAAGTAAGATAACAAACTACTCAATTTGACGTTGTCAAATTAATCAATGAATAGAGAAAAGAAACTATTATTATTATTTTTTAATTCATCTTCAATGCCCTACATAGGTCTGTAGGTATAATATAACTTTTCGCTTTAGCCAGCATAAAAAAAATAATTTTTTTAAGTGAACATGCCAACTTTTTATGTATTTATTTTTATTTTTTGTAATTAGGAACACAAGACCATAAAATATTTATTATGGAAATCCAAGGTTCCATATATCAATATATAAGAATATCTATGCTATGTTATTCTTATACTTTAAAAATTATATTTTTTAAATTTCTCTACGAACTTTATTGAACAGTAAGTGTCCCCATTGTTCTATTTGGAAACAGTACACGCAAATTAGAAAGATTTATTTGTTGGTCATAGATTAATTTACAATATTTTGCCAAAACTTGCCAATTCGATTAAAAAAATTGTTTCTACAGGTCAATCGAAATTGGGAAAAAAAAATAAATTCATAGACAATAAATTTTGAAAGAAGTTGGATTTTACATTCGCAAAGTCGCTCTGGGTTGGAGAACAACTCTCGCGTCACCGTAATTATTTTTTAAGTACGGTCAGACGGGTTTTTTTGTTGTTTGACCTTCGTCTCACTCTCGTATTGATAAAGTGTTTGTAGACGTCTAACTGTATCGTTTACGGTTTTTCGTGGCTTACATTTGTCACATGCAATCGATTTTATTAACCTAACTTATATTTTGGATTTGGTGCAGTACCATATAAAACTGGAATTTAATATTGGTGGAGACCATTAAACTCAGGGAGCTGAACTCGGGAACTCTAGCTTTCTACACGAAGGTGTAGATCGAGTGGATGTTTTGCGAAGGAGGCTTCTTTTTGTTGTACACCTTGGCAATATGTTTAGCGGAAAGCTACGCCATTTAAATTTTTAAAATTCAAAAAAAGTTGAATTTTATTATAAAATTAATTAATTAAAAAATAATAATGATCATCAATTATATTTTTTCCCCAAAAGAGTTAAGAAATAATTAATAAAGTGGTCTGCCAGACCTATGTACATCGGTAAAATTATCAGTAGATTTTCATATTGGTTCCATAATATGAACAGAAAAACCAAATATATTTAACAAACATTTCATTGTTAAAAGTGGAAAATGTTATACGTAAATAAAATAAGAAACCTCATGATTTAAATAATGACAGCTACATACGAAAACAAATTGTTAATTAATTAAATCAATTAGCAAGCAGAAATATGGGCCATTATCCCATATTTCATCATAAGTTCCATATTATAATCATGATTGTTGTTCAAATTTCAAAAACTTAGAAAAAGTGCTAAAAATTACTTAACTGTTTCTCATTCTTCTATACTTTTTGTTCGCGCATTTATACTTTTTAATCTCATTCAATCTTGTATAAACTAATCGGACTTAGTGGATAAATTCTACACCTTTTTCTGCACATTTTTTTTCTAATTTTTTCTTTGGCGAGGTCTGTGCACTCCTCAACGGAATACAAATTTTAAAATTTTTATTGATACTTTTTGTAATTAAGCGTATTTTACGCTATATCTCGTTAATTTGCCCGAAATAGTCAACGCAGTACAGAGCTGTAAATGAATCATTTATTTTTGAATTTATTCGCGAATCATTCATGCACTAAATTAGCAAATTTTGAATTAATTCTTTTCACACAAAAAAATGAATTGAATGAAATTTGAGTCAATTGAAATGAATTTGGTAAAAATGAAAAACAATTCATTTCCAATTCAAATGATTTTATCAAATGAATTACAATTCGTTTCCAATTCAAATGAATTTGTAGAATGAATTGCAATTCATTTCTAATTCAAATGAATTGATTGAAATTTGAATTGATTTTGTAAGTAAATCTACAGTAAGCATCACCGTCGTTTTGTTGTTCAACTAATTTTTTATGCAAGACAAAGACAGCAAGCATTACTCTCGTTTCGTATATTTCATTTGATTTCATTCATTTCAATAGCAATTCATTGTTCTAATTCATTTGAATGAATTCAAAATCAATTCAATTCAAATGAATTGGAAATGAATTGCAATTCACTTTAACAAATTCAAATTGGAAACGAATTGCAACTCATTCTACAAATTCATTTGAATTGGAATCCAATTGAGATTCATTTCTGCCTAATTCATTTGAATTGATTCAAATTTTATTCAATTCTTTTTTATAGTGAAAAGAATTAATTCAAAATTTAGCCAATTCGCAACGAATTAAAATCAAAAAATTTTCGAAAACAATAGCGAAAATTAAAAAAAAGCCAGTTTGTCGCGAGGCACATTCACAGTGTTATATAGAATAGAATGGATTGCTGCTTGAATTTATTTTTTTTATTTTTTTTGGTATTTTACACAATAAAATCGAAGGAGAATTAAAAATAAATTTAATAAAAAAAAGAAAAAAATTATGAACTTTCTGAAATTATGCAAAAATTGCACTTTTTGTCTTTATATCTATATATAGCAAATTGCAATTTGTAAAAATCTTGGATATATAGATATAAGAACGGCGATGAATATAATTGATCGGGACCATAAATTTAAGTCAAATGTCGTTGATAGTTGAAAACGGGTCACTTTTATCAAAATAAATTTTGCTAAGGCACATCACATATTCATCACGAAATTGCCCATAATTGACATAATCAGTTGATGTATGTAATGCTTAACGGAAATGTAGAGCCACATAAAAAAATTTCGAAAGATAAAATTTTTCTCAAAATTTAGAAAAAAAATTTTGATTTTTTTAAATATTTTTAAGGCCTAAAATCAAAAACTAAATATAAAATTCAAAAATTATTTCAGATCCAATATTTCCAATTATAGAGGTATTGCTAAATTAAGTGCTATTCCAAAACTTTTCGAAAAGATAGTTACTGAAATCCTTTCGCATCAAATTGTTTGTTATCCATTGTATGCCATTTCAGCATGGATTTAGAAAAGTATGTTCCGGTTTACAGACAGACACAATATACATAAATTTCTGTAAAGCTTTCGATAAAGTAAATCACGATCTCCTTTTAGATTTTTAAATTCTTAAAAAAATATATATTGATAATTTAACTCTATTCTCCACGAGTCAAAATTGTAATTGGGCACTCTTTTGTTTTAGGAATTATGAAGCAAAATATGGTAAAAAGCAAATTTTTTGTGTGTAAAATTTAAAATATTTAGAAAAATTAATTTCAATATATGCTTTTGTATGAGCTCACATTAAAAAAAAAATAAATAAATTTTATATACAAAATTTGACTTGAGTTTATATTTCTTTACGTAACTTCTAAACTAAAGGGGTGTCCAACATTAAATTTTGCACGAGTATGGTGAAGAATTGTGTTAACTTTATATAATATTTTAAGAATTTTACAAATATCGTTTTCGGAGATATAATGGTTTAATTTTTATAATTTTTATTTTGACCTTTGAATTTTCAAAAATTCATTTACTACATAAAATGACACTTTATTGTGTATAGCTCAGAAGTTATTAGTTATTAAATTTTATTTTGTCCATAACTTCTAAACTAAATGACTGTCCACCTTGAAATTTTACATGCGCAGTGAGAAGAGTTATGTCAACATTATATAATTTTTTTAAGAAATTTAAAAATGGCGTTCTTTGAGATATAATGGTTTTGACTTTCACCTTTGTACTTTTGATTTAAAAAATCTTATGCATTTAGTTATAAAGGTAATATTTTGTTTTATTATGAAAGATCTATCATGTATAGTTTAGAAGTTATTAGCAATTAAACAAGTACAGCTTTTAGTTTTTTTTCGTTTTTTTTAATCGTCGTTTTTTTGGATGGGAATGGAACATGAGTATAATATTTTATGATTTGAGAAACATTTCCAAAAGCCAATGTCTACAGTAAATTTCATTGAAATGGGAGATATCAAATCCGTATGTTGTCCGTTTTGACAAATGCATATATATGTTTAATAGAAAAATGCATTGCACTTAACACAAGTATCGCCCCATAAGTGTAAGACCCTCCCCGAATTTTATTCACATATACAATTGTGTACACTCAACCAAAAAAAGGTAGTAAATACGGTGGAAATGGGTGTATTATTGAAGAAAAGTAGGTTAAATATCAACCAACAAAATCATTAGTCAATTTAACAGAAATTTTAGTTAATTTTTCGTAAAACAGTTAAATTGAAGATAAATCGTCAATTAATTAATTAACTAATTGAATTAGTTAATTAAAAGGAAGTTAATTTGACAAATTTTTAGTCAAGTTAAATAATATATTTAATACAAGAAAAAATTCGAGAATATGTCAAAACCAGGACCTTCTGAATTACCTTTTATTGTTTTGCGATCCTGCTCTAACATCGATAAGAAATAAGTGAAATACTAACAATAATG
This sequence comes from Protocalliphora azurea, assembly GCA_932274085.1. Taxonomy (NCBI): domain Eukaryota; kingdom Metazoa; phylum Arthropoda; class Insecta; order Diptera; family Calliphoridae; genus Protocalliphora; species Protocalliphora azurea. Next base: position 111,453,920 of record OW026519.1, on the reverse strand, counting down.
CAAAGTACGAAAACGATGATACTCAGGAGGTTGTTGATACATTCGATGTAAATGAACATTTTTTTCAAATAAAATTAAATATACTGAAGTAAATAAAATATACTTTTTATGTTATTTTAAGCAATATAAACCTAAGCTAATAAATTACTAATATCCGAGGTGGCCAATTTCGGAGGTACTCCCGCTGCCCCAAGACCAGCTATAAGATTTCCAAAACAGTTGGAAAATACCTCAGCAATAAATATGTGAAATTTCATTGATATATATTTAACGGTTCAAAAGTTACACAATTTTTTTTCAAAAAACATGTTGAAACAGCTATACACTTATGTGTATAAAATGCTGCAGCACACATTTGCCATAGCAATGAAGGGAAATGTACAAATTTTGATGAAGTTTTAGTTAGTTTTTAAACGAATGTGTAAACTATTTATGCAAGTATTTGATATTATTGGAAAGGTCATAACTTGAAAAATAATAATATATATAGTAAAGTATTATAACTAAATTTCTTTATTAAATTTACCAAAAAACGAAAAATTTTGAAGTTTAGTGTTATTTTGTAAATATATATATATATATTTGAACTTAATTAAAATCTATATAGATATAACTATCACTACGAAATTTTAGTATAAAATAAAAAAGTTGTCCTTACAACAAGAACATAAATAGATTCCCATTTTCTTATTCCGAAATACCCAAAATCCAAGTTCGAGGAAAACTTGTTTTAAAAATTGACTTTATTCAGTAAAATTGTCACTCTTTCGTTATCAGAGGCGTGGCTTATTAAATATTTTTTGAGTGTTTAGCGAACATATGTAGATATGTAATCAAGGTGTTTTTTTAATTACAGCTTTGACATTAAAAAAAATTAAAATTAACGAAATTCTGATAGGGCTAGCGGGAAGACTGTTACCCCAAATGCTCTCGGATTTGCTTGGCATGCTTTTACGTTAAGCATTCTTTTAGAAACTTAAAAAAATTTATGGTCCAGAGAAAAATTACATAAAAATCACAATTTTTTTTTTTTTAATTTTCTATTTCAAAATAATATAACTTTTTATCGGAATCATACACCTGTATGATTATTGCACAAAAATTATTTAAAATTTTGTACAGAATTCAGAGAAAATTTTAGGATTCCAATTGGGACCGCCAAGTTAAAAAATAAAAACACATACCCATAATTGAGTATAAATTTTACTTCGGTATAAATATCTCTTAAAGTAAAAGAGATATCCCACACATGTAAGTATTTTTTTGTAGAGAATTATAAGGACAATCTATGTATATATATATATATATATATGACCAACTTTGAAGGTCCACCCCCTCTTCCCTAGACCAACTAAGAACCTGTTGTGCTTCTCCAAATCAATTGAAATATATCATATATATTATGTAGTTCTAAAGTTACAGAATTATTTCCAAAAACAAAATCGTTTTGGGACCACTGTACGCTGCTCCGACAAAAACCTTTATGTGTTTTTTAACAACTATCCAGAAGAGAAAAATAAAGTTTAATTTCAATATGTGAAAGCCATACAAAGTTTCTCCCAGTACTGCTCAATATCTTCTAATCCAGTAAAGATTTTTGAAAGAGGTTTTGTAGATCAATGGACAATCAGACAATCTTTCGGATGTTTGAATAAAAAAAAAATTTACATATTACACATAACTGTTTTTGCTAGAGCAGCGACGATTGTTATATAAATTGTTTTAGTGAATAATTCATTAATATAAAACGACTATTTACCATCATCACAAATAAAACAAATAAGAAATATTAAAAAATTTTATAATATTTATTGCACAAAAATATATTTCATATTAGAATGTCATAATGTCCTTTTACGTTAGTCATCCTATTCAGAAAAACGATTATTTAACCAAGCCAGTCTTTGAAATAAACCAGAGTTGAAAACTCCTGCGTTCGGCTATCCAGAAAACCTTTTTAATCCAGACCAGAATCCTACCCAGGCAGAAATTAGAACGATTCTAATCCCAAAGATGGCTGATTTTGTCCAGAAATTTTATCATATAAAGTATTAATTTTCATTCCATAATTAATACATTATATGATAATGTATTAATGTAGTGTCCAAGAAGATTGTCACTTTCAAAATTGTCATAATGTCCATGGACACTATGATACTTTATGACATGTTCCTTATAAAAAAATAAGCAATTCTTTATGTACAAGAAATAAATAACATAAATTCTTCTAAGAAGTAAAAATAAATTAAATATAAGTATCTAAAAATTAGTATAAAATACTGTAAAATCGAATATTTTAATTAAACGTAGTTAAGACATACATATATGTAGTAAACTTAAGTAGCGGAGGTTTCGTTTATAAGTAAGTGATTATATGGCGAAGGCACTAGAACGCTGTGAACAAGGTAAAATAAACCAAATGAATAACCATCTGAAATATTGGAAACGAAGAAATATTAAAAAAGTTATTGATCTATGTATATTAACGTACAAAAAACGAGGAATGAGGAAATGAGAAAATATTATGTTTATATAGTATAGTATAGCATAGTATAGTATAGTATAGTATAGTATAGTATAGTATAGTATAGTATAGTATAGTATAGTATAGTATAGTATAGTATAGTATAGTATAGTATAGTATAGTATAGTATAGTATAGTATAGTATAGTATAGTATAGTAAAAAAAAAAACGAGGAATGAGGAAATGAGAAAATATTATGTTTATATAGTATAGTATAGTATAGTATAGTATAGTATAGTATAGTATAGTATAGTATAGTATAGTATAGTATAGTATAGTATAGTATAGTATAGTATAGTATAGTATAGTATAGTATAGTATAATATAGTATAGTATAGTATAGTATAGTATAGTATAGTATAGTATAGTATAGTATAGTATAGTATAGTATAGTATAGTATAGTATAGTATGGTATAGTACAGTATAGTATAGTATAGTATAGTATAGTATAGTATAGTATAGTATAGTATAGTATAGTATAGTATAGTATAGTATAGTATAGTATAATATAGTATAATATAGTATAGTATAGTATAGTATAGTATAGTATAGTATAGTATAGTATAGTATAGTATAATATAGTATAGTATAGTATAGTATAGTATAGTATAGTATAGTATAGTATAGTATAGTATAGTATAGTATAGTATAGTATAGTATAGATATAGTATAGTATAGTATAGTATAGTATAGTATAGTATAGTATAGTATAGTATAGTATAGTATAGTATAGTATAGTATAGTATAGTATAGTATAGTATAGTATAGTATAGTATAGTATAGTACAGTATAGTATAGTATAGTATAGTATAGTATAGTATAGTATAGTAGAGTAGAGTAGAGTATAGTATAATATAGTATAGTATAGTATAGTATAGTATAGTATAGTATAGTATAGTATAGTATAGTATAGTATAGTATAGTATAGTAGAGTATAGTATAATATAGTATAGTATAGTATAGTATAGTATAGTATAGTATAGTATAGTATAGTATAGTATAGTATAGTATAGTATAGTATAGTATAGTATAGTATAGTATAGTATAGTATAGTATAGTATAGTATAGTATAGTATAGTATAGTATAATATAGTATAGTATAGTATAGTATAGTATAGTATAGTATAGTATAGTATAGTATAGTATAGTATAGTATAGTATAGTATAGTATAGTATAGTAGAGTAGAGTACAGTATAGTATAATATAGTATAGTATAGTATAGTATAGTATAGTATAGTATAGTATAGTATAGTATAGTATAGTATAGTATAGTATAGTATAGTATAGTATAGTATAGTATAGTATAGTATAGTATAGTAGAGTATAATATAGTGTAGTATAGTATAGTATAGTATAGTATAGTATAGTATAGTATAGTATAGTATAGTATAGTATAGTATAGTATATAGTATATAGTATATAGTATAGTATAGTATAGTATAGTATATAGTATATAGTATATAGTATAGTATAGTATAGTATAGTATAGTATAGTATAGTATATAGTATAGTATAGTATAGTATAGTATAGTATAGTATAGTATAGTATAGTATAGTATAGTATAGTATAGTATAGTATAGTATAGTATATATAGTATAGTATAGTATAGTATAGTATAGTATAGTATAGTATAGTATAGTATAGTATAGTATAGTATAGTATAGTATAGTATAGTATAGTATAGTATAGTATAGTATAGTATAGTATAGTATAGTATAGTATAGTATAGTATAGTATAGTATAGTATAGTATAGTATAGTATAGTATAGTATAGTATAGTTAGTATAGTATAGTATAGTATAGTATAGTATAGTATAGTATACTATGTTGTACTATGTTATACTATGTAGTATAGTTTAGTATAGTATAGTATAGTATAGTATAGTATAGTATAGTATAGTATAGTATAGTATAGTATAGTATAATATAGTATAGTATAGTATAGTATAGTATAGTATAGTATAGTATAGTATAGTATAGTATAGTATAGTATAGTATAGTATAGTATAGTAGTATAGTATAGTATAATATAGTATAGTATAGTATAGTATATTATAGTATAGTATAGTATAGTATAGTATAGTATAGTACAGTATAGTATAGTATAGTATAGTATAGTATAGTATAGTATAGTATAGTATAGTATAGTATAGTAGTATAGTATAGTATAGTATAGTATAGTAGAGTATAGTATAATATAGTATAGTACAGTATAGTAGAGTATAGTATAATATAGTATAGTATAGTATAGTATAGTATAGTATAGTATAGTATAGTATAGTATAGTATAGTATATAGTATAGTTAGTAGTATAGTATTAGTATAGTATAGTATAGTATAGTATAGTATAGTATAGTATAGTATAGTATAGTATAGTATAGTATAGTATAGTATAGTATAGTATAGTATAGTATAGTATAGTATAGTATAGTATAGTATAGTATAGTATAGTATAGTATAGTATAGTATAGTA